>CM054062.1:263086550-263621813 GCA_028641055.1 Alopecurus myosuroides
AGCCAACACCTTCTTCTTCCTTTTGAAGAGACAGTTGTCATCTTGATCTGGTCGGATATCAGCTAGCATTCTTTTAGTTCCTTCTAGATCTGGAGCCACCACCCTTCCAGGAGCCATTGCAGAAGATTGAGTTGAATCAAGTGTGCGTATCCGTGTGCTTGTCCTTCTGCTGCTTATCTTCTTAACAGCACACTTCTTCCTTCTAGAAACCTTGGGTCCCTCGTAGAAACAACAAAGACAATGGCATTAGATAATGAGTAAGAAAAGTCTTTGCACAGATTAAACAAAGAGCACACAAATTAAGCCCCCCTTCCCACCACCACACCCACCTTAACTTGCTTCTTCACTACGGTATCATCACTTTCATCTTGACCAATCACTCCATCGTCCTCAGGACTGTACTCTGAGCTTGAGTCTTGAGTTATGGCAGATGTTGAATCATTGGTTGTAATTGCACTAGCTTCAGTAACAGCATTGTTTGAATTCCTAATCATGGATACTAGTGCACCGATGCCAAGGGACTGGAATATACGATTGTTCCTCAACATTTGCTGAACCCTAATCTTCTCGTATTCCGTGGCAGGTGCTTCTTTTTGAAAGATAAAATTAATTAACCATGAGTTTGATTTGGTTGAATTGCATTGAGAAGCAAGACAACGAAAACAAGTAAGTTGAATCTTTGAAACATGGTATTGAGTACAATCAATTCATTAGGAACTAATAAACAACCCCATTCTAGGCAATTTATCTATCCTATCATGTTTTATTTATCCTTATTCCTGGTACCTTAACAAGCACAAGAAAAAATATGACCATAGCTAGAACAGGACATAATAGCATGCAATACAATGAAAAAATATAACCATATATTACAAGAACAGCATGTAATAAGCTAGAGATACATGGAAGCAAACATAGACAAGGTAGCAGGAAAAGCATAAGGAACAAGGTTACTTACCGGCCAGCAGGTTCTTCTTTGACATCTTTGCCATTGTACATCTGCACTTTGCAGAAGTCACACACCATCAACATCAAAGAAAAAATGGTAGATTGACCTGTACCACACTTTCTTCATCTCTGTTGGTATATTTTTGCACAGAGACTAATTGCTTACATTATCCTTGCAGTATTTCACCAAGAAATATACCAAGGATCACCTCAGCAAGCACCTAAGGCACCTGCCAAGCAAGGAAGCTACCATTAAGGTCTATCATCGCAGAAATGACAAAAGTGATGTCAAGATCCTGCTTGGGAAAGCCAAAGGTGACAACAGGGCCATGATGACGATGCAGTGGATGTCTGTGGTGAACAAATGGGGCGAGAAGTTCAAAGTGGGAGATATCCTTCTCTTCTGGTTTCGCCGCACCCTCAAGAACACTTCAGGTCTCAAGTTGGTTGTGAAGAAGCTGAAGCCATGTGGAGGGATGTGTGAATAAGCTTAAGCTGAAGCGTCTGATGCTTTTGAACTGACAAGATGTTTATGTCAGGTTGTCAAGCTAGAGTCATGTTAGTAATGTTTGTGTCTGAACTTATGTGATGTGTCTGTCAGTTTTATGGAACCTATGTCAGTTTGTCAAGCTAGAGTATTAAGCTTTTGAACCTATGTTTGCTTTTGGTTGTTTGAACATGTTATGTCAGTTTATGGAATGTGTTCCAGCAATGTGTGTGAAATTCTGTGTTTGAAGATGCTATGTCAGTCTCCAGCAAGTTCCAGTATTTACATTTTATTAACCTCCAGTTAAATTTCAGTTATGTTTAAGTGAATTGGCACACATAAATGTTATATATAAAATGTTGTAATCATCCTACTATTACAAGATCACATATCTCTCCTAGTGGCAATGAAGTATCTATTCGAACTAGAGGTCCTGGGTTCGAGTCCCAGGTCTCGACCTTTTTTTGGTCATTTCTCAACAGCAAGCATAAGTTCAGTTTCAACAGCAATTCATCAAGCAAGCATAAGTTCAGTTTCAACCTTGTCCATCAAGCAACCTTGTGCAACAGACAACAACATGCATCAACTACAAGATCCATCTTGGTCATTTCTTAACAGCAGCAACAACACGCTACAAATTCAATACAAATTCAGTTTCAGCAACACGCCACAAATTCAACTACAAGATCCAACAGACAGCTACAAGTTTCAGCAACAAGCATCAACTACAAGATCCAACAGACAGCTACAAGTTTCAGCAACAGGAAGCAACAGACAGCAACAGGCATCCATCTTGTGCAACAGGCATCCATCTTGATCAAGCAACAGGCATCTTGGAGACATCAAGCAACACCAAGATGCATCAGGCTGCAATACAATTCAAAAAAGGTTAGTACTATCTAACATCAATGAAATTCCAGTAGGTTAGTACTATCTAAATTACAGAAGCATAGTTATAATTTTTACCTTCATTACCATATGCTACTCATCGTCATCGATGCCAAAACCAGGAATTCTATGCCCAGTCCTATTTTCCCCATCATCACTAGCATACTGCAACATAGTATCATCTCCTTCATCCTCGCTTTCATGTTCATTGACAACAACCTTTCTTTTTTTCTTAATGCCTTCTACAACTGAAGCATCTACAAGAACAGGTTCTTGCCGGTCCATTTGCACTCTGATTTGGACATTGGCTTCACGTGTCTGCACCGGAACTTCTGTACAATTATCATCCTAATATGTTAGGCCACCACCACCTGGACCCTTTTCCACTTCAGTTTCCTTAATACTCCACAAGTGTCTATGCTGGAACTTTTGCACAACTTGCCAACTTCCCTGCAAATACGTGTCTGGCACATAGAAAACCTTTGTTGCTTGAGTTGTCAGAATAAAAGGATCATTCTTAAACCAAAACCTTGCAGTGTTGATGCTTCTGAAGTGTCCATCATCTCTCAATCCGGCGTTCCTCTTGACACCAAGATCAAACTAGTCACACCGAAATAAGACAACTGAACGGTCCATGCCTCCGCTGGAGTTGTACTTCAAATGAATGATGCTTCTGAGCTGACCATAGAAGTCAAAAGGCTCACCATCGCGATCTCCCTCGGTGACTATTCCACTATTCTGTGTCTTTCTGTTTTTCTCGCGGTCAAGAGTGTGGTACCGGACACCGTCAACGATACATGCTGAATACACTCTTACTCGCTTATCCGGCTCGCATGCCAAAGCAAATAGATCATCACTGACCTTCTTCTCATCATGCATCTTGCCAATCTGCACAAAATAAATCAGGGTGAATAACACACAAAAAGAAGATCGTGTCATAATGGATTCCATGGCTAAATATCTCACATTATTCTTAAACCGTTTAGCAAATCCCTTGGCAAGCCTTTTATCAACAGGGATGCGGCTTTCTTGCTTATTCAACTCTTCCTTGAAAATCCTGCAAACCCAAGGAAAAAGTAGTGAGTTAAAACATCTGGTGGGTGATAAAAGTTGGGTTCCTTCCAACCCAAGGAGAAAATATAACGAGTGCACAAAATATAACTTACTCTATATATGGTTGCACCTCAGCGCAACTGCTGAGCACAAACCACACCATCTTGTCATATTCATCATCAACCTCCAAGTACTTTGACCCTCCAATAAATTTCACACCATGATTGAAAACTGACACATCACCAATGTGCGAATCATCCCTCTCACTATTTCTGCTTGGGAGATTCCATCTCGTTTCCACATCATCAAAGTACCTTGAACAAAATGTCAAGCACTCATCGACGACATAGGCTTCAGCAATCGAACCTTCAGGCCTCGCCGTGTTTCGCACAGAACGCTTACAAGTAAGCAGCCTTCTTTCGACTGGGAACATCCAACCATATTGCACAGGGCCTCTAAGCATTGCTTCTTTTGGTAAATGCACGGTCAAATGGACCATCACGGTGAACAAAGGCTGGAGGGAAGATCTTCTCAAGCTTGCAAAGAATTATTGGGATTTCCTTTTCAAGTCTTTTCAGCACAGATAGCTTTACTGTTTTGCAGCACAATTCTCTGAAGAAATTTCCCAGCTCAGCAACTGCTTCATATATATCATGATGCATGATTCCTCGGAGGGCGGCTGGCAAAATCCTTTGGAGAAGGATGTGACAATCATGAGTTTTCAGCCCATGGAGCTTGCATCCATCGGGGGAAACACACTTTGCTAGGTTAGCAGCATAACCATCGGGAAATCTCACGGCTCTGATGGACTCACAGAATGCACGTTTTTCTTCTTTACTCATTGTATACCATGTTGGTGGCATTTCAAATGAATCTTTGCCTTTAGGCCTTAGATGCAACTCTTCCCTTATGCCCATGTCTTCAAGATCAAGCCTGGAGTTCAAAGTGTCCTTTGTCTTTCCTTCAATGTTGAGGAATGTGCCAAGCAGATTATCACATATATTTTTCTCGATGTGCATTACATCGAGATTATTCCTCAATTTGAGATCAGGCCAGTATTCCAAGTCCCACAAACAGGACCTTCGGTCCCAACATTGACCTTCCTCACGCTTTCTTTTCTTCACAAGCTTTCCCGGTCTGACATCTTTGACCTTTTCAAGTTGCTGCTTCAGCTCTTCTTTATTGAATTCTGCCGGATGGTCACGGGTTTCAGTCTTACCATTAAACTCTGTACTTTTTCGCCAACCGTGGTTTCGAGGAAGAAAACGGCGATGCCCAATGAAGCAAATCTTGTTCCTTATCCTCACTGAGCAAGGGTTTTTGTCACAACGCACACATGCCTGATAACCCGCCGTGATCCTTCCCGACAAAGTGTGCAGTGCTGGAAAATCATGGATGCACCATATGACTGCAGCACGCAGAGTGAACTTCTTGTCAGGAGTCAAGGCATCGTAAGTATTAGGTACACCATTCCAAAGATCGAGCAATTCTTCTACGAGAGGCTCCATAAAGACATCGAAATCCTTTCCTGGAGACTCTGGACCCGGTATAAGCAACGCCATCATAAAGTTGGACTGATCCATGCATGCCCATGGGGGCATGTTGTAGGGCACCACAAAAACTGGCCACATGCTATATGACGTGCTCTGGTTTCCGAACGGATTAAAGCCATCTGTGGCAAGGCCGAGTCTTATGTTCCTTGGGTCTTCTGCAAACTTTGGATATTTCTCGTCAAAATCTTGCCATGCTTCTCCGTCCGCTGGATGGCTCAACTCATCTTCCACAGGCTGCCGCTTGAGCTTGTGCCATTGTACATCATCTGATGATTTCTCCGAGAGAAACATCCGCTTCAGCCTTGCTTTCAAAGGAAAGTGCCTGAAAACCTTCTGCGGTATCGATCTTTTCCCATCGGCATCTTTCCACCTTGGGGCATTGCATTTGGGGCAGCTGTCACACATGGCATAATCCTTCCGAAACAAGACACAATTATTTGGGCAGACATGTATTGAAACATAACCTAGACCCAACTTGCGGATTATGCTCAAGGCTTCATCATAATTCTTGGGAACACCACTATTAGGGAATTGCAAGGTCAAAAGATTCAGTATTGCGTTGAATGCAGCATTGCTAATCCGGTAGTAAGACTTGACGTGGAGTAACTTCACGGTGAAGGTAAATCTTGAAAATTTCCCCCCTGCAACAGCTACACGCTTAGCCTCCTCTAATACCTCGGCAAATAGTGACTTCTGTCCATCAACATGGTCTTCAGAATTGTACAGATCCCTCAATAGGTCAGGAATCCTATCATCTTCATATCCATCCTCTTTGTCCAAACCATCATCATCTTCCAAAACATTTTCCATAAACTCAAAGTCATCATCACCACCATGGTGTGGCTCTTCAACATCTTCACCATGTTGAGGTTCTTGAAGAAAAGTTTCTCCATGGTGGACCCACCTATCATATGTGGTTGCCATCCCATTAAGAAGCAGATGATCTTCCACTATACCTTGGGTCTGTTCTTTACGGTTCAAGCATCGACAACATGGACAAAGAATGGCAGCATCGTTGGCAAATCTTGCGCGGACAAATTGCATGAAATCTTCCACTCCCTTGATATGTTCAGTGGAAAGCTTTCTAACCCCTTTTATAATCCAACTTCTTTCCATCTGCCAAAGACCACAAAACTAATAAGTTACTTTATTCTACCAAATTATAATGCATCACTACAAAATATAGCAGTAACAGAAGCATGCAAATCTGTTGCTTTATTCTTCAGTTAACACATCAATAACATTTTTTTGATTCATTATTCAGTTATGTAACTTAAATCAATTACTCAAGAACAAAAAACCTAGCTATGCCATAAATCTCTAATTACTTAATTACACTAAATTACTTTCATCTATGCTTCTTGTTACATTTAAATTTCCTAATATTCAAGCAGTGTAGCAGGTGCAGGTGGGGGCTCTAGCTAGACCAGAGAGATCAAGAGAGAAAGAGCAGAGGATCAAGACCAGAGAGAGGAGAGGGTGCATACCCTGCTCTTCTTCGGGCATGAGCAGAACCAGAGAGAGGAGGCCACCAGCAGGGCACAGAGAGAGGCCACCAGCAGGGCGTTCCACCAGCAGGGCGAGGCACCAGGGCAGCTCTTTCCCTTGGCTCTGCCTTTGCCGGCCGCCTCCGCCCCCGCCTGTAAGCACCGGGGCGCTCCGGCGTCGCTGACGGTAGCCTCCCCCGCCTCCGCCCCCGCCTGTAAGCACCGAGGCGCTCCGGCGTCGCCGCCGGTAGCCTCCCCCGCCTCCGCCGCCGGTAGCCTCCCCCACCGGTTGCCTCGCACGCCGCCGGTAGCCTCCCCCGCCGCCGGTGGCCTCGCACGCCTCCGAACAGACAAGTTCGTCTCGATCTAAGATTCAGACAAGTTTCCTCGATCTAAGATTCAGACAACTTAACTCGCTCGTTAACTCGATCTAGAATTCAGATAAGATGAGAATAAAAGGATGTGTCTCTGGATATATAACAGAACATCGACTACATCTCAATGGCAACGTACATGCGAAGCAAGCAGCGCGGTCGGGGTTCGAGTCCCCGCGAGCGCTTATTTTTGCTGACTTAAAACTGAGTGTGGGCTGGGCTTGGCTGGAAGCTGGGCTGTGCGCGTGGGCTGGGCTGGGCGCTGGTGTGCCACACTTGTAATAGCAGTACAGCCAAGTGAGAAAAAAAACACGAGACCATGGCCCACTTGTCATACCAATCACAAAATCGGTACATCCACGTGTCAGTGGGCCCCACAAGTCAGTGCGTCCCACCTGGTGAGGTGGCTGCCAAGTAATACAAATCATCACAGCCAACAAACGCATGGCCAACTAATTTGGTCTTAGTTAAGCAAAAAAAAAGGGTCATACACCAGGTATCATGTCCTATGACCATCTTGTTAAAGAAAATCATGACTTTTTTGGCAAAAAAGTCATGTGTTTAGTCCCTCCCAAACATGTCATGACCAACAGATTAAAAATGGTCATGGATCTATGACTAATTCATCCATGGTCATTAAAAAAGGGTCATGTATCAACATATTTCTTGTAGTGCCCCTCAGCCACAAGTGAGACATGTCTCGCATACATAGTACACGTAAAGTTTGTCTAGGGCAGCTTCATCCAACTATGCCACTAAGATCATAAAATACTCAAGGAGGCAAGAACATGAGCATCAACGCCCACATACACCTATGTGTTCTACCTATGCAAAATATCTACGCATAGACCTGGCTTTGATACCACTGAAGGGTTCATTGCATAGAAAACAAAAACATCCTACGCGAGAGACGCCCGAAAGGCCAAGATCTACTCTAGGAGATGAAGTGCAACGGGGAGAAAGAGGTTCTTAGGAAACATACCCTCAAAGACACAAAGCGTTACGAGATCAAACCTCATTCTTGGCGTAGTCGTACTCACACCGATCCCGAGAGCGAGAAGATGTGCACCGCAATCTGGCGGTGCCTCCGTGATCGGTCACACATATGGTTGATGACGACCTCCGTTCCCTCGATCCAACGGAGAGGCGGAAGTAGAGGATCCCTCCCAACTCCAGCAGCACGACGGCATGGTGGTGGTGAAGAATCCCATGGTCAGGGCTTCGCCAAGCCGGAGACCATGGAATGGAGCAGCGGGTGGAGGGGAAGTGAGGTGGGCAAGTGTGTGTGAGAGAGGGAGCTCATGCCCACTATTTATAGGAGAGGGGGGAGGCAGCCCAAGGGGGGTGTGACCAGCCCATGGAGGTTCCCCCACCTCTTCCCTCATCATGTGAGTGGACACTCCACTCACATCCACTCATTTTCCTTTCTTTCCCATTTAGAAAATCATAGAGTTTTTCTTTAATAAATAAGTAAAACATTTTTATTTCTTTATTTCAGCATTTGTTAATTATATTAACAAACATTTGCATATAGCACCTCGAATCATTTGTAAATTCTATTAACAACCATTCGATGAAAAACCCCTTAAACTATTTCAATTTTCCCTCGAAACAATTTCGGTGCTGCTCAAAACATTCTTCGTTATTCCGTATCCTCTCAGATGCGTTATCGAACCTTAAGTGTGTCACCCTACGGTTTGCAAATAATATAGACATGATCGAGACTCCTCTCCGATCAATAATCAACAGCGGGATCTGGAGATCCGTGATGACTCCTATATATTCAACGATGACTCTCGTGATCGTGTGAACCATCAACGTCGTGAACTATTCCCTTTATCTCGCGATATTTTACTTGTCCGAGCTTCGATCATTGGTATCAACCATACCTTGTTCAATCTTGTTACCTGACAAGTACTCTTTTCTCGTTTATGTGATATGACATCCTTGTGACCTAGTCACGTGCTTGCAAGCAGTGTCGATGTGGTATCACCGAGAGGGCCCAGAGTATATCTTTCCGTCATTTTGGATAGAAAAATCCCACTCTTGATCCATGATCCTCAACTAATACTTTCTGAATACCTAACGGCACCTTTATAGTCACCCTGTTACAGTGTGACGTTTGATGACATCAAAGCACCCTTCCGGTACCAGTGATTGGCATGATCTCATGGTCTAAGGAATAAGTTACTTCGTATGCAAGATATAACAATATAAACTAAAATAATTGATTGTATTGTTATCTTGATATTGGGTCTATGTTCATCACATCATTCTACCAATGACATGACCCCGTTATTAACAACATCCAATGTTCTGATCCGGAAACGTTGATCATCTATTAATCAACAAGCTAGTTAAAAGGGAGGCTTTACTAGGAACCATTGTTTGTTTATTAAACACACATGTATCAACGTTTTCGTTTAATACAATTCTAGCATGAGAAATAAACATTTATCATAAACAAGGAATAAGACAATAACCACTTTATTATTTCCTCTCGGGCATATTCCCTTCAGCGATGACCCAATACACCACTGCATGTGTAGTGCACAGATTGTTGACATAAAATTTACGGAAGTTCTTCTCCATAAATATTACATCCCTCAGAGTAATACAATAGAACATTGCGGGTCCACAAGTTCATACTGCTTATTATTACAAGCCAAAAATAAATTAACTCTTCAAGTTCATCCTCAGTCATCTAAGGAAGATTAAAAGATAAAAAGTCAACTTGAGACAGTTGATGGCCTATTGAAAAACAACGAGAGAACCATCAAGGTTCAACAACTTAGATCCTAGGACTGTTTGACTAGGTTCGCTTCTAATATTAGACTAGAATCGCATAACTACTCCTCTGATTCTTCTTCTTCAGTGTCGTCGGCACCATAGTCGATAACGTACTCGACTCCTATTCCACCAGATAGATCCGAGGCTTCATAGTAGTATTTCTGGCCTTCGGTGTTCTGTTGTTGACTTTATTGCCGGCCTTCTCAAAGTCTAAGAAAGTGGTTAACGTAAGGGTTGAGTAACGAGCGTTACTCAGCAAGTTCAGGTAAGAAAAGGTTTTGGGTTTTCATGAACTAGCTAATGTCCTGACCAACGGTCATAGACACGATGAAAGTTTTTGAAAAGTTATCTTCAAAAGATTGGTTTTAGTTTAAAAACTATGTTCCTCAACCCTCAAGGGTTTGATAATCAGTTAAGATTCTTTTCCCGCCGCAAACGTAGTTCCTTCCGAGAACATAGATGTAACTGTCACAATTTTATACACTCTGCAGAGGTGCGTCACTTTTACAAAAAAGTAGCCTTAACCTTGCTACAACTTTCACACTCAGGTGTGTGGTTTGTCTAGCACAAGGTTCTTGAATTTATTCTTCTTCAACCCCACACATTCGCCATTGTCGTGATAGACCAGATCCTTAGCACAACTAGGGCCCTGATCCATCTCTGACACCCCACCTAAGACGACACTACCTCAAGATTTGATCTCGTAACGCTTTGTGTCTTCGAGGGTATATTTTTTTAGACTCATTCTCCCTGTTACTTACATCCAATAGATTAGATCTTGGCCCTTCGCGTGTTCTTGCGTAGGATTTTTTTTGTTTTATATGCTACGAACCCATCAAGGAGGAGGTGGCCGCACCCCTCCCACCTAGCCCAACTCGAATTGGGGTGGAGTCCAACTCCACCTCCTCTCTCCATTTCCTTTTCTCTTTTCCCCTTTTTCCTTTCTCTTTTTCTCTCCAATATAATCAGGAAAATACCGGGACGATGAGTACCAACTTGTGAAGCCATTGGGGGCCACCTGGCATCCCCCTAAACTTGGGTTCAGCAATGAAGGGGAAAGCTACCCCCTCCCGACACTTCTCCCTTATATGGAAAGTCCCCGAAACTCCTCCGAAACCTATTGACCCCTATAGTTAAAATCATCGATATTATCGAACGATGTTAGAAACAAATTTATCACACTGCAGGACATATCATGTCCTCCATTACCTCTTGTATAAATTATGCCTAACACCAGCATAATTTCTCTCTTATAATAACTTTCCCGAAACCACTTTGATTGACACCGGACTTATTTCTGTGACATCGCAACGACATCGAACATTCATTAAACCAATAAAAATATATTAATTCTATCATTTAAAGGTTGGAATGGCTTAATCATGTGACCCATAAAGGCTCGGTAACACATAGAAATGTTCAGGAACTTACCGAACAATAACCAACAGCAGGGCCGTGGATGTCCGTGATGGCTCCTGTGTGTTCCCGAAGAACAAAGGAACCTTATAAGTTACTCATTGCACTTATTCACTTAACTTCACAATACTAACGATATCATCCATATCCCCGATGATCTTGTGATAAATCACACTATGTCTGGCCAGATGATATGTCATCGGTGATACAGAGAGTTCCCCTAGAATGTATCTCTGTATCATCTAGATGAGTTAAGTACTAATCTTGAACGATCCTAGTTCCATTACACTTTCTAGACCATACCCAGATATCACCGTTATGATCCCCTTTCACGGCAAGACGATTGACGATATCCAAAGTATAACTTTCGATCGCGAGGTCACTAGATATTCTCATAGTATAGGAATTATAGTCAATGTTAATTTCATATGTATTTGCTAAAATACATTATGATTATTTAATCTCATTTAGCAACAACATACACTTGGGTTATGTTTTGCTAGACTTTCATCCAAGTCCGTGATCATTAAAATATAATCATCTCACAAACCATAAGCTAAACTTAGATAGAATATTGGTAACTCTTGTTTGTTTATGTCTTCACACACGCACAAATATTTTTCTTTGAAAACTCAAGTGTTGTAGCCGTTGTAGCATGATGAAATAAAATTAATTATGAACTTGTAGATAGAATAATAATTGGATATTATTATCTCTAGGGCATACCTCCAACAGTCTCCCACTTGCACTATAGTCAATTAATACCCTCGTTAGTATGATGACATAACACCTATGGTATTCCGGTGTTACTCACACTATGCATGTGGTACCTTAGAGTTTTGTCTTTCACCTTTTGATCTTATCATGTTGTTATAAACTTGTGTTTGGATTTATAAGGATTTGGATTTGTGTGAACCTGGTTCCGTGACAACATTAATAATTCAAGTTTATCCGAATGAATTATTATACCATTGTTTGAAACCTCACTAAGTCGAATGACTTGTATCCAATAACTTGCAATCACCAATGTCTAACATTGAGTTGCAACTATCCATATCAAAATACTATAGATTCCACTCATAATACTCTCATTTTGATAATCATTTAACATAAGATATTATCAATTGAAGAATCATAATATGCATTAAAATCAATGAAGATTTGATATTGTAATTCCACCACAAATACATATGTGGATACTCATCACAATATTAGTTGTAACTATAAAAAATTCCACTTAGTTGTTTTCATACTTAGTAATATTACCGTTGAACATTAATGTGAGAAACTTCTTACCACAATATTTCTTAGTTTTATTACAAACAATTAAGTCCTTTCTACTTCAATCAGATTTCTTAAAATTGATCATGAGTAATTTTGACTAAGAAAATATTCTTTGTCAACTTTCTTTTATAATTTGTTTTAAGTCCTTTCTAATTCAATCAAATTTCTTTGATCTCGGTTTTTGATTAAAATACCCCCGCTGATTTTTATGAAATATTGAAATTTCAATTACTTCATCTATTCCACTTCATCAATATGATTAAGTTTTTATATTGAATCTTCAATGGATTTAAGCTAATTGAGAAAATATCCATAACTTTTGTAAATTTGGAAAATCACAAATGGCTAGCACTTAATGGATTCTGGGTATATTAAATATTTTTGAAGCAGCCTTTCAACCTTGATAAATCAAATAAAATACTTATCGCCAATTTATTTAACAAGCCATAAAAACTGTTACTCAAACTTGAGCAATAATTTGAATCAAAATATTCAAGACTTAATAATAAAAATAATTGACATAACACAATAAACAAGATCATAAAATTTGAATTCCCAAGTTTGGGATTCTCACACATATTTTAGCCGCACCCCTCTCCTAGCCCAACTTGGATTGGGGGTGGAGTCCAACTCCACCTCCTCTCTCTTCCCTTTCTATTTTATCTTTTTCTCTTCAATATAATGTAGAAAAATATCGGGACAATGAGTACCAACTTGTGAATCCAGTACGGCCCACTTGGCATCCCCCTAAAATAGGGTTCGGGCATGAGGGGGAAAATTGCCCCATCCCGACACTTCGCTCTTATATGGAAAGTCCCCGAAACTCCTTCGGGACCACTTGACCCTTATAGATAAAATCATTGATATTATCTAAAAATGTTAGAAAAACATTTCTAACACCCTAGGACATCTCATGTCCGTTGTTACCTCTCATATAAATCCTGCCTAACACCGGCAAAATTTCTCTCTTATAGTAACTTCTCCGAAACCACTCTAATTGACACCAGACTTGTTTTTGTAACATCGTCATGACATCGAACATTAATAAAACCAATAACAATATATTAATTATGTCAATTAAAGGTTTACACGGCTTAACCGTGTGACCCATTAAGACTCCAAAACATAGACATGTTCGAGAACTTACCGAACAATAACCAATAGCGGGACCGTGGACGTACAAAATGGCTCCTGGGTGTTCCCAGAGAATGAGGGAATCTTATAAGTTAGTCATCGCACTTATTCCCTCAACTTCACGATTCCAAAGATATCACGAGGTGAGACTATGTGATCTGGTCTGATCAAACTCTTTGATCATAAGACATAAAACTCGTTTACCGATATCGTTCTCTTTTCTCATCAATATCCCATATCACCTTGTGATAAATCACACCGTGTTTGTCCAGACGATATGTCATCGGTGATACTGAGAGGGTCCAGATGTAGCGCCCTACCTTTTAATAAAGATAGAACACCAGTGTAACCTGCTATTCCCGGGATCTCTGATAGCATACACATGACAAAATGAAATATTCATTGCAATAGCATCATTCTAAATCGTTGATCCAATGGATAAGAAATAAAATAGTCTTACAATTGGCATAGTCACCATGGACTAGCCCAAATAACAAAGTTTCAAAGTATACACAGCGGAAATAATTCATCAATGAGCCTTCTTCATCTTCATGAACCAGCGGCAGACCATGTTGGCGATAGACTCGAGATCCTAAACAAAATCCTCACTCGTCTTCAGATTTATCTGCACGTTGGAATATGCAGCCCCCACGGGGGAGGAAGTCAGTACAAACAATGTACTGGCAAGTGACACTTGTATGGTGGCAGTTTTGAGGAATAAACTAGCTACATTATATTTGGCTGGTGGAGTCTGGGCTATTTGCATAAAGCCAGTTTTGTCCTATATTTTTAAATCATTTCAAACAAGTGAAAACATTTGTACAATCATTCATGTATAAACCGCCATAAAGTTGGACAAATCATGATGTCTAAACCACCATGAATTCTGAAAGTCGTCATGGCTAAACCCCCATGAAGTTTGAGAAATCATCATGGCTAAACCACCATGAAGTTTGATTGTGGCATCATGGCTAAACCATCATTTGCCCTATAAAGGGTTTCTACCATATTTTATTTCATTCAGAAAAGATGAGGAGATCCTTCGGCACCAACTGTCGCACCCTGGTTTCTAGGGGATACTCATCGGGCCGAACTGGATAGCAGATGCTTGGATTATGGGGCATAACTGCTCCCACGTCCCAGCTTCCTGGTAGGCCTGCGCTTATGCGCGACAACACAAGCCCTGCTATTCCACCGTCGATGTAAACTATCCACTAGAGACCATAGGCACTACTGTCGACGTACTTCATACCAATCACACATGGTACGTCAACAACGTTAAACGGAATGATACCACAACATATCTCTAAGACACAAAAGATTGAAATAAGGTTGCAAATGGCCTTCACTAAGGCAGAGAATAGCAAATACAATCATCCAGAGGACACATGTCCCAACATAACATTCATTACATCAGCGGAAGCAAACAAAGGGGTCTGAGTACAGACAAATCCAAATAGGCTTAAGAAGCCGTCAATGGAAGGAAAACGGAGCCCATCCACGAAGTCTCGGATCCTGCCCGGGTCCGCTATCTACTCGTCAACATCGTCGTCGCACTCCACGTAGTAGCCTCCCTGGAGATCCTCGGAATCGTCGTCTGCGTAAACCACAGCCCCAAAGGGGTCATTACAACAACGTACTGGCAAGCAAGACTCACAGTTCACCAAAGTGTAACCCGTCAACACCAAGCACGGATTCTTTGGGTTCAACGGAAGAAGGGGATATAAAAGATGCGGCAACTGGCTACTCTAACAAACTACAGAGTTACTACCACTTCCGGCTAACAGAAAGAAGATAAGATAGCGTATCGTAACCAACTATAACTAACCACCGAACAAACCCATCCTGGATCTCGCCCCTTATCCAAAGAAGCAATCCGAGGATAACTCACACAGTTGGATTAATGATGGTTCAGGTTATTGTGTCAATAAACCTATTACTAGTCAAGTTATTATAGTTAGGTGTAAGTTGTCTGAGTACTTGTTAGCCAGTACTTTCACCAAGTCGTCACATAACCGCGGACAACACGGCTTCTCGAGAAGATTTATCCCTGCAGGGTGTGCTCCAGTACCCGTACACACTCAAGCCACCAACTAAAACTCAGGTGGACTCGACACGACTCGAACCATCACTACAGCCTGTCCTAGGAGCCACGGAGCTATAAGGTCCCAGCCACGCAGCCGAATACTCAGCGCAGGTGTGCAAAACTCCCGCAGGACACAACACCCCGGCACTACAGGCCTCGCCCTATATGTGTGCGTCATCATCATCATCAGTAACCATGGGAGCGACCCATTTATGCGTATGAGCCAAATGGAACACCCGAACTAAGTGTGGCTCTTCGGACAAACTGCGGATCAGATCAAAGTCGAGGGGGGTTCCATACCACCACCCGGATGCGGTGAGCACGCTCATCATGGATCAGTAGACAAGACCCTTTTCCTAATTAGGGTCGACACTAGCAGGCCTCAAAACCACGATGGGCCTCCTGCCGGTGCCTTAACAGCAAATTATTATTACCCAAGCATTAACAGGTTGTTGTTTAAACATCGAGCCCATAGAACATAATAGAAATATGATAACAGAAAGTAACGGGTAACAGACTCGAGCAGAAACAACCCTAAGCATGCTAGTAAGACACGGGCTCAAACAACGGGGTTATAGGACTGGAGGTGAGGCAATATCATGGTTTCAGGGTATCATGTGGTAGGATCGTAACAGAAGCAACGATACATATGGCTAGCAGAAATAGACAACGGAAAAGTATCGGTAACCAATGTTGAAAGGAACACAGTGGTTCATGTGAGTGATAACTTGCCTGCAAACCCAGTAGCCTGGTACTGAGCTAAAACCTCTGAAGGGGTGTCGTAAGGATCGTCGGTATCAACGTCGTCGTCTATCCGAGAAGAAGCAAACAAACAACACAGAGAACAAACAATCAATAACATGGCATAGTGCACAATCATGGGGATGATGCATGTCATGTTAATAGTTGCATCAAAATAAACTAGTTGACATGGTAACACAAATTAAATGGACACATATGCAATTTTGAGTTGCATATGAACAGCCCATGAATTTTGGGTTAGATTATTTGTTTTCCAACTAATCAACAGATGAAGGTGAATTAGTATGATGCATGGATGAGGAAAACAACAAAATAACAACAATAGAACCAATTTAAAATAGGGTTTACCGATTTAGAAATTTATTTATTAATTTAGGGGATTTTTGGTTCCTTAAAGGGATTACACAAAATATTTGTTGTTTTCACCAATTTAAATTGTTCAAAACAGATAACAAAGTTTATATTTGAAAAGAACACAAAATTTTAGTTGGATTACATGTTTCAAATATTGAAATTGGAATTAGGATAATTTAATTATGAATTAAACAATATCAAACAAGTTTTAAATGGATTTAAAACAAGTTTGAATTTAATTGAAGTTTTATTTGTTCAGAACATAATTTCAATCTCACATTTGAAAAGTTCACACTTTGATGGTTTGAAAACATATTTTGCATGTTCAAAATTATTTTATTTTGAGCAAGTTATGATTTTATCAAATTTAAATGAATTAAACAAGTATTAAATTATTTAGGCAATTTAAATTATTCAAATCATGAAACAAAATTTATATTTGAATTGGTGGTTCAAAATGGTATGGAAAACATATTTTATTTGCATGATTTGGATTAATATTGAATTAGTTATGGAATTTATCAAATGTGAAAGAAATAGTTTGAATTTGAAATTTGAAATTATTTGCAATGGTCAAAACAGAAAACAAATGGCTTAATTAGATAGAGAATTAAATTTGGTATTGAAAACATATAAAAAATGTTAAATTTGGAGTTGTAAATAATTAGTTAGGCATTTTTAAATTGTGGTTGATAATCTGCCATTTATTTCACAGCTAGGGACTTAAAAAAAAAACTGCAGGGACCTAAACGAAAAGCACAAGGACCTGTGCGCAAATTAGGGGGTTGTGATGGGTGTGTAAATAAAAACGGAAAAAGATGTGGCAATTGCGCTGGGGGTGGGGGTCGAACCCGCGACCCCCTGGGTGAGCGCACAGGGCGCTGGCCACTGGGCTAGTTCGGTTTCTTGTCAGATACAGGTGCAGGTGTGTGCTTATTGTTTGTTTCCGTCAGTTAAGCCTTTTTTTTAACTGAACGTGTGACGCTGCATCTCTGCAGATTGGATGGGCATCGGGCGTCAGAGGCAGACAGCGAGGACGGTCGGCGAGCGCTGCTCGCGCTGCCCGCGGTGGGCGCTCGCCCGCGGCTGACCGAGCGGGTGGCCGGTGCGGCCGCTGCCGGTGTGCTGCGGGCCGGAGAGGCAAGGAGCGGGAAGGGGTGCGGAGGCGGATGGCTTACAGCGCGTAGTTGGAGGAGGAGCGATCGGTGCGGGGAACAGCGCTCGGTGGCGGAAAACTCGATGGCGGCGGAGCTCCGGCGGTCGTCGGCGGGAACCGAGGCCACGGCGAGGACGAGGGGGTCGGGACGTTTCCGTTCCCGGCCCTAGCTCGGCCGCTAGGGCTCCGTGGCGGCGGCGCCTCGCCGGAGAGAGGCGGCGGTGGGGAGCTTCGGTGGTGGGTTCCGACAGAGAAAAAGAGGAAGGAGAAAGGAGGAGATGCGGCGCGAGGGGAAGAAGGGTGGAGAGAAAAAAGTTAGGGCAACGAGGGGGAGGAGCTCGAGCAGTTTATAGAGGAGGGGAGGAGCTCGATCAACCGTCTGCTACTGTACCTGCTACGTGGTCGATGGGGATGGAGGCCGTACGGAGGTAGGGGACGACCGTGAGGGGGGTACGGGCCTTTGGCCAAAATGGGCTGGCCCCCAACGTGGGCTGTTTGCCCCTTTTCCCCTCTCCCTCTCTTTTAATTTCCTGCTATTTATTTTTTTTGTAGATTTTGGGAAGAGAGAAAAACAAGTGGTTTTAGGGTTTAGCAAAAATGTTTAGGATAACTTCTTATAGTTTTGTTTTTGTAACAGCACCTAAAACAAACTTTTGTTTTCCAGATAAAAAAAAAATTGATGTTATTGTTTGGAATTAAATGATTTGAACAATTTTGGTAACAAAAGAATAAATGAACCTAAGCCAAAAATTTAAGGTTTTGGATTCCACTTTTTGGTGGAACAAAATATTGTTGGTTTGGTAGTTTTTAGTTGACACATTGTAACATAACAAGTATGACAAATAAATGAATTTTGTTTTGGAATTCAAAATAGAAAACAGATGAAATCAATGAGATCAAATGCAACACAATGCAAACAAAAAGGCAAATGGTTATGATGACATGATGTAAACATAAATAAACAAGAAACAAACATCTAGGGGGGAGATTTTCATACTTGGGATGTTACAAAACGCCCCCCCTTGAAGGAATCGCGCCCCGAGATTCCTACTGAGAAAGGAAAAGGTCTGGATACTTCTTGCGAAGATCCTCTTCAGTCTCCCATGTTGCCTCTTTATCGGAATGATGCGACCACTGCACTTTCAACAACTTGGTGCTCTTGTTGCGAGTCTTACGCTCGGTCTCATCGAGAATACGAACAGGGTGCTCCTCATAAGAAAGATCATCTTGCAGTTCAATGGAATCATGATCAACTGCACGATCTGGATCTTTGAAACACCTCTTGAGCTGTGACACGTGAAACACATCGTGCACCTTGGATAGTTTTTCTGGAAGTTCAAGACGATAGGCATTTTCCGCGCGCCTTGAGAGAATGTTGAACGGACCAATGTATCTCGGTGCTAGCTTTCCTTTGACACCAAAACGATGAGTGCCTCTGAGGGGAGTTACACGGAGATATGCTTTGTCACCAGGTGCATAAATCATATCCCTGTGCTTGCTGTCATAGTAGCTTTTCTGACGAGACTGAGCAATCTTGAGATTGTCACGAATGATGCGAACTTTATCTTCGGCTTCCTTAACAATGTCAGGGCCTAAGAGTGAACGTTCACCAGCTCCAGACCAATTGATTGGACTCCTGCATCTGCGGCCATAGAGAGCTTCAAATGGTGCCATGCCTAGGCTTGCCTGGAAGCTATTGTTGTAGGAGAATTCAGCATATGGAAGGCATTCCTCCCATTTCATGCCAAAGGAGAGACCACATGCTCTGAGCATATCCTCGAGAATCTGATTGACTCTTTCGACTTGCCCTTGAGACTGAGGATGATAAGCTGTGCTGAACAGAAGTTTGGTGCCCAATGCTTCTTGAAAACTCTTCCAGAAATGAGAAGTGAATATGCTTCCACGGTCTGAGCTTATTTCCAATGGAACACCATGAAGAGGAACAATCTTTGTTGTGTAGAGTTCTGCTAACTGGCTAGCTGATATTGTTTCTTTGACAGCAAAGAAGTGAGCTACCTTAGTGAGACGATCAATAACAACGAAGATTGCATCGTTGCCCTTCTTGGACTTTGGAAAACCAGTGACGAAGTCCATTTCAATCATGTCCCACTTCCACTCAGGGATTTTCAGCGGTTGGAGAAGACCGGCTATTTTCTGATGAACTGCCTTAACACGTTGACAAACGTCGCATTTAGAAACGTATTTAGCAATTTCACGTTTCATGCCAGACCACCAATACAGCGTCTTGAGATCCTGGTACATCTTTGTACTTCCAGGGTGGATGGAGAGAGGAGTTTCATGAGCTTCCTTGAGAATCACATCTTTGAGACTTTGAATTTGAGGAACTGCAATGCGTCCTTCGAAGAACACCGTTCCCTTGTCATCAATTGAGAAGCACTCATACTTCACATTGCCTGCTTTGATGTTATTTGCAATCTTCTTGATCTCAGCATCACGAAGTTGTTCAGAACGAATCTTGTCCTCGAGAGTTGGAGTAGCTGTCAAGTTTGCAAGATAACCTTGAGGAACAAGATCAAGGTTCAGCTTCTGGAATTCTTCATGAAGAGGAGGTTGGCTTTCCATGATCATGAGATTATTGCAATACGACTTGCGACTGAGAGCATCGGCCATAACATTAGCCTTGCCTGGAGTGTAAGAAATGGTAAGATCGAAGTCTTTGATCTTTTCAATCCATCTCCTTTGCCTGAGGTTTAGATCTGGCTGAGTGAAGATGTATTTCAGAATCTTATGATCGGAAAAGATTTCAGTGCGATTACCTAACAAGTATTGCCTCCATTTCTTGAGGGCAAACACAACTGCTGCAAGTTCAAGATCATGTGTGGGATAATTGAGCTCATGTGCTTTCAACTGACGTGAAGCATAAGCCACAACTTGACGTTCTTGCATAAGAACTGCTCCTAGACCTTGTAGAGAAGCATCACAGAATATCTGAAAAGGTTTGGTAGTATCTGGGCCAACCAGAACTGGTGTAGAAGTGAGTTTAGTCTTGAGGAGATTGAAACTTTCATCACATTGTGGAGACCAAACGAACTTCTTGTCCTTCTTTGTGAGATCAGTGAGAGGTTTGGCAATCTTGGAGAAGTTTTGGACGAAACGACGGCAATAGCTAGCCAAACCAAGAAAACTTCTGACTTGCTTCACCGTCTTAGGAGGTTTCCAATCAACAATTGCCTTAACCTTTTCTGGATCAATGGCTATGCCCTTGGCAGAGATGACATGACCGAGATAAGCAACTTCTGGAATCCAGAACTCACATTTGGAGAACTTGGCATATAAACGATGCTCGCGAAGTTTCATGAGAGTGAGACGAAGATGTTCTCCATGCTCTTCCTCGGATTTTGAGTAGACAAGAATGTCATCAAGATATACCACAACGAACTTGTCGAGGTATTCATGGAAGACAGAATTCATTAGTCTAGAGAATGTCGCAGGTGCATTGGTGAGACCAAAGGACATGACGGTGTATTCATATAAACCGTAGCGAGTGGTGAAAGCTGTCTTTGGAATATCTTCCTTTCTGATCTTTATTTGATGGTAAACCATTCTCAAGTCCAACTTTGAGAATATTGAGGCTCCAGCAAGTTGATCAAAAAGATCATCGATACGAGGAATTGGATACTTGTTTTTGATGGTTTTCTCGTTGAGAGGACGATAGTCAACCACGAGTCTCTTTGTTTGATCCTTCTTCGCAACGAACAGAGTTGGGCATCCCCAAGCGGAGGAACTAGGTTGAATGTAACCTTTCTCCATGTACATATCGATTTGCTCCTTCAACAACTTCAGTTCAGGAGGAGCTATCTTGTATGGATGTTTGGAGATTGGAGCAGTGCCTGGTTCAAGTTCGATCACGAACTCAACTGCTCTGTCAGGAGGCATTCCTGGCAATTCTTCTGGAAAGACATCAGGGAATTCACAAACCACCGGAATAGTTTCAATAGATGGTAGAGGATTTGCATTGAGAGTGTAGAGTTGAGCAACTGGATTTTCAGCATGGAAGTAGACTATCTGGCCAGAAGGGTGTGTGATTTTGACAGACTTAGCAGGACAATCAATGACTGCTTTGTTGGCTATCAGCCAATCCATCCCAAGAATTACATCGATATCTGAAGAGTGGAGAGCTATCAAAGATGCCTGGAATGGAAGGTTTCCAATTGTGACCTCGATGTTCTGGCTAACTTTATTGCTTTGCCAGCTAGATCCCGGTGATTTCACTAGGAGAGGGATAGACAACTGTTCGAAGTTGATTCCACTGGTGTTTGCAAAGCATTGAGAGATGAAAGAGTGTGAAGCACCAGAATCGAACAAGACTTTAGCACGAAACGAATTCACAAGAAGTGTGCCCATTACAACCTCTGGAGATTCTTCTGCTCCCTGGGCCTTGACATGGTTCACCCTCACAGTTCTCAAGACGGACTTGTTCTTGTTGCGGGGCTTAGGCGAAGAAGTGTGTACCGTCACATGATTGACCTTAGAGATAGGTAGTGATGGTAGCTTGTTCTGCGGGCACTTGTAGGAGTAGTGTCCTGATAGACCGCACTTGAAGCATGTACTAGCAGAACGAGGATCTGTTGGACTTGGCTGAGATGGAGCACCTCCTAAAGATACCACTGGGGTGGGAGGGAGGGCAAGAAATCCTGCCGGGCTTGGCAAGCAGATGGGCGGTGTTGGAGTGGTATATGGAACCCAAACTCTCCGTTTTTGTGGAGGCATGATAGCTTTTGAAAGATTAGCCTGTTCACGAGAGTGCTTACGAGATTCCTCAACCAACTTGCGCCCATGCTCTTCATTTAGAGCGATGTTGATGAGGTCCTCAAAATTCTTGGCCTTGACGTTGGTGAGAGCATACTTGAGTTCCGGGTTGAGACCTCTGCGGAACTTTGCCATCTTTCTCGCTTCCGTGGAGATTTCATCTCCGGCGTAGCGAGCCAGACGATTGAACTCTCTTTGGTATTCAAGAACGTCCAGATTGCCTTGTGTGAAAGAATAGAATTCCTCACGCATTTTCTCCATGATCCCATCGGGAATGTGATGGCGCACAAAGGCTTGCTTGAAATCCTCCCATGTGATTGCCACACTAGAACCTCTCATTTCTTGGAAATTCTCCCACCAAGACATGGATTGTCCACGGAGAAGGTAGGTCACGTAAGGAACACGGTCCTCGTCAGCCACATGAGCTACCACAAGAGTACGGTTCATTTCACGGAGCCAGTCATCAGCATCCAATGGCTCGGAGGAGTTATCAAACGTGCGCGGATTGAGCTCACGGAACTCCCGAATAGACACCCGGGTGTTGCCATTACTCCCAAGGTCTTGGTTCTGCTGCATCTGCCTTATAACTTGCGTCATCTGAGACAGCACTTTCCCCATCTCAGGTGGCAGTGTGGGTTCTTCGTCACCACTTTCCATCCTGAAGAGGATACCAAGGTTAACACACTAACCGGATATCAAAATCCAATATAAGTGCTTAAAAGAATTACTTCAGACGGTAAGAAGGTAGCATGGAGCAAACATATACTACCCTCAACGTTCACCATAAATGGTTCGAGTACCACACGGGTGCGGTGTTGAAGAAGAAAAATCTCTGGAACAAAACGGATGGAGGTTAACCACGAAAGAGAATATTTGTGAAGGACGATGTCGAAGCAACAACTGGGAAACAGGAGACCACAACACCTGAGGTACTACGGAAGAACCCAGAACACGTGAAATCCTAACTTGAAAGTTTAGATGAGAAAGAGAAAACAACGTTGCACTTCCTTACCAGAAAAGGGAGGGTGGGTGGGGAAAGAAATAAAATGGCAGAATTCCTACTCCCACGTTTCATTTTTCCTATATAGCTACAAAATAGTTTCTAGACTCAACTGCGACCAGTAAAAGGGATCCTACAGGCAGACAGGCTCTGATACCATTTGTCGCACCCTGGTTTCTAGGGGATACTCATCGGGCCGAACTGGATAGCAGATGCTTGGATTATGGGGCATAACTGCTCCCACGTCCCAGCTTCCTGGTAGGCCTGCGCTTATGCGCGACAACACAAGCCCTGCTATTCCACCGTCGATGTAAACTATCCACTAGAGACCATAGGCACTACTGTCGACGTACTTCATACCAATCACACATGGTACGTCAACAGCGTTAAACGGAATGATACCACAACATATCTCTAAGACACAAAAGATTGAAATAAGGTTGCAAATGGCCTTCACTAAGGCAGAGAATAGCAAATACAATCATCCAGAGGACACATGTCCCAACATAACATTCATTACATCAGCGGAAGCAAACAAAGGGGTCTGAGTACAGACAAATCCAAATAGGCTTAAGAAGCCGGCAATGGAAGGAAAACGGAGCCCATCCACGAAGTCTCGGATCCTGCCCGGGTCCGCTATCTACTCGTCAACATCGTCGTCGCACTCCACGTAGTAGCCTCCCTGGAGATCCTCGGAATCGTCGTCTGCGTAAACCACAGCCCCAAAGGGGTCAGTACAACAACGTACTGGCAAGCAAGACTCACAGTTCACCAAAGTGTAACCCGTCAACACCAAGCACGGATGCTTTGGGTTCAACGGAAGAAGGGGATATAAAAGATGCGGCAACTGGCTGCTCTAACAAACTACAGAGTTACTACCACTTCCGGCTAACAGAAAGAAGATAAGATAGCGTATCGTAACCAACTATAACTAACCACCGAACAAACCCATCCTGGATCTCGCCCCTTATCCAAAGAAGCAATCCGAGGATAACTCACACAGTTGGATTAATGATGGTTCAGGTTATTGTGTCAATAAACCTATTACTAGTCAAGTTATTATAGTTAGGTGTAAGTTGTCTGAGTACTTGTTAGCCAGTACTTTCACCAAGTCGTCACATAACCGCGGACAACACGGCTTCTCGAGAAGATTTATCCCTGCAGGGTGTGCTCCAGTACCCGTACACACTCAAGCCACCAACTAAAACTCAGGTGGACTCGACACGACTCGAACCATCACTACAGCCTGTCCTAGGAGCCACGGAGCTATAAGGTCCCAGCCACGCAGCCGAATACTCAGCGCAGGTGTGCAAAACTCCCGCAGGACACAACACCCCGGCACTACAGGCCTCGCCCTATATGTGTGCGTCATCATCATCATCAGTAACCATGGGAGCGACCCATTTATGCGTATGAGCCAAATGGAACACCCGAACTAAGTGTGGCTCTTCGGACAAACTGCGGATCAGATCAAAGCCGAGGGGGGTTCCATACCACCACCCGGATGCGGTGAGCACGCTCATCATGGATCAGTAGACAAGACCCTTTTCCTAATTAGGGTCGACACTAGCAGGCCTCAAAACCACGATGGGCCTCCTGCCGGTGCCTTAACAGCAAATTATTATTACCCAAGCATTAACAGGTTGTTGTTTAAACATCGAGCCCATAGAACATAATAGAAATATGATAACAGAAAGTAACGGGTAACAGACTCGAGCAGAAACAACCCTAAGCATGCTAGTAAGACACGGGCTCAAACAACGGGGTTATAGGACTGGAGGTGAGGCAATATCATGGTTTCAGGGTATCATGTGGTAGGATCGTAACAGAAGCAACGATACATATGGCTAGCAGAAATAGACAACGGAAAAGTATCGGTAACCAATGTTGAAAGGAACACAGTGGTTCATGTGAGTGATAACTTGCCTGCAAACCCAGTAGCCTGGTACTGAGCTAAAACCTCTGAAGGGGTGTCGTAAGGATCGTCGGTATCAACGTCGTCGTCTATCCGAGAAGAAGCAAACAAACAATGCAGAGAACAAACAATCAATAACATGGCATAGTGCACAATCATGGGGATGATGCATGTCATGTTAATAGTTGCATCAAAATAAACTAGTTGACATGGTAACACAAATTAAATGGACACATATGCAATTTTGAGTTGCATATGAACAGCCCATGAATTTTGGGTTAGATTATTTGTTTTCCAACTAATCAACAGATGAAGGTGAATTAGTATGATGCATGGATGAGGAAAACAACAAAATAACAACAATAGAACCAATTTAAAATAGGGTTTACCGATTTAGAAATTTATTTATTAATTTAGGGGATTTTTGGTTCCTTAAAGGGATTACACAAAATAGTTGTTGTTTTCACCAATTTAAATTGTTCAAAACAGATAACAAAGTTTATATTTGAAAAGAACACAAAATTTTAGTTGGATTACATGTTTCAAATATTGAAATTGGAATTAGGATAATTTAATTATGAATTAAACAATATCAAACAAGTTTTAAATGGATTTAAAACAAGTTTGAATTTAATTGAAGTTTTATTTGTTCAGAACATAATTTCAATCTCACATTTGAAAAGTTCACACTTTGATGGTTTGAAAACATATTTTGCATGTTCAAAATTATTTTATTTTGAGCAAGTTATGATTTTATCAAATTTAAATGAATTAAACAAGTATTAAATTATTTAGGCAATTTAAATTATTCAAATCATGAAACAAAATTTATATTTGAATTGGTGGTTCAAAATGGTATGGAAAACATATTTTATTTGCATGATTTGGATTAATATTGAATTAGTTATGGAATTTATCAAATGTGAAAGAAATAGTTTGAATTTGAAATTTGAAATTATTTGCAATGGTCAAAACAGAAAACAAATGGCTTAATTAGATAGAGAATTAAATTTGGTATTGAAAACATATAAAAAATGTTAAATTTGGAGTTGTAAATAATTAGTTAGGCATTTTTAAATTGTGGTTGATAATCTGCCATTTATTTCACAGCTAGGGACTTAAAAAAAACTGCAGGGACCTAATCAAAAAGCACAAGGACCTGTGCGCAAATTAGGGGGCTGGGATGGGTGTGTAAATAAAAACGGAAAAAGATGTGGCAATTGCGCTCGGGGTGGGGGTCGAACCCGCGACCCCCTGGGTGAGCGCACAGGGCGCTGGCCACTGGGCTAGTTCGGTTTCTTGTCAGATACAGGTGCAGGTGTGTGCTTATTGTTTGTTTCCGTCAGTTAAGCCTTTTTTTTAACTGAACGTGTGACGCTGCATCTCTGCAGATTGGATGGGCATCGGGCGTCAGAGGCAGACAGCGAGGACGGTCGGCTCGCGCTGCCCGCGGTGGGCGCTCGCCCGCGGCTGACCGAGCGGGTGGCCGGTGCGGCCGCTGCCGGTGTGCTGCGGGCCGGAGAGGCAAGGAGCGGGAAGGGGTGCGGAGGCGGATGGCTTACAGCGCGTAGTTGGAGGAGGAGCGATCGGTGCGGGGAACAGCGCTCGGTGGCGGAAAACTCGATGGCGGCGGAGCTCCGGCGGTCGTCGGCGGGAACCGAGGCCACGGCGAGGACGAGGGGGTCGGGACGTTTCCGTTCCCGGCCCTAGCTCGGCCGCTAGGGCTCCGTGGCGGCGGCGCCTCGCCGGAGAGAGGCGGCGGTGGGGAGCTTCGGTGGTGGGTTCCGACAGAGAAAAAGAGGAAGGAGAAAGGAGGAGATGCGGCGCGAGGGGAAGAAGGGTGGAGAGAAAAAAGTTAGGGCAACGAGGGGGAGGAGCTCGAGCAGTTTATAGAGGAGGGGAGGAGCTCGATCAACCGTCTGCTACTGTACCTGCTACGTGGTCGATGGGGATGGAGGCCGTACGGAGGTAGGGGACGACCGTGAGGGGGGTACGGGCCTTTGGCCAAAATGGGCTGGCCCCCAACGTGGGCTGTTTGCCCCTTTTCCCCTCTCCCTCTCTTTTAATTTCCTGCTATTTATTTTTTTTGTAGATTTTGGGAAGAGAGAAAAACAAGTGGTTTTAGGGTTTAGCAAAAATGTTTAGGATAACTTCTTATAGTTTTGTTTTTGTAACAGCACCTAAAACAAACTTTTGTTTTCCAGATAAAAAAAAATTGATGTTATTGTTTGGAATTAAATGATTTGAACAATTTTGGTAACAAAAGAATAAATGAACCTAAGCCAAAAATTTAAGGTTTTGGATTCCACTTTTTGGTGGAACAAAATATTGTTGGTTTGGTAGTTTTTAGTTGACACATTGTAACATAACAAGTATGACAAATAAATGAATTTTGTTTTGGAATTCAAAATAGAAAACAGATGAAATCAATGAGATCAAATGCAACACAATGCAAACAAAAAGGCAAATGGTTATGATGACATAATGTAAACATAAATAAACAAGAAACAAACATCTAGGGGGGAGATTTTCATACTTGGGATGTTACACCAACTCTGTCTAGCTACTCAACTGGCCCATAACCGGGGACACGGCTAAGATCTTAGTTTTTAACTCTGCAGAGGTTGTGCACTTTCACCTTGAGAATCATTTTCCCCGAGAGAAGAATGAGACAAGATTTTTGGGAAGAGGGATTCAACCATACCAGCATGACTCTATGACGCCCCGGAATCGGGCACTATGCAAATTTCAGCATTCCCGCCAAAATCCACATAATAATCGATTCCAGGTTGCCACTTGTGATAACATTACAACAGTTCACGAATAATCCACAACAACAACAGAGGAGGTATATACAAGACGACTCAAACGAGTCAAGGATACAACTGATACAATACCAAGATCCAAATAACAGCGGAAGAAACAACATAGTGTCCGACTACGGACAAGATACAAATTGGACTAAGAGTCCTGAAGATAACCGATGGCGTCCAATCCCTGCGTAGGCCAAGCCAGAGGGATTCCCAAGCTAACATCGTCAGACTTCAAACCTGTTGACTACAATGTGGAATATGCAGCCACGAAATGGATTCGTGGGTCAGTACTATTAAGTACTGGCAAGTGGATAAACCATACTCACAAGATACCGGCGTAACCAATCATCACAAGATACAAATACTTAGGGTACAACGGAAGGAAGGGATTATTGCAAAGAAGCGGCAGCGGGCTGCACTAACTAACTACAGAGACGCGCTACAACATCCGGCTAAAAGAAAGGGATAAGATAACGCGACAAAACCAACTATAACTACTCACCAAACAATACCCATCCAGTGTTACCCCCTACTAAGGAAGCAACCCAAGGAAACTCACACTGTTGATTAAGGTTACATTCATTTTTATGGTGGAGGTGATCTATATTACTAGTCAAGTTATCATCGTTAAGTGTAAGTTGTCTGAGTACTTGTTAGCCAGCACTTTCACCAAGTCATCCATAACCGCGGACAACACGGCTTCTCGAGAAGATTAACCCTGTAGAGATGCACCAATTTGGCCGTACACGTAAGAATGACCCGCCAGATGGAAATGCACTTCCACCAAGCGAGGCACTCAACACAACCCAACTCTTCTTCGCATCAAGCCCAAAGAACCACGTGTTGTGCGTGCACGGCTAATCGAGCCCCCACGAAGAAAAGGGGGGCCCTCATAGCACTGGAAGACCACGCCGCCCTAAATGCCGACTACAAAAGTTCCACCCTGGCGCCAAGGGCTCGCACCTGCATATGCATGCATCAAATGGAAAGACCGAACTAAGTGTGGCGATTTGGACGAGATGCGAATCGAGTCAGAATTGCGGGTGGCGCCCATACTCGCTTCCCACATGCGGTTAGTGCGCTCATCATGGATCGGAGGAGAAGACCCTTTTCCTAATTAAGGTCGACACTAGCAGGCCTCAAAACCACGCCGGGCCTCCTGCCGGTGCCTTATCATCAAATTGTTATTACCCCAAACATTAACATGAAGTTGATTAAATTGAAACCCAACTATCGACTAAACAGCTGATAAGAAGGACAACAAACTTGAGTGCAAACAACACTAAGCATGCAACTACGACACGAGGGCCAACAAGGTAGACAAACAACAGTTGATAGGAAGTGGAAGGAAGACTATATCATGGCTGCAAGGTAAACATATGATAGGATCGAGACACAAGCATCGAATCATAAGGCTAGAATAAAGACAACAGGAAGAATCGGTAACAAGTGATGAATAGAAGCCATAGGTAGCAAGTGAGCATACTTGCCTGGAATCCAGTTTGGAGAGGTAGCAGAACTTGTCGTTGCTCACATCATCTCAGCGTCTTATCCGCGAAGAAGCAACGAACTAGAACAAACACTGGATGCAACAATTACTACTACGGCAAAAGATCCAGCATGATCCTATTTTATATGCATGACAAGCGAGATGCAACACAAAAATGCAATTATATTAATTTAAATTGAGCCGGAAGCCCAACATTTAATTTAGGAGGTTCACGTTATTTATCTACCCATCAAGATTAAATGTTGTTTAACATGTATAACAAGATATCGATGAGCTACACAAGTTTAAATGGAACCGGGACTAGATATATAACATCCCAACACATCCCATATTTAATTGTTATGTGATTGTTAGTTACCCATAACCAACAAAAGATGTGATGCAAACATGACGATATGACATTCATAAAACAGATGACATTTTATAGAAAATAGGTCATATAGGCATAAGGGATAGGGTTTGGGTTCGCACGTTGGAAAGAGGGTCTTTGGATAACGCCGGTGTCGTCGGTGCATAGAGGAAGTAGTCGTCCCAACATCGTCGTCATGGAAGTAGTCGAAGTAGTCGTGGTCAACTGTCAACATCATCAGCTTCGGTGTCGATGGCGAACGTGGAGGCTTCGTGGTACAAGGCGTGCACGAAGGCGGCCGTCACAACACGTACAACAACGGACACGAAGAAAAGATCTTGTCGAAGGTGTAGTCGTGGTCGTGGTTTGGTCCGAGGTCCTCGGTGTGGCGGTACTTGTCGGCGATGCTCTTGTGGATGCGGTACCGTTCGGTGTACATCTCCGCGGCGTCAGGGTCACGAAGACACGAGCACAATGGCCTCGGCCATGAGGAATAACACACGGGCATGAATGGGTCCCCGCGAGGCAAAAATGCTTCTTGTGAACATTCCACCAAGCACTTGGAGGGCAGCAACAGAGAGGGCGAGCAACACTGCTGCAGGGCGCGAAGAAGAGTGGTCGAAGGATTGTGGCCATCGTGGCTCAAGGAGGCAGCACGGTCGGAGCAGAGGAGGTCCACCAGGCATGATGCAGTCCACGGTCCGCGGAAGATGACATCTACAGTAGAGACGGAGGCCGATGACGACGACATGGACGACATCGAAATCAGGTGGACGTCGGGCAGGATCCTGCTCGCTCGGAAGAGGAGAGGATGGCGGCGGCAGCGCCGTCTATGGCGCAGAGGTGGGTCGGCGACAAGGTTGCCGGCGGCGCACTGAAGGGTCAGGCGGAGCTCCGTGGTGGCGCACCACTGGTCACAGCAGAGGAAGGCGTGTGGCGGGCGTTGTGTAGAGGGCGGCGGCCGGCCGTGGCAGTGAGCAGAGAGAGGAGGGCGACGGGGTCGGCGTGGAGCTGCTCGAGTGGAGGCATGGAGTCCCGGGGCATGAGGATGGAGACGGCGTCGTTCTCGATGCGAGGCGCCGGAGGTGAGCTCGGCGACGGGAAGAGGAGGGCGGCGCCCTGCTTGAGGAAGATGACGGTCAGCGGTGGCCGGGCCAAGCAGTGGAGGAGGTCATCGGCCACGAGAGGTGGAGGCCGGCAGGAGCTCGGGCTCCCGGCCATGGAGGCGCTCGCGTGCTGGTCTTGGCGGCGGGGACGAGCCTGTCCGGCCAGGGGATAGGAGGAACTCGGGGACAGCGGGGTCGTCCGGTGCGAGGAGCGGCAAGGGTCTGTGGTGGCGGGGTCCTAGCGACGGCGCGGTCACAAGGAGGACGATGGGGAGCCGATGACGGGAGGCGGGTCGATGGGATCGAGCTTTGGCTCTCCCGTGCGTGCGTGAGGTGCGTGTGTGTGTGCGGTTGGTGAGAGAGAGGGGCCTGAGGGGAAAAAGAAAAGATGGCGGGGAGGCGGCTGCAAAATGGCCAGGGGGAGCCGGTTGGGCAGTCTAGGTTCGGGCTGGGTTGGCCTAGCTGGGCCATTCGGCTTGGCTTGGCCCCAAAACATTTTCTTTTGTTTTACAATTTTCAGAAATTGTTTGGACACAAGTGAAACAGATTTAGGCACCAAATTAATTCCATAAAATTTAGAAAGAATTAGGATTGGATGCAATATAATTATTTTGCAAGTGTTAGATGCATGACGACGCATGGTGCTATGATGCGAAAAAATAAAACAAGCAATTTTCTAATTGGGGAAATCCCCCGGGTGTTACAGCCGACACCACTAACAAGGGATTGCGCCCTCGCAATCCGACTAACACCAAGAGAGAGGGAAGGAGTTGGAATATCGAGTCTTCGTGCTCCATATCGATCTGGTCGACACCACTAACAAGAGGGGATGGCTCCGGATAAAAGAATTAGAAGCAGAGGTATCAAACGATAAAATCGCCTCTAACTCCACGGGAAGGAGTGAGAGTCACACACGTTCCAATGATTCAACGTACAAGGACAAATAATAAGGGTGTTGTTAGGGTGATTAATCCATCCAACACACAAACTATTAACTCCGTACCTAAATAGGGGAATTGTGCAACCCAACTCTAGGAATGTCAGACTGGAGATCTTGACAGGAGGTGTTCACGAGGTTCTGTTGAAATAAAGAAAGAAGTAACAATGGTCCACGCTACAATCGGATAAACTCCAAATGGTAGATAGAAGGTGAAACCACGTACAACATGAAAATCCATAATGATAAGATTTTCCAACGGTGTTATGGGCATGAACAACACATGCTCATGAGGCCTTCCCACTTCTCCATTGCTCAGTCTTCTCATTTACTTTTCCAAAATGATATGGATATCCTTTAAGTTACACCGAAAGAGAGGAGGGTGTAGCTTTGAGAATAAGGAATCCATGAGAATGGATGAAGGAAAACATGAGAACAAATGAATGAATCGACCATTAAGATGAAGATCAACAGCACTATCAAGAAGTCAAGCTCACGTCGATGACGATGTTCTTCTGAATCTTCTGAAGGTCGGACCTGTTGGGTTAAAAGGCTAAGAGAACGTCCAGCCCACGTAGGATCCTAACACTTTGAAAGATAGATAAGACAGGAGACTCCAAAACAAATAAGGTAGGAGGAGAAGTAGAATAGAGGAAAGGAATAAACAAGAATCCTATCGAGAGGTTTTCAAAACTGATTTTGCACAAATAGTTTTTTTTTGACACTCTAGAAGCACGACCGTTAGCGAGGTTATCCTACCGGCTTTGCGGATCCGTTGCTTCGATAACCATTCGTATCGAAACAACATTGGGAATCGGAAATATGCTCTGATACCATTTGTGACGCCCCGGGATCGGGCACTATGCAGATTTCAGCATTCCCGCCAAAATCCACATAATAATCGATTCCAGGTTGCCACTTGTGATAACATTACAACAGTTCACGAATAATCCACAACAACAACAGAGGAGGTATATACAAGACGACTCAAACGAGTCAAGGATACAACTGATACAATACCAAGATCCAAATAACAGCGGAAGAAACAACATAGTGTCCGACTACGGACAAGATACAAATTGGACTAAGAGTCCTGAAGATAACCGATGGCGTCCAATCCCTGCCTAGGCCAAGCCAGAGGGATTCCCAAGCTAACGTCGTCAGACTTCAAACCTGTTGACTGCAATGTGGAATATGCAGCCACGAAATGGATTCGTGGGTCAGTACTATTAAGTACTGGCAAGTGGATAAACCATACTCACAAGATACCAGCGTAACCAATCATCACAAGATACAAATACTTTGGGTACAACGGAAGGAAGGGATTATTGCAAAGAAGCGGCAGCGGGCTGCACTAACTAACTACAGAGACGCGCTACAACATCCGGCTAAAAGAAAGGGATAAGATAACGCGACAAAACCAACTATAACTACTCACCAAACAATACCCATCCAGTGTTACCCCCTACTAAGGAAGCAACCCAAGGAAACTCACACTGTTGATTAAGGTTACATTCATTTTTATGGTGGAGGTGATCTATATTACTAGTCAAGTTATCATCGTTAAGTGTAAGTTGTCTGAGTACTTGTTAGCCAGCACTTTCACCAAGTCATCCATAACCGCGGACAACACGGCTTCTCGAGAAGATTAACCCTGTAGAGATGCACCAATTTGGCCGTACACGTAAGAATGACCCGCCAGATGGAAATGCACTTCCACCAAGCGAGGCACTCAACACAACCCAACTCTTCTTCGCATCAAGCCCAAAGAACCACGTGTTGTGCGTGCACGGCTAATCGAGCCCCCACGAAGAAAAGGGGGGCCCTCATAGCACTGGAAGACCACGCCGCCCTAAATGCCGACTACAAAAGTTCCACCCTGGCGCCAAGGGCTCGCACCTGCATATGCATGCATCAAATGGAAAGACCGAACTAAGTGTGGCGATTTGGACGAGATGCGAATCGAGTCAGAATTGCGGGTGGCGCCCATACTCGCTTCCCACATGCGGTTAGTGCGCTCATCATGGATCGGAGGAGAAGACCCTTTTCCTAATTAAGGTCGACACTAGCAGGCCTCAAAACCACGCCGGGCCTCCTGCCGGTGCCTTATCATCAAATTGTTATTACCCCAAACATTAACATGAAGTTGATTAAATTGAAACCCAACTATCGACTAAACAGCTGATAAGAAGGACAACAAACTTGAGTGCAAACAACACTAAGCATGCAACTACGACACGAGGGCCAACAAGGTAGACAAACAACAGTTGATAGGAAGTGGAAGGAAGACTATATCATGGCTGCAAGGTAAACATATGATAGAATCGAGACACAAGCATCGAATCATAAGGCTAGAATAAAGACAACAGGAAGAATCGGTAACAAGTGATGAATAGAAGCCATAGGTAGCAAGTGAGCATACTTGCCTGGAATCCAGTTTGGAGAGGTAGCAGAACTTGTCGTTGCTCACATCATCTCAGCGTCTTATCCCCGAAGAAGCAACGAACTAGAACAAACACTGGATGCAACAATTACTACTACGGCAAAAGATCCAGCATGATCCTATTTTATATGCATGACAAGCGAGATGCAACACAAAAATGCAATTAAATTAATTTAAATTGAGCCGGAAGCCCAACATTTAATTTAGGAGGTTCACGTTATTTATCTACCCATCAAGATTAAATGTTGTTTAACATGTATAACAAGATATCGATGAGCTACACAAGTTTAAATGGAACCGGGACTCGATATATAACATCCCAACACATCCCATATTTAATTGTTATGTGATTGTTAGTTACCCATAACCAACAAAAGATGTGATGCAAACATGACGATATGACATTCATAAAACAGATGACATTTTATAGAAAATAGGTCATATAGGCATAAGGGATAGGGTTTGGGTTCGCACGTTGGAAAGAGGGTCTTTGGATAACGCCGGTGTCGTCGGTGCATAGAGGAAGTAGTCGTCCCAACATCGTCGTCATGGAAGTAGTCGAAGTAGTCGTGGTCAACTGTCAACATCATCAGCTTCGGTGTCGATGGCGAACGTGGAGGCTTCGTGGTACAAGGCGTGCACGAAGGCGGCCGTCACAACACGTACAACAACGGACACGAAGAAAAGATCTTGTCGAAGGTGTAGTCGTGGTCGTGGTTTGGTCCGAGGTCCTCGGTGTGGCGGTACTTGTCGGCGATGCTCTTGTGGATGCGGTACCGTTCGGTGTACATCTCCGCGGCGTCAGGGTCACGAAGACACGAGCACAATGGCCTCGGCCATGAGGAATAACACACGGGCATGAATGGGTCCCCGCGAGGCAAAAATGCTTCTTGTGAACATTCCACCAAGCACTTGGAGGGCAGCAACAGAGAGGGCGAGCAACACTGCTGCAGGGCGCGAAGAAGAGTGGTCGAAGGATTGTGGCCATCGTGGCTCAAGGAGGCAGCACGGTCGGAGCAGAGGAGGTCCACCAGGCATGATGCAGTCCACGGTCCGCGGAAGATGACATCTACAGTAGAGACGGAGGCCGATGACGACGACATGGACGACATCGAAATCAGGTGGACGTCGGGCAGGATCCTGCTCGCTCGGAAGAGGAGAGGATGGCGGCGGCAGCGCCGTCTATGGCGCAGAGGTGGGTCGGCGACAAGGTTGCCGGCGGCGCACTGAAGGGTCAGGCGGAGCTCCGTGGTGGCGCACCACTGGTCACAGCAGAGGAAGGCGTGTGGCGGGCGTTGTGTAGAGGGCGGCGGCCGGCCGTGGCAGTGAGCAGAGAGAGGAGGGCGACGGGGTCGGCGTGGAGCTGCTCGAGTGGAGGCATGGAGTCCCGGGGCATGAGGATGGAGACGGCGTCGTTCTCGATGCGAGGCGCCGGAGGTGAGCTCGGCGACGGGAAGAGGAGGGCGGCGCCCTGCTTGAGGAAGATGACGGTCAGCGGCGGCCGGGCCAAGCAGTGGAGGAGGTCATCGGCCACGAGAGGTGGAGGCCGGCAGGAGCTCGGGCTCCCGGCCATGGAGGCGCTCGCGTGCTGGTCTTGGCGGCGGGGACGAGCCTGTCCGGCCAGGGGATAGGAGGAACTCGGGGACAGCGGGGTCGTCCGGTGCGAGGAGCGGCAAGGGTCTGTGGTGGCGGGGTCCTAGCGACGGCGCGGTCACAAGGAGGACGATGGGGAGCCGATGACGGGAGGCGGGTCGATGGGATCGAGCTTTGGCTCTCCCGTGCGTGCGTGAGGTGCGTGTGTGTGTGCGGTTGGTGAGAGAGAGGGGCCTGAGGGGAAAAAGAAAAGAGGGCGGGGAGGCGGCTGCAAAATGGCCAGGGGGAGCCGGTTGGGCAGTCTAGGTTCGGGCTGGGTTGGCCTAGCTGGGCCATTCGGCTTGGCTTGGCCCCAAAACATTTTCTTTTGTTTTACAATTTTCAGAAATTGTTTGGACACAAGTGAAACAGATTTAGGCACCAAATTAATTCCATAAAATTTAGAAAGAATTAGGATTGGATGCAATATAATTATTTTGCAAGTGTTAGATGCATGACGACGCATGGTGCTATGATGCGAAAAAATAAAACAAGCAATTTTCTAATTGGGGAAATCCCCCGGGTGTTACAGCCGACACCACTAACAAGGGATTGCGCCCTCGCAATCCGACTAACACCAAGAGAGAGGGGAGGAGTTGGAATATCGAGTCTTCGTGCTCCATATCGATCTGGTCGACACCACTAACAAGAGGGGATGGCTCCGGATAAAAGAATTAGAAGCAGAGGTATCAAACGATAAAATCGCCTCTAACTCCACGGGAAGGAGTGAGAGTCACACACGTTCCAATGATTCAACGTACAAGAACAAATAATAAGGGTGTTATTAGGGTGATTAATCCATCCAACACACAAACTATTAACTCCGTACCTAAATAGGGGAATTGTGCAACCCAACTCTAGGAATGTCAGACTGGAGATCTTGACAGGAGGTGTTCACGAGGTTCTGTTGAAATAAAGAAAGAAGTAACAATGGTCCACGCTACAATCGGATAAACTCCAAATGGTAGATAGAAGGTGAAACCACGTACAACATGAAAATCCATAATGATAAGATTTTCCAACGGTGTTATGGGCATGAACAACACATGCTCATGAGGCCTTCCCACTTCTCCATTGCTCAGTCTTCTCTTTTACTTTTCCAAAATGATATGGATATCCTTTAAGTTACACCGAAAGAGAGGAGGGTGTAGCTTTGAGAATAAGGAATCCATGAGAATGGATGAAGGAAAACATGAGAACAAATGAATGAATCGACCATTAAGATGAAGATCAACAGCACTATCAAGAAGTCAAGCTCACGTCGATGACGATGTTCTTCTGAATCTTCTGAAGGTCGGACCTGTTCGGTTAAAAGGCTAAGAGAACATCCAACCCACGTAGGATCCTAACACTTTGAAAGATAGATAAGACAGGAGACTCCAAAACAAATAAGGTAGGAGGAGAAGTAGAATAGAGGAAAGGAATAAACAAGAATCCTATCGAGAGGTTTTCAAAACTGATTTTGCACAAATAGTTTTTTTTTTGACACTCTAGAAGCACGACCGTTAGCGAGGTTATCCTACCGGCTTTGCGGATCCGTTGCTTCGATAACCATTCGTATCGAAACAACATTGGGAATCGGAAATATGCTCTGATACCATTTGTGACGCCCCGGGATCGGGCACTATGCAGATTTCAGCATTCCCGCCAAAATCCACATAATAACCGATTCCAGGTTGCCACTTGTGATAACATTACAACAGTTCACGAATAATCCACAACAACAACAGAGGAGGTATATACAAGACGACTCAAACGAGTCAAGGATACAACTGATACAATACCAAGATCCAAATAACAGCGGAAGAAACAACATTGTGTCCGACTACAGACAAGATACAAATTGGACTAAGAGTCCTGAAGATAACCGATGGCGTCCAATCCCTGCCTAGGCCAAGCCAGAGGGATTCCCAAGCTAACGTCGTCAGACTTCAAACCTGTTGACTGCAATGTGGAATATGCAGCCACGAAATGGATTCGTGGGTCAGTACTATTAAGTACTGGCAAGTGGATAAACCATACTCACAAGATACCAGCGTAACCAATCATCACAAGATACAAATACTTTGGGTACAACGGAAGGAAGGGATTATTGCAAAGAAGCGGCAGCGGGCTGCACTAACTAACTACAGAGACGCGCTACAACATCCGGCTAAAAGAAAGGGATAAGATAGCGTGACAAAACCAACTATAACTACTCACCAAACAATACCCATCCAGTGTTACCCCCTACTAAGAAGCAACCCAAGGAAACTCACACTGTTGATTAAGGTGACATTCATTTTTATGGTAGAGGTGATCTATATTACTAGTCAAGTTATCATCGTTAAGTGTAAGTTGTCTGAGTACTTGTTAGCCAGCACTTTCACCAAGTCATCCAAAACCGCGGACAACACGGCTTCTCGAGAAGATTAACCCTGCAGGGATGCACCAATTTGGCCGTACACGTAAGAATGACCCGCCAGATGGAAATGCACTTCCACGAAGCGAGGCACTCAACACAACCCAACTCTTCTTCGCATCAAGCCCAAAGAACCACGTGCTGTGCGTGCGCGGCTAATCGAGCCCCCACGAAGAAAAGGGGGACCCTCATAGCACTAGAAGACCACGCCGCCCTAAATGCCGACTACAAAAGTTCCACCCTGGCGCCAAGGGCTCGCACCTGCATATGCATGCATCAAATGGAAAGCCCGAACTAAGTGTGGCGATTTGGACGAGATGCGAATCGAGTCAGAATTGCGGGGGGCGCCCATACTCGCTTCCCACATGCGGTTAGTGCGCTCATCATGGATCGGAGGAGAAGACCCTTTTCCTAATTAAGGTCGACACTAGCAGGCCTCAAAACCACGCCGGGCCTCCTGCCGGTGCCTTATCATCAAATTGTTATTACCCCAAACATTAACATGAAGTTGATTGAATTGAAACCCAACTATCGACTAAACAGGTGATAAGAAGGACAACAAACTTGAGCGCAAACAACACTAAGCATGCAACTACGACACGAGGGCCAACAAGGTAGACAAACAATAGTTAATAGGAAGTGGAAGGAAGACTATATCATGGCTGCAAGGTAAACATATGATAGGATCGAGACACAAGCATCGAATCATAAGGCTAGAATAAAGACAACGGGAAGAATCGGTAACAAGTGATGAATAGCAGCCATAGGTAGCAAGTGAGTATACTTGCCTGGAATCCAGTTTGGAGAGGTAGCAGAACTTGTCGTTGCTCACATCATCTCAGCGTCTTATCCGCGAAGAAGCAACGAACTAGAACAAACACCGGATGCAACAATTACTACTACGGCAAAAGATTCAGCATGATCCTATTTTATATGCATGACATGCGAGATGCAACGCAAAAATGCAATTAAATCAATTTAAATTGAGCCAGAAGCCCAACATTTAATTTAGGAGGTTCACGTTATTTATCTACCCATCAAGATTAAATGTTTTTTAACATGTATAACAAGATATCGATGAGCTACACAAGTTTAAATGGAACCGGGACTAGATATATAACATCCCAACACATCCCATATTTAATTGTTATGTGATTGTTAGTTACCCGTAACCAACAAAATATGTGATGCAAACATGATGATATGACATTCGTAAAACAGATGACATTTTATAGAAAATAGGTCATATAGGCATAAGGGATAGGGTTTGGGTTCGCACGTTGGAAAGAGGGTCTTCGGATAACGCCGGTGTCGTCGGTGCATAGAGGAAGTAGTCGTCCCAACATCGTCGTCATGGAAGTGGTCAAAGTAGTCGTGGTTAACTGTCAACATCATCAGCTTCGGTGTCGATGGCGAACGTGGAGGCTTCGTGGTACAAGGCGCGCACGAAGGCGGACGTCACAACACGTACAACAGCGGACACGAAGAAAAGGTCTTGTCGAAGGTGTAGTCGTGGTCGTGGTTTGGTCCGAGGTCCTCGGTGTGGCGGTACTTGTCGGCGATGCTCTTGTGGATGCGGTACCGTTCGGTGTACATCTCCGCGGCGTCAGCGTCATGAAGACACGAGCACAATGGCCTCGGCCATGAGGAATAACACACGGGCATGAATGGGTCCCCGCGAGGCAAAAATGCTTCTTGTGAACATTCCACCAAGCACTTGGAGGGCAGCAACAGAGAGGGCGAGCAACACTGCTGCAGGGCGCGAAGAAGAGTGGTCGAAGGATTGTGGCCATCGTGGCTCAAGGAGGCAGCACGGTCGGAGCAGAGGAGGTCCACCAGGCATGATGCAGTCCACGGTCTGCGGAAGACGACATCTACAGTAGAGACGAAGGCCGATGACGACGACATGGACGACATCGAAATCAGGTGGACGTCGGGCAGGATCCTGCTCGCTCGGAAGAGGAGAGGATGGCGGCGGCAGCGCCGTCTATGGCGCAGAGGTGGGTCGGCGACAAGGTTGCCGGCGGCGCACTGAAGGGTCAGGCGGAGCTCCGTGGTGGCGCACCACTGGTCACAGCAGAGGAAGGTGTGTGGCGGGCGTTGTGTAGAGGGCGGCGGCCGGCCGTGGCAGTGAGCAGAGAGAGGAGGGCGACGGGGTCGGCGTGGAGCTGCTCGAATGGAGGCGTGGAGTCCCGGGGCATGAGGATGGAGACGGCGTCATTCTCGATGCGAGGCGCCGGAGGTGTGCTCGGCGACGGGAAGAGGAAGGCGGCGCCCTGCTTGAGGAAGATGACGGTCAGCGGCGGCCGGGCCAAGCAGCGGAGGAGGTCATCGGCCACGAGAGGTGGAGGCCGGCAGGAGCTCGGGCTCCCGGCCATGGAGGCGCTCGCGTGCTGGTCTTGGCGGCGGGGACGAGCCAGTCCGGCCAGGGGATAGGAGGAACTCGGGGACGGCGGGGTCGTCCGGTGCGAGGAGCGGCAAGGGTCTGGGGTGGCGGGGTCCTAGCGACGGCGCGGTCACGAGGAGGACGATGGGGAGCCGATGACGGGAGGCGGGTCGATGGGATCGAGCTTTGGCTCTCCCGTGCGTGCGTGAGGTGCGTGTGTGTGTGCGGTTGGTGAGAGAGAGAGTCCTAAGGGGAAAAAGAAAAGAGGGCGGGGAGGCGGCTGCAAAATGGCCAGGGGGAGCCGGTTGGGCAGTCTAGGGTTTGGGTGGTTCGGGCTGGGTTGGCCTAGCTGGGCCATTCGGCTTGGCTTGGCCCCAAAACATTTTCTTTTGTTTTACAATTTTCAGAAATTGTTTGGACACAAGTGAAACAGATTTAGGCACCAAATTAATTCCATAAAATTTAGAAAGAATTAGGATTGGATGCAATATAATTATTTTGCAAGTGTTAGATGCATGACGACGCATGGTGCTATGATGCGAAAAAATAAAACAAACAATTTTCTAATTGGGGAAATCCCCCGGGTGTTACAGACTCGACGCTCCTAAAATTCTACCACCCAATGTCATACAACAGGATGAACCCCCACAACTTACTCAATCTTGGCAAAGCCCATATTACCTCAAGGTTGCACTGGAAGCTAACTATACAGCGAAGACCTACAAATCTCTTTAATTCTGGGTGGTGGTCCACAAGTGTACTCTCAAGTGACAACCCCCACATTCATGGCTAAACCACCATGAACATGGTCCTGAGTAGCCACTCAACATAATCCAAGCAAGGTTCAATCCACCCAGGTGTTTCATTGGGTTGTTAATTTTCTATTTTCAAAACATCACAACCCAACAAGTATCATCAATAGTTGTGATAATACTCTAGCATATCTACTAGTATCTAGAAAAGGTTTCAGGTTGGCTACACACTACTAGGTATTTCTAAGCATAACATATACATTGGAAAATAGATAAAAATCACTTATGATGCATACTACTGAAAACACTAACGCAAGGTAAAACAAAAGTGGGACATGAGCATCACTTGCCTTGTGGAAGTTGGTATAGAGACACTCTCTTTACAAATAGAACGTTGCTCTCCGTACAATCTAAACAAACAAATAAATAACAATAAACAAGCAATTCACCAATAAACAAACAAATACAACAAAATATACAATACAGAAGCATGACAAGTTATTCAACTTGATTGGTAATAACCTGGACAAGGTTTTTTCACATAATTCAATATGCAAAAAGAACTAAGTTTTTGGTCATGGGTTTTCTATTGGTGGTTAAGGGTTTTTAAGGATTATCACTTCACTCAATAAACAAAAGAAGTGGATGATGTGATATGGTTTAGGGTTTAACATTTAATTCAATGTACAAAAGGAATTAAGATGTTATAGGTCAGTCTTTCCACATTTCCAAAACAAACTTGTTTAAAGGGTCGTACGGTTGGTCTTTTATCACAAATATCACACAACGCTCTGGTCTAAGGGTTTTAGAAAACAAATACACGATCAACATGATTCACTTCATGGCTTTGGGTAATAGGGTTGAAGCAATTCACAATATGACTTGTAAATTTATAAAAGGTATTGGGCTATGGGTTTCTGGTCCAAAGGTTACTTTCCATATGGTCAACATGTAATGGGTGTTGATTCTGATCAAAATGATCACACCACAATTTTCCTAAAGGAGGTTTCATACAGCAATATTTAAGGTATAAAGATTGACTACTGTGAGTGGTTTATATGAAAAATATTACATGGAATGGGTTCTCTAGTCCCAAATAGTTTAGTTACTGGTTTCTCTGGTCTAAGGTTACTGAATGGAACAATTTTCCAGAAGAAACCCGATTAAAATTATTTGTAGAATTTAAATTAGGTGCAAAATACTCAATTGGCTATTTAAATTCTAATCTCCATTTTAATTGGTTCAATTATTAATTTGGGACATAGGGTATGAAATTACACATCCTAAGGATTCCAAAAATATTTTATTTGCAATTTTTGGATTTGTAGAATTTGAATTATGCCAAAATTCATAAAATAAGCCTATTTGAATTTGAACCAATTTAACATTGTCAAATTTGAATTTTCACAGTGCCAAAAGGTTCTATATGTTGCTATGATTTCAAAAGTGCAAGTTTTCTAAATTTGGCTAAGTGGATCAAAAGTTATGAGGTTTCTAAGTTCCAGGGGGTTTTCTGCAAAATTATTTCTCTATTTTTATTCGGAAATAAATCTATAGACGGGCTGGATTCAATTTGCCTATCTGTCACACAGGGCGACGGGCAGGGGTTGGGCTTCGGCCAGGTTGGGCACTGCGCGAGTGGCAGATAGCTAAACGACACCAAATCACATGTGCTGCAACCCTATTGGCCGGTACCCCTTCGGGTTAGTGATCTAATCCTAGCCACTAATTTCAGATCGGACGACCGCGGGTTCAGAGCTCACCTCGAGTTGCCGGAGTTGGCCGGAGAATGGTGGCGCGGTGGTGCAGCGCCTCGGGAGTTCACGGCGGGCACTCTCCGGTGGTCTTCTGGGCCTAAGAAGTAGACGGAGAGGTGCGGTGTGTCACGACGAACTCGATGAAGACCACAATGGGGGCTCGGGTGCACGGCACCGGTGGCAGTGAGATTTTTTCGGCGACGGCCTCCGGTGGACTACTGGCGTAGATGGCGCGACCATGTGATGCGCCGACAATTTCAAAAGAGAGCCCAGAGAGGGGCGCATTGGCATAGGGATTCGAGTGAAGGTGGTCTTGGGGGCAGAGGGCGATCCTCCGTGCCGGATTGGACGACAGACGATAGCGGATAATCGGAAATCTGGTGAGCTTTTTCTGCCACCTTGGGGCTTAGTAACGGACAAGAGGAGAGGGGAAAGGGAGATGGTGTCCGAGGGAATGTTTAGAGGGGTTAGGGAGGTGGGGAGGACCGCGGGGCGGGAGATCGTGCGTGGCGTGGCCTCGGTCGTGGGCGCGTGCGAGGAGGAAGACGACGCGTCACGATGACGTCAGCATTTTTTTTTCCTGTTTCCTCATTTCTTTAATAACTTCTATTTTAATAAACCAAATGACCTCATTTAAATTTTTTAAATCTTGTAATTGGAATATCTATCTAATAGAAACCTAATTTTGTTATTTCCAACACATTTTAATTTTTATATTTTGAACATACAATAAATCCACTAATAGTACTTAAGACCTTTTTTAAGTAGAAAAATGGCAATAATTAGAAATGGGGTTTTACAAAATTATAGAAACATCCTAATACTCAAATACAAATTTTGAAATCCAATTCAACTCATTTTCTTATTTTTATATTTTAGAAAACGAGGGATTTACAAATAGCAACTTATTGTCATTTTCCACAAAGAGAATAATTAATTTAAAATATGCTCAAATATAATTTAGAAATACAAGACCTTTGAGAATATGTTCCTCTAAGTCCTTTTCACAAAACAATTTGGTGGAAAACATTTTGCTACTTAATACTAGATATAGTTGTTGAAAAGTGATATGGTTAATTTTGGGCTTTGAAATATTTTCAAAATAATAGTCAGATAGAAATCAATGGCTTAAATAAGGTTTGCTATAAAGAAGCAACCATTTTGAAATAAGAAAACTTATTTGAAAAGGTTTAGGATTTATGGAAAACTGAGGCACCTGGGTTTTATTTCCAATAAGATTGAAATATGTATTGTTTCCATTTGTTTCTTGCATTTCATTTGGTTTTTGGTCACTTGTTTAACATAAAACAAAAAGTTTTAAATTTTTGTGATTTTTTGCTCTTTCCAAAAATGAGGGATGTTACAGACTACCACCCTTAAAATAAATCTCGTCCCGAAATTTGGGAAGGCTAGAAAGAAAGATAGGATTGGGCAACTCGTTTACACAAGTTGGGTGGGCTACCACCCTTAAAGGAAACTTTTGTGGGCAGCATAAACTCTCTTGTCCAACTGGTTGTTGGGTCTACTATATTTTCAGCTGAAGTCATACTTCATCCTCCATAATATCGTTGTATAGCATGCATCAACTCCTTGTGGGTATTTGGGATCTTGAATCCATGTTTTCAACATATAGGGATCTATGTGTCCATATTCACTCCAATAGGATGTGTCTATTCTCATGGCTTGAAGTCTGGTTTCACTCAAGATGTTTTGAGTAGAACTTTCTCTTGCATAGAGCTCCAGATCAACATAAGTCTGTTGAACTACTTTTGACTCTGAGGGGTCACTCTTGGGTCACTCAAAATTCCTTGGTCATTCTAACCTTCTCTTCGGCTTCTTGGATGATGTCAGGACTAAAGAAAATTCTTTCTCCTAGATGACTCCACAACAAAGGTGTGGTGCATTACTTCCCATACAGAGCTTCAAATGTTGCCATCTCAATACTAGCTTGATAACTGTTGTTGTAGGAAAAAAATATGCGTATGGTAAGTTGTCATCCCAACTAGATCCATAGTATAAGGTACATGCTCTCAGCATATCCTCTAGAAACTGATTCACTCTCTCAGTCTGACCATCTGTTTGAGGATGAAACACTGAGCTGAACTCCGGTCTGGTCTTTAAGGACTCATGTAGTTTCTTCCAAAAGTGTGGATTAGACTGGGTACCCCTATCAGATACAATACTCTTTGAAACACCATGAAGTCAAACAATCTTCTTCAGTTATATATCAGACAACTTAGCACTGTTGTAAGTGGTCTTTACTAGTAAAAAGTGTGCTATCTTTGTTAGATGGTCAATCACTTCCCAAATAGAATCATACCCTGATTTGGTTCGAGGTAATCCAATGATAAAGTCCATACCAATTTGTTCCCATTTCCTTGGCGATCATTCATCATATTGTTATATCTCTTGGATGCAAACACCATGTTATTTCTAACGAAACTCTCATGGTAGGCAATATCTTCCATTGCATTATTCCTCCAAGATTGGCTTTGTTCTCACCGAAGTTTAGTACGTTTTGGCAAAACTTGCCTAACATGGGGATATTATTACATTCTACTGTTCTATGGTTTAGGTTTAACATCGTCGTCACTCGTCTAAGGCTCAAGGCAAACACAGTTCCTTCAACCCAACATAGCAAGAGTGAATAACATGAGTAGTAGGAATGGTGATCAGTCCATCCTGCACCCATATTATTTTCCACATGTAGATTGATGAACTACGTGATCTAACACCCGATCATCCTCACTTATCTAACAAATAGTTTCCCACCTGTAAGACAAACCTGAGCTAAGCTATCGTTTGTCCAACTAGTGGGGTTGCGTAAACCCTTTGCACGTCTAGTTGAATAGTTGCAACTTCTTCATAAGCCCTTCTGGTGTAGAAAGCTATCCAAAAACTTAGCTCATGTGAATCAGACTCCATATGTTCATTATCACTGGTTGTTAAACTTGCTGCTCCTTAGGATGGCGGTGAGTTGATCATAGATGTGATTGTTCCTTCACATAGAAGAACAGAATCCTGAGATCTTTGGTATTCCTCATTTTGTATGGTTGTCTCAAAAGGTTATCTTGGATGCCAAGTCAGTAGTTGCACTCCAACTTAGAAACTCACTATGGTTGGTAAATGGGTATGGTGTAGGGTTTGGTTTGGTTTAGCATGGATGAGTAGAGATTTAGAAATAGAAAAAAGAAGGTTCCTACCCAAACACAACAGAGCAAGGAAAAACATCTTACAAACAACATCTAGCAAGCATATAGCAACATTCATCACTCCAATCATCAAAGTTTAACAAACAACCTAGTATTGTCATAACACACACAATTGTATGATCAATACACTAACACGTTAACGTTTTTCTAACAAAGTAACTAGATTGGTGGTCTCATCTATATGTTCCTGAGTTTCTTCAAATACTCCCCTCAGTGTCTTGAGGTATTTGTGATTGTTATGAAATCTGGGTATATGTCCAAGTTCTTCAATTGTCTTGAGTGTGGATCTTCATTTGGAAACCAAAAGGTCATGTGAAAACTATTCCTTTCACTCCTTGATTTTTCACCAACCATGTCTTGATAGAAAACAAGAGGCAGGTCATCTATAACAAGAGAAGAATATTTTGAAAGTGAATAATAGATGAGAGGATATGAGAAAGATTAAAATATGGTATTCTGTTTCTATAGGTTTGAAGAAAGTATATTTTCAATCCTAGGGTCTTTTTCCTAGTTCTAGTCCAAACTTAGGGTCTCGATCCTACAGGCAACACTATGCTCTGATACCATTTTGTAGCGCCCTACCTTTTAATAAAGATAGAACACCGGTGTAACCTGCTATTCCCGGGATCTCTGATAGCATACACATGACAAAATGAAATATTCATTGCAATAGCATCATTCTACATCGTTGATCCAATGGATAAGAAATAAAATAGTCTTACAATTGGCATAGTCACCATGGACTAGCCCAAATAACAAAGTTTCAAAGTATACACAGCGGAAATAATTCATCAATGAGCCTTCTTCATCTTCATGAGCCACATGCAGAACATGTTGGCGATAGACTCGAGATCCTAAACGAAATCCTCACTCTGCATGTTGGAATATGCAGCCCCCGCGGGGGAGGAAGTCAGTACAAACAATGTACTGGCAAGTGACACTTGTATGGTGGCAGTTTTGAGGAATAAACTAGCTACATGATATTTGGCTGGTGGAGTCTGGGATATTTGCATAATGCCAGTTTTGTCCTATATTTGTAAATCATTTTAAACAAACGAAAACATTTGTACAATCATTCATGGCTAAACCATCATAAAGTTGGACAAATCATCATGTCTAAACCACCATGAAGTTTGGTAAATCATCATGGCTAAACCACCATGAAGTTTGAAAGTCGTCATGGCTAAACCACCATGAAGTTTGAGAAATCATCATGGCTAAACCACCATGAAGTTTGATTGTGGCATCATGGCTAAACCACCATGTGCCCTATAAAGGGTTTATACCATATTTTATTTCATTCACAAAAGATGAGGAGATCCTTCGGCGCCAACTCTTTCTAGCTGCTCAACTGGCCCATAACCGGGGACACGGCTAAGATCTTAGTTTTTAACTCTGCAGAGGTTGTGCACTTTCACCTTGACACTCATTTTCCCCGAGAGAAGAATGAGACAAGATATTTGGGAAGAGGGATTCAACCATACCAGCATGACTCGACGCTCCTAAAATTCTACCACCCAATGTCATACAACAGGATGACCCCCCACAACTTACTCAATCTTGGCAAAGCCCATATTACCTCAAGGCTGCACTGGAAGCTAACTATACAGCGAAGACCTACAAATCTCTTTAATCCTGGGTGGCGGTCCACAAGTGTACCCTCAGGTGACAACCCCCACATTCATGGCTAAACCACCATGAACATGGTCCTGAGTAGCCACTCAACATAACCCAAGCAAGGTTCAATCCACCCAGGTGTTTCATTGGGTTGTTAATTTTCAATTTTCAAAACATCACAACCCAACAAGTACCATCAATAGTTGTGATAATATTCTAGCATAGCTACTAGTATCTAGCAGAGGTTTCAGGTTGTCTATACACTACTAGGTATTTCTAAGCATAGCATATACTTTGGAAAATAGATAGAAATCACCTATGATGCATACTACTGAAAACACTAATGCAAGGTAAAACAAAAGTGGGACATGAGCATCACTTGCCTTGTGGAAGTTGGTATAGAGGCACTCTCTTTACAAATAGAACGTTGCTCTCCGTACAATCTAAACAAACAAATAAATAACAATAAACAAGCAATTCACCAACAAAAAAACAAATACAACAAAATATACAATACAGAAGCATGACAAGTTATTCAACTTGATTGGTGTTAACCTGGACAAGGTTTTGACACATAATTCAATATGCAAAAAGAACTAAGTTTTTGGTCATGGGGTTTTCCATTGGTGGTTAAGGGTTGTTAAGGATTATCACTTCACTCAATATACAAAAGAAGTGGATGATGTGATATGGTTTAGGGTTTAACATTTAATTCAATGTACAAAAGGAATTAAGATGTTTTAGGTCAGGCTTTCCACATTTCCAAAAAAAAACTGTTTAAAGGGTCCTAGGGTTGGTCTTTTATCACAAATATCACACAAGGCTTCGTTCTAAGGGTTTTAGAAAACAAATACATGATCAACATGATTCACTTCATGGCTTTGGGTAATAGGGTTGAAGCAATTCACAATATGACTTGTAAATTTATAAAAGGTCTTGGGTATGGGTTTCTGGTCCAAAGGTTACTTTCCATATGGTCAACATGTAATGGGTGTTGGTTCTGATCAAAATGATCACACCACTATTTTCCTAAAGGAGGTTTCATACAACAATAATTAAGGTATAAAGATTGACTACTGTGAGTGGTTTATATGACAAAGATTACATTGAATGGGTTCTCTAGTCCTAAATAGTTTAGTTACTGGTTTCTCTGGTCTAAGGTTACTAAATGGAACAATTTTCCAGAAGAAACCCAATTAAAATTATTTATAGAATTTAAATTAGGTGCAAAATACTCAAATGGCTATTTAAATTCTAATCTCCATTTTAATTGGTTCAATTATTAATTTGAGAGAGTGGGTATGAAATTACACATCCTAAGGATTCCAAAAAATATTTTATTTGCAATTTATGGATTTGTAGAATTTGAATTATGCCAAAATTCATCAAACAAGCCTATTTGAATTTGAACCAATTTAACATTGCAAAATTTGAATTTTGACAGTGCCAAAAGTTTCTATATGTTGCTATGATTTAAAAAGTACAAGTTTGCTAAATTTGGCTAAGTGGATCAAAAGTTATGACGTTTCTATGTTCCAGGGGGTTTTCTGCAAAATTATTTCTCTATTTTTATTCAGAAATAAATCTACAGAAGGGCTTGATTCAATTTGCCTATCTGTCGCACAGGGCGACGGACAGGGGTTGGGCTTCGGCCAGGTTGGGCACTGCGCGAGCGGCAGATAGCTAAACGACACCAAATCACATGTGGCGCAACCCTATTGGCCAGTACCCCTTCGGGTTAGTGATCTAATCCTAGCCACTAATTTCAGATCGGACGACCGCGGGTTCAGAGATCACCTCGAGGTGCCGGAGTTGGCCGGAGAATGGTGGCGCGGTGGTGCTGCGCCTCGGGCGTTCACGGCGGGAACTCTCCGGTAGTCTTCTGGGCCTAAGGAGTAGACGGAGAGGTGCGGTGTGTCACGACAAACTCGATGGAGACCTCGGCGGGGGATCGGGTGCACGGCACCGGTGGCAGTGAGATTTTTTCGGCGCAGGCCTCCGGTGGACTACTGGCGTAGATGGCCTCATTTAAATTTGTAAAATCTTGTAACTGGAATATCTATCTAATAGAAACCTAATTTTGTTATTTCCAACACATTTTAATTTTTATATTTTGAACATACAGTAAATCCACTAATAGTACTTAAGACCATTTTTAAGTAGAAAATGGCAATAATTAGAAATGGGGTTTTATAAAATTACAGAAATATTCTAATAGTCAAATACAAATTTGAAATCCAATTCAACTCATTTTCTTATTTTTATAATTTAGAAAACGAAGGATTTACAAATAGCAACTTATTGTCATTTTCCACATAGAGAATAATTAATTGAAAATATGCTCAAATATAATTTAGAAACACAAGACCTTTGAAAATATGTTTCTCTAAGTCCTTTTCACAAAACAATTTGGTGGAAAACATTTTGCTACTTAATACTAGATATAGTTGTTGAAAAGTGATATGGTTAATTTTGGGCTTTGAAATATTTTCAAAATAATAGTCAGATAGAAATCAATGGCTTAAATAAGGTTTGCTATAAAGAAGCAACCATTTTGAAATAAGAAAACTTATTTGAAAAGGTTTGGGCTTTATGGAAAACAGGGGCACCTGGGTTTTATTTCCAATAAGATTGAAATATGTATATTTTCCATTTGTTTCTTGCATTTCATTTCGTTTTTGGTCACTTGTTTAACATAAGACAAAAAGTTTTAAATTTTTGTGATTTTTGCTCTTTCCAAAAATTAGGGATGTTACATACTGCCACCCTTAAAATAAATCTCGTCCCGAGATTTGGGAAGGCTAGAAAGAAAGATAGGATTGGGCAACTCGTTTACACAAGTTGGGTGGGCTACCAACCTTAAAGGAAACTTTTGTGGGCAGCATAAACTCTCTTGTCCAACTGGTTGTTGGGTCTACTATATTTTCAGCTGAAGTCATACTTCATCCTCCATAATATGTTGTATAGCATGCATCAACTCCTTGTGGGTATTTGGGATCTTGAATCCATGTTTTCAACATATAGGGATCTATGTGTCCATATTCACTTCCAATAGGATGTGTCTATTCTCATGGCTTGAAGTCTGGTTTCACTCAATATGTTTTGAGTAGAACTTTCTCTTTCATAGAGCTCCAGATCAACATAAGTCTGTTGAACTACTTTTGACTCTGAGGGGTCACTCTTGGGTCAATCAAAATTCCTTGGTCATTCTAACTTTCTCTTTTATGGTTTGCTAGACTTTTTAACCAAGTGTATGATCAGGAAAATGTGATCATGTCACAAACCATAAGGTAATCTTAGAGACAAGATTCAGAACTCTTGTTTGTTTATGTCTTTACACCCGCACAAAGATTTTCCTTTGAAAACTCACTTTTCAAGTGCTATAGCAGCTGTAGCATGATGACGTTAACTTAATTCTGAACTTGGAGATAGAGTAATAGCTGGATATTATTGTCTCTAGGGCATACCTCCAACGGCCTCCCAGTTGTACTAGAGTCAATTAATAATCTAATTAGTATGATAACTTAACACCTATGTAATTTCGGTGTTACTCACAATATGCATGTGGCACCTTAGAGTTATGTCTTTCACATTTTGAACTTATAAACTCATGATAAACTTGTGTTTGGATTTATTAGGAATTGGATTTGTATGAATCTGGTTCCGTGACAGGATTAATAATTCAAACGTCTATGAATGAATTATTATACCATCGTTTGAAACCTCATTAAGTCGAATGACTTTTATCCAATAACTTGCAATCAACAATGTCTAACATTAAGTTGCAACTATCCGTAGAAAAATACAGTAGAGTCCACTCATAATACTCTAATGTTGATAATTATACAACATATGGTATTATCAATTGAAGAATCATAATCTGAATTAAAATCAATAAAGATTTGATTTTGTAATTCCACCACAAATACATATATGAATACTTCTCACAATATTATTTATAGCTATACAAAATTCCACTGAGTTGTTTTTATACTTAGTAATATTACTACTGAATATTTATGTGTGAAACTTCTCAAGCCAATATTTCTTGGTTTTATTACGAACAATTAACTGCATAAGAAAAACTTTACTTAAGTCTTTTTCGTTTATGTCGGTTGACTAAAACAATTTAGTCAATGTAAATCTACCGATTCTTGTGTGCTTCCTTCTATTATTATGAGATCGGTCAAATCACAAAATATTATGATTTGATCTCAACCCTTTATATTTTGCTCACCAATGACTATGAAGGTCATGTCTATTGCAAAATATTATGTCATTTTTTACTTTAGATACAAAATAATTTATCTTGTTGTAATTTGGAATTCCTTTCAAAATTACATTTAGCACACCCATAATATTCATGTTTATTAAACTTCTTAATCTATCTCATAAATTCTGAATTCAATAAGACACTTTCTGATATTGCATTAAAAACCTTTTGAAATCTTTTCATAAGGCATCTTTCTTTCAATTATTCCCAGCCAAATTAAAAGAAGTTCTTCTTCTTCCATTAACACAACTGACTTAATACTCATACTTGTAATATTTCAGATTATTCCAGTAATAAAAATTAATTACACTTAGCAAAATAATTTGCTAATTGGTCCAATAACAACACCAAGCAATTGATATGATAAGTCTTCAACTAATCATTATCATATATTCGTACTTGATATTTTTTTATCAATACCAGCTTCATGAATATAAAACACTTATATATGTTTTCTTGTGAAAATATTCATTTTCCTTGTGATTTTAAAATCAATACCGCTTGCTCTCAAGATGCAATTTTGGAGTCAAAATGAATATCCTGGATCTATATGATAATCCAATATCATATATCTATGAGTATTGTTATCTTGTTTGTTTTGTTTTGCACATTATGGTCATTTTCTTGATTTGATGACTACATGACAAAGTGAATATTACATTGAATTCCTCATATGACCTTTAGTTAATATTAAGTTTGAACTTTACGTATCTCATACATACATTTCTGGACAAGGTGGTGAATTGGAAACATTTGCATGTTGCCCCTTTCATTCAATACTTCACCAAAGATTCACAGTCCAAACTTAATACAATTTCCACATCTAGTTCATGAGAAGACAATTTTTTGTTAATCCAATGTGTTTAAAACACTTGGAGTTAAAAAGTGGAAATTTACTACCAATAAACTTATTGGTTTTATGCAAAACATTTTAATAAATTATGCATCATGCTTGACCAATATTGATTACTATGCGCGGTGGGATGCCCAACGACCACCATCAGGCCCCCATTGGGATTCGTTAGCAGCCCCGGGATGCTGTCAAGAGTCAATGGCGGAAGCAAGCCACTAGGCTGCTCCGGCTCCAAGGGCTGCTCGTTGCCTTCTCCCAGGCTGGTTGTAGCTGGCCGAGGCCAGCTCGCTCCCTCCTCCAAGGCTGAATGCATGACCAGATCACCTCCAGAAAATGGCTCGACCAACGCCACAACAGGTGCCAGAGTCCACAACGTCGCAGAACTAGAACCCGGCAAACCATGCGCCGCCACATAACCTACCGAAGATCCTTGTGAAGCGCGTACTTGGGCCAGAATATCTTTGCCTCTTGATGTTCTTGGATTTTCATTAATAGGATCCACCGCATTATTTTTGAGAATATCCGTTGTCGTACTCAAGCCAACCATGGAAGTCCTTGGCCCCAAAGTGAGCTTATCTAGGGACACTAGAACATCCCCATCCGCAGCCTGAGAAGGCCTCTGCACATTAGTCTCATTGTGATTTTTGTCCTCCAAACCATTACCATCCTTATCCTTGTCATGACGCTGATGTCTACGCACGCTTCTATTCTTGTAGACAGTGTTGGGCCTCCAAGTGCAGAGGTTTGTAAAACAACAACAATTTTCCCTTAAGTGTATTATCCAAGGTTTATCGAACTCAGGGAGGAAGAGGTCAAAGATATCCCTCTCAAGCAAGCCTGCAATACGATACAAGAAGTCTCTTGTGTCCCCAACACACCTAATACAATTCTCAGTTGTATACGTACACTAGTTCGGCGAAAAGAGAGTAAAATACAAGTAATATGGATGATTATAAGTAGTAATTGCAATCTTAAATAAAAATGGCAGCAAGCAAACATGTAGCAGAACTGATTGTAAACGGTGTTTCAATGCTTAGAAACAAGGCCTAGGGATCCTACTTTCACTAGTGGACACTCTCAACAATGATAAAATAATTGAATGCATAAATATCTCTCTTCACTATGCTACTCCGAACCACTCTCCGGTTGAATAACAAACACCAATTAATTGCGTAGGGCTGCAAAAAGCAATCCTCAAAGTCGCATTCCCATGTCTAGTTAACCCCATGCTGTCACTATGAGCGCCCTAGAAGGTACTAGACAAACACCACAATTTCATAGGTTCATCTCCAACACAAGATATAAATATCATGCTAAACCACACGGTGCACACACTGTCACCATTACACCGTGATCAAAGTGTTTACATAGATCTCATAACAAAACCACTCGAGTAGCATAACAGATGAAGAGTAACATCTACTTATCAACTATATTAAAAAGCTCACGATCACATAAAGATCACACCATGGGAGAGAGAGAGATGAAACACGTAGATACCGGTAGAGCCCTCAGCCCCGTGGGAGAACTAATCCCTCCTCATCATAGGAGACATCAACAATGATGAAGATGGCGGTGGAGTCGATGGAGATGGCTCCGGGGGCACCTCCCCATCCGGCAGGGTGCCGGAACAGAGATTTATGTCCCCTGAAACTTGTCGGCGGCGGAGCTATGGACGTTTTTGGTGGAAAAGGCGGATTGATTTAGGGTTTATGCATACAGGGGCATATGTAGGCGAAAGGGCAATGCCGAGTGGTGGCCAGGGGCCCACACCACCCCTTGGTGCAGCCAGAGGGGGAACCGCACCCACCTATGGCGTGGTGGCTCCCGGGCACCCCACCGGCTCTCTTTGGGACTCTGTGGACCCTCTGGGACTTCTAAGACTTCTGGCTTTTGAATTTTCCAATTCTGAGAATATTTCCAGAACAACTTTTCTGAAACTAAAAACAGCAGAAAACAGGAAGTGGCTCTGTGGCTTCTTGTTAATAGGTTAGTCACGGGAAATCGATAAAAATGACATAAAGTGTATAGAAAACATGTGGGAAAAACATGAAAACAACATGGAACATCAGAAATTAAGGATACGTTTATGACGTATCAACATCCCCAAGCTTAGTTCCTACTCTTCCTCGAGTAGGTAAACGACAAAACAAATAATTTCTAAGGTGACATGCTACCAACATAAACTTGATCATCATAGTAATGTAAAAGCATAAGTAAGCTGGCATCATAGAACTTCAACACAGGCATGATAAATAGAATTTTAATAATAAAGCATAGCAATCACCTCGAATCATGAGAAGTAAAACAATTAAAAGATCATCAATAACAATGGAACGAAAGATATACGCTTGTTTCAAGTATAGAGAAAACATGGGAAAGTGATATTTCGCTAGTCCTTAAGAGTGGGGCAAAACATAAATGCCAGGACACCTTCAAAGTTCATGAGGAAGAATAGAACAAGTAATTAGAGAACAAACAATAACACATCATGAATCAATTAATAATATTTCTGGGACAAATAGACATAAAACTCAGAATGGCAACTATGCTCTCTCAACTGTGCATAAAGTTAGAAGATGGAGACTCAACATAAAAGTAAAATAAAGGACCTTCGTAGAAGGAAGCATTGATCACTCATGTTCTAGAGCTTTTATTTTATTAAACAGAGGTATAAAAAGCTTGACACTCCTCCCATCAATCTTACACAAACCATAGCTAACAGAATCTTCGGGTGCCTGCCAACAATCACATACCGTGGATGAGTGTTTAAATTTTTAAGAGAGGTGTATGCTTATGTCAACGAATGGTAAACAGAAAATACAGTACTTCATAATCCAACTAGACTTCACAAGAGCGGCTCCCATAGAAGGACGCATCTGGGTAGAAGGTCATCTCTCTTTCTCTTTTGTTTACACAATTATGCTTTGACTGATAAATCAGGGGCAAAAATAGTGAAGAGAATTTGTTGTTATTAATTTGGGGCTAGGCACCCCGTCGCCAGATCTTCTATCATTGGATAAGAGGATGAAGCCACTAGTCCACTGTGTGAAAGTCCAATCAACAAGTGAGATAAAGATTCTCTATTTACGTCCTCATGAGCTAAAATAGGAGCACAAAAGATGAGTAATTTTGAAAGTTTTAAAGGTAACACATGAACGATTTACTTTGGAGTGGCGGTTAAATACCACATGTAGGTAGGTATGGTTTACACAATGGGAAAAGTTTGGTTTTTGGGAGTTGGATGCACGAGTAGAGCTCATACTCAGTACAGGTGGAGGCTAGCAAAAGACTGGGAGCGACAATTCAAGAGAGCATAAGAGCCCTAATTATGGATAGCGACATAAACATCATTAATCAAAGCATAAGTGGTACCGCAAGTTCAAAAACTAAATGATCAGGGAGGCTTTAAGTGACTGGTTCATAGTAATAAACATGGTATGATCATGCGCCAAGTCAACCAAATAAAACATTCAAAGGAGAACACCACAAATTTATGCTTCAATATGACAAGAACAACTCATGATTCTTTCAATGGAACATTAAACATTCTAAGCTATTTGAGGCTAATCATGCTACTAAATAACCACTAGGATTTAGAATTAAAATAACATCTAGCATGATATGAAAAAGTCTAACCACAGTCTATAGAAGCTTCTACTTGCACCATTATAAATTCTACCACAAGCAGCAGTTTCTTTTCCCAACAAGCACCATACAAAACATGCTTTAACAAAAACTCCCTAAATGCTAAAGCAAGAAAACACGAGAGTACTCACATAACACTACTAACACTAATAGCTCTGAACAAGAGATGCAATGAAAACAAGAGCTAAATCGGAAATATTGCAGCAGCTAGAAGAAAAACTAAGAATACGAGCATAACGAGTATTCAAACGAAAAGCGGAGCGTGTCTCTCTCCCAAACAAGGAATGATAGGGTCCAAATATATTATTTAAGCAAGGAAAACAAAATAAAACAAAGGAAAACAAAATAAAACAAAATAAAAACAAACATATGCTCCAACTAAACTTCATATGATGTGATCGAATAAAAAATATAGTTTCACGAGTAGTGACCTGATAGATAGTTGATGGAGAAGGGGATGACTTGGGAATCCCCAAGATTGGATGATTGAGTCGTCTTAAAATATGTTTGGATGAACCACGGGGGCATCCCCAAGCTTTGACCTTGCAATCTTCTTGATCACATATATCACCTCTTATCTTGACCCTTGAAAACTTCATTCACACCACACTCAAACAGTAATTCACATTAGAGGGTTAGTGCGACAATTCAAAATCCTTTGGTTCTGTATGGAACAAGTGCTATTGATAATTTTAAACATTAGCTGCAGCCACTGATGTTTCGTGAAGCAAAGAAATCCATGTGACATCGCAAAAGAGCAAATGTAAGAAAAATGGCAGAATATGTCAAAACCAGAACAGTCTGTAAAGAAGATTTTTTTCGAGGCACTTACGTTGATCAGATCGAAAAAGTTAAAGAACAAAAAAGTTTCGGAATTAGCCGAGGAATAAGCACAACAAATTTCAGATCATTGTAATCTCCCTGGATTTTATACAATTGTTTACGGTGGATAGCAGAAATCTGTTTCCTGCGCAGAAATCCGAAAACCAACTCCAACTCTCATCAGATACCTTACTTGGTGCTACTAAAACATGAAAAGAAAGTTAGAAAGGAGTTTCTACAGAAGTATACAATCCCTTGACTCAAAGAAAACATAGAAAAAACAAAGCAAAAATAAAACCATGGGTCATCTCCCAAGAAGTGTTTTTCTTTAAAGCCTTTTAGCTACACATGATAATTTCAGAAGATGCTCATATGAGAAATATTAATTGAAGAAAAAAAGAGCATAAATAAGCAAACATAAAACAAATTTAAGTCTAACCCACTTCCTATAAAAAAAATCTTTTATAAAAACAAGTCAATGAAGCACAAAGTGGCTAGCATAGGAAGGCAAAACAAGTGCAACTTCAAAATTTCCAACATGGAGAGGGGAAACTTGATATTGTTGAGATGCATAAGATTATGTTTCCCTCTCCATAATAAATTTCAGTAGCATCATGAATGAAATCAACAATATAACTATCACATATAACATTCTTATCATGAGTCACATGCATAAAAGAGTTATTACTCTCCAAATAAGCATAATCATTCTCATTAATAGTAGTGGGAGCAAATTCAACAAAATAGCTATCATTATCATTCTCATCACCATAATCATCAAATATAGGAGGCATATTGCAATCATAATAAATTTTCTCCTCAATAGTAGGTGGACTGAAAATGCATATTCATCATTGTAATCATCATAAAGAACTCCAACATGAAAGACAAATTGTATATTAGGGAGATGGTTTTGGGTAATCCCTCCATAACCATGACAAGTTTCATAAGGGTAATTGTAATCATAGCCTATGTTATAGCATATTTTATAATAGTTATCAAATACCGGAGGCATAGTATCATCATAAGCAATATCATCATTTTTACTAGAAAGAGATGTATCAAGCATATAATCATCAATAGCAAAAGGATTTTCAAACACATCATCCACAAGATAAAAGCTTTCTATATCATCATTGGAAGGAACATGGATGGTACTAATAGTACATCAATTACCATCATTTTCAGAATTGGTACCAAACAGATTTTCAATATCAAAATTAGTGTGTTTATCCCAATCATGATCACTTTCATAAATAAGAGGCACAGGGAAATCATCGAGTTCAGACTCATCAAAAACTATAATAGGAGCAACATGCTTGGGGGGAGATACCGTTACCTCTCTACTTTTACTCCTCTTCTTCTTCTTCTCTATAGGAGGGAGAGGCTTGAAAGGAAGCTTCTCCACATACCCTGGTTTATTGTCAGAAACATTAGAAAGAACTTTGGAGGATTCCTCCTCTTCATTAATAAGATGAAAACAAAATATTAGCCCTGTCATATTTTGATAAAGTATCCTCTTTTATAATATTTTGTATTTAAGTATTTGTGTGGCAATTATTAACACAATAAAGATGACAACCATGCAGGGCACTATTCATATCAAGAGCACTCATATCTACTAAAGAAGTTTTTCTTGATAACTCTTCACATCCCAAAAATAATGTAAGTTCATCATGCTGATTCGGAGTGATCATGTCATCACAATATAAACTTCCAGTATTCGAGTAGCTATTACAAACTGAGCATTGAAAATTGAAATGACCCACTTTACAGCAAAGTTCACAAATAAAAGGATAGAGGGCACAAACTTTTTTTTACCAAGATCATCTAAAGCCCTGTCCCACTTTCTAGTTTTTTCATTCCTATGATGGATGCAATATTCTTCTTCGGTTTGATTCTTTTCAGAAGGTCTAAGTGCTTCACAAAAATTAACATGCTTATAAGAAATAGTACTTTCAGAAGTTTGAGCATGTTCATTGAAATCATTAATAACAGTTTCATTTTTCATGCAAGTGTCTTTAAAAGGTTCATGATGTATCTCCCCATTTGATTTAGGAACATTAATATAAGAAGCAAAGGATCTATACCAACCAACAATCGTTTGAGGATCAAGACCATATTTAGCACTAAGCTCTTGAAAATCAGCAGTTTCAGTGAAATACTTAATGCAATCATACTCATAGTTTATACCTGATTCTTTACCTTTGTCGTTGTCCCAAACTTCATTATTGGTTTCAATTGTTTCAAGAAGATACCATTTAGCTTCAACCTTCTTACTTAAGAAAGAACCCTCTAAACATGCATCTAGATAATCCCTGTAATGTCCTAAAAGCCTTGCATAAAAATTAGTAACAATTATTTCCTTAGGAAGCTCATGGTTAGGACAATTAAGTATTAATTTTTTCAGTCTTCCCCAAGCTTGAGCAATGCTTTCTCCATCATGAGGCCAAAAATAATAAATGTAACTCCTATCTAAATACAGTTCATGAGAAGAATAAAATTTAGAGTAAAATAGAGATTCAGGATCCTTCCACTCCAAATGATGAGGATCATCTAGTAGCTCATACCACTCCCTTGCTTTGTCCTTAAGTGACAAACAGAATAACCCCCTCTTAACTTTGTCCATTGAAATACCTGCACACTTGAACAACCAGCATAATTCATGTATAAAGAGTAAATGATCACAAGGATGGACAGTTCCATCTCCAAAATAGCAGTTATTCGTGACACGTTCAACAATTTTCATAGGTATTTTAAAAGGATCACTTTCAGCATGAGGATTTAAAATATCACAAGCATCATTAGATTTATTACATATGGGAGATAAAGTATCATAAGAGCAAATTTTCTCCTCTAAAGCTGGGGAACTAAAAAGTTTAGAAAAAGTAGCTTTCCCAATCTTAGAATTTTCCATAGTATTAGAAATAATGGTATCCAAATAATTAATGCTAATAACATTGCTACTAGCATGCAAATAAAGCTCTCCCATTTTTTTGTTGTTTTCCATTCAGACTAACTAGTAAAAATAAAAACAAGCAACAAGTAAAGATAAGCCTAACTAGTGAAAACAAGAAACAAAAAGATATAATTGCAGAATCTAAAGGAAATAACTTCGAGCACTCACACAGGATGTGAGAACCTTTACCTTACCTCCCCGGCAATGGCGCCAGAAAAGAGCTTGATGTCTACGCGCGCTTCTATTCTTGTAGACTGTGTTGGGCCTCCAAGTGCAGAGGTTTGTAGAACAGCAACAAGTTTCCCTTAAGTGGATTACCCAAGGTTAATGGAACTCAGGGAGGAAGAGGTCAAAGGTATCCCTCTCAAGCAATCATGCAATTATGATACAAGAAGTCTCTTGTGTCCCCAACACGCCTAATACAATTGTCAGTTGTATAGGTGCACTAGTTCGGCGAAAAGAGAGTAAAATACAAAGTAATATGGATGATTATAAGTAGTAATTGCAATCTGAAATAAAAATGGCAGCAAGCAAACATGTAGCAGAACTGATTGTAGACGGTGTTTCAATGCTTAGAAACAAGGCCTAGGGATCCTACTTTCACTAGTGGACACTCTCAACAATGATAAAATAATTGAATGCATAAATATCTCTCTTCACTATGCTACTCCGAACCACTCTCCGTTTGAATAAAAAACACCAATTCATTGTGTAGGGTTGCAAAAAGCACTCCTCAAAGTCGCATTCCCACGTCTAGTTAACCCCACGTTGTCACTATGAGCGCCCTAGAAGGTACTAGACAAACACCACAATTTCATAGGTTCATCTCCAACACAAGATATAAATATCATGCTAAACCACACGGTGCACACACTGTCACCATTACACCGTGATCAAAGTGTTTACGGAGATCTCATAACAAAACCACTCTAGTAGCATAACAGATGAAGAGTAACATCTACTTATCAATTAGATTACAAAGCTCGCGATCACATAAAGATCACACCATGGGAGAGAGAGAGAGAGATGAAACACATAGATACTGGTAGAGCCCTCAGCCCCGGGGAAGAACTACTCCCTCCTCATCATAGGAGACAACAACGGCGATGAAGATGGCGGCGGAGTCAATGGAGATGGCTTCGGGGGCACCTCCCCGTCCGACAGGGTGTCGGAACAAAGATTTCTGTCCCCCGAAACTTGTCGGCGGCGTTGGCGGAGCTACGGATGTTTTTGGTGGAAAATGTAGATTGATTTAGGGTTTATGCTTCGGGGGGGCATATATAGGGTAAAGGGCGATGCGGGGTGGTGGTCAGGGGGGCCACACCACCCCTTGGCGCGGCCAGAGGGGGAACCACGCCCCCCTATGGTGTGGTGGCTCTCGGGCACCCCTCCGGGTCTCTTCGGAACTCTGTGGACCCTCCGGGACTTCTAAGACTTATGGCTTTTGAATTTTCCAATTCCGAGAATATTTCCGGAACAACTTTTCTGAAACTAAAAACAACAGAAAATAGGAACTGGCTCTGTGGCATCTTGTCAATAGGTTAGTCCCGAGAAATCGATAAAAATGAAATAAATTGTATAGAAAACATGTGGGAAACAACATGGAACATCAGAAATTAAGGATACATTTATGACGTATCAGACGCCTCCACATAAAAGGCACAAAGTCTGGCTCGGAGCCGAAGTCAGCCACCTCCTTCGTGAACCTAAAAGTGTATTCTTTCAGGATTATACAAGAATCACTTTTTACCTCTTTAGTCTCGAACACAAATTCATCCCTCATAGCAACCCGAATACGGATATTGTTTCGGCGGCGTAGCACGAGGAGGTCCACATCCAATATCTTACCAATGAGTGTGCCTACACCTATACCCCAAGGAAATAACGGATCATATGTGGAACACCAGTGGCATGTAGCCAAATAGCCCTCAGCTCGTGCTCTTATGCATGAACTCCTCCTCTCTCCGTACCTTAAAGGAAGCTCGAGGCTATGTCTATGGCACACCCAGCTCAAACACCGCCACTCTCTCCAAGTACTCGAACGAAGGGAAGTTAACCAGAAAAGAGTTATCCTTATGAGGTATCGCTTCCTTGTTTCCTTTTTTTTCCCCGAAATGGGTAGTCCCCAGCCCCTGCATCGAGTGATGCACACAAATTTTTATTAACTATTAAAGAGTGTAGCCAGTATAAATCTCTTACATCTTCTCAGACACAAAAGTAAAAGAGAGGAAAACACCCCATACAAAACATCAAACAAGGCTACAACTACGAAAGCCTAGGAATATGCTGCCACGTATGACAGGACAAAAAAATCTGCCACCGAGAGCAGTCTCGTGCATCCATCCACCATAAGCTTGCGCTGGTCCGAAGGAAGCTGAAAAGACCATAGCTGTATCCAGTGCACCGCCATATTGATAAATTGTAAGACATGAAAGTTTTGTTTTCTGTTAAACACAATATTATTCCTACAATTCCATAAATACCAACAAATAGCCGAGAAGCCTATACGAATTCTATTCTTGGTCTTTAAATCCACCTAATTTAGCCAATTACCAAACATGTTAGTCACATTGGATGGAGGTGGAATATTGTAGGTGCAGAAAACTACACGCCAAACAAGTTTGGCAAAAGGACAAGCTATTAAAAAAATGATGAACAAATTCTTCATTCCCACAAAAAACACAATGAGTATCGCCTTTCCGATTCTTCTTAGCAGGGTTATCTTTTGTAAGCAAAACTTTTTTATCAAGGAACCACATAAAGACTTTAATCTTGAGAGGTAGTTTTAATTTCCAAAGGTAAGTTTTAAGAAATCTAGTATGTCCATTCATTAAATCCTCATACATAGATTTCACAGTAAACAAACCATTAGAAATTAAATTCCAATGAAAACTATCGGGGATATCAGAGAGAGATACATCAAGAAGCCTTAAAACAAGGTGAGACCACATATCCCATTTGTTCCCAACAAGATGCCTTCTAAACACTAAATTTAGGGGAGGTGCTTGATGTAGAAATGAATGAATAGTCACATTTTTATGTTGCACAATATTATAAAGAGCGGGATATTAGTCCTTTAAAGGGGTTTTACCTAACCAGGTATCCTCCCAAAACCTTGTTGTCTCTCTGTTGCCCACTCGAAATGAGCCTCTGAGGAAGAACTCCTCATTTACCCCCATAAGTCCCTTCCAAAAAGGAGAATCCATAGGATGCACCTCTACTTGGGCTAAAGTTTTACTATGAAGATACTTGTTTGACAACAATTCTTGCCAAACTCCTTCTTCATGTAACAGCTTGAACAGCCATTTGCTGAGCAAGCATTTATTTTTTAGATCAAGAACCTCGACACCTAATCCTCCCTGATCTTTGGGTCTACAAATAATGTTCCATTTGGTCAATCTATATTTTCGCTTAGTCTCAGCACTCTGCCAAAAAAACCGAGATCTATAAAAATGAAGCCTCTTCCTAACTCCCTTAGGTATCTCTAAAAAGGAAAGCATAAACATGGGCAAACTTGTTAATATCGAATTAACAAGCACCAACCGATCCCCATAAGACAACAACTTCCCTTTCCAACATCCAAGTTTATCTTCGAAACGACTCTCAATTGGATGCCATTCAGCATTACGAAGTTTTCTATGATAAATTGGGATCCCAAGATATTTGAAAGGGAGCTGACTAGACTCACAACCGAAAATGTGTTTATACTGATCCTCTACCTCAGATGCCTTCCCAAAACAAAACACTTTGCTCTTATGAAAATTAATTTTGAGACCTGATAATTGTTCAAACATAGATAAGATCAATTTCATATTGACTACTTTCTGAATGTAATGTTCCATGAACAAAATAGTATCATCAGCATACTGCAAAATAGACAGACCCCCATCCACTAAATGAGGAATAAGTCCATTAATCTGACCATCCTCCTTTGCACGAGCAATAAGGATAGCCAGCATATCTGCTACTATATTAAACAAAATTGGAAACAGAGGATCCTCTTGTCTCAGCCCTTTTCTGGTTTGGAAATAATGACCAATATCATCATTTACCCTAATACCAACGCTACCTCCTTGCACAAATTGCATGATCCATTTGCACCATTCAGGAGCAAATCCTTTCATGCGCAGAGCTTGCAAGAGAAAGGGCCATTTAACTTTATCATAATCCTTCTCAAAATCAATTTTAAGAATAATACCATCCATCTTCTTTGTTTTAAGCTCATGAATGGTTTCATGTAGGATAACTACACCTTCTAATATGTTTCTTCCTGGATGAAAGCAGACTGAGTTGGTCTAACCACTTTTTGCACAATCTGAGTATACGATTAGTACTCACTTTTGTGAAAATTTTGAAGCTAACATTGAGAAGACATATAGGACGATATTGTTGAATTTTCACCGCATTATGTTTTTTTGGCAACAAAGTAATGACACCAAAGTTCAATTTAAATAGTGGCAGCGAACCATGTTTTAATTGATCAAACATTTCCATTAGATCTATCTGAATAACATCCCAAAAAGTTTTATAAAACTCAGCAGGAAAACAATCAGGCCTCAGAGCTTTATTTAGTTCCATCTGCGAAATGGCCTCATAAACTTCTTCCACTAAGAAATCCGTTGTAAGAATTTTGTTTTCATCTGCGGTATATCATGGATAACATTCTCATTAAGTGAGCTAGAATTGGGTACCGAATCCCCAAAAAGCTTTTTGTAATATTCCGTAATATACAACTTTAGATTCTCATCACCAACTATAGTTCCTTCATCTTGTTCTAACTGAAATATCATTTTCTTTCTATGTTTTCCATTAGCGATCAGATGAAAAAATTTATTATTACTACCCCCCTCCTGAATGTGTTTCACTTTAGCCCTCTGAGCCCATTTGGTCTCCTCTTCACGTCTCAAACTACTAAGATTGTCATTTGCCTCTCGCAGCCTATCTCTCTCAATAGGTGATAAAGAGAAACTTTCAGCCCGAATGTCTAATTCATCAATAATACTGAGCAAACGATATTTCTCTTTTTTATATTTTCCACTCTGATTCTTTGCCCATCCCTTAAGAAAACGTCTCACATGTCTTATTTTATTTTGCCAAATCTCAATAGATGAATCACCTTTAGTGAAAGCAACCTATTCCGCTGCAACCATATCATAAAAACCTTCTAACATAAGCCACGAAAGCTCAAAAGAAAATTTATTTTTGTTACCCACATGAGCCCGCACTCCAGAGTCCACTAAGAGTGGAGTGTGGTCTGAACCAGTCCTAGTCAAGGCCTGCACCGTAACAAGAGGATATTTTTGTTCCCATTCCACCGTTGTCAAAATTCGATCCAACTTCTGGAATGTCTGGTTCTCCCTTCTACTGGCCCACGTGTACCCGACAACTCAATCTCTTTCAAATTCAAACTCTGTAAAATTGCATTAAACATAATAGGCCATCTCGGGTTATAATTGTCATTACTCTTTTCTTTAGGATTTCGTATAATGTTAAAATCCCCACCCACCATCATTGGTAGTGTTTCACTATCACATATACGAACTAGCTCAGATAAAAAATGAGGCTTGAACTCACCTTGAGCAGCCCCATAAACCGAAACTAGGACCCAATCAAAACCGTCATTCTTAGATTTAACAAAAAGCTTTACACACAAATCACCCACGTCTACTTTCTTAACTTGTAAAGTAGAAGAATTAATCCCAATAAGCATACCCCCTGACCTACCCCTGGGTGGCAAACAGAACCATGCAAAGTCCAGGCCAGACGATAAGTGGCTTAGAAAAGGTGAAGCAAAATTTGATCTTCCAGTCTCCGACAAGGCCAGAAAGTCCAATTTGTTTTCCCTAATCGTTTCTTGAACAAATCTATGTTTTCTAGGGGTCACGAAAACCCTCACTACTCCAAAACATGCCACACAGGTGATGCATTTTGAGATTGAGTTTTTAAATTAATTCTCGCACTCCTCCGCTTCATAGACACAGAGTAGTCTTTCTTCTTCCTAGTCTTCTTCAATTTATTAAAATGATCCAACCCACTATCATCATTCACATCCACAAAACTAGCCTCCTCATCTACAAGGTCCTCAGTTAAGCTAGCAGCTTTGTTTAAAATTAGGCTATTAGGAGGATCAGTACTACTGTCATTGAGATTTCTGTGCAACATAGCAGACTGGTTAGAAGGACCCAAAGAAATTCCCAACCTGCAGACAACAATGTAAGATATTTGAACATTTCCTAGACGACATATATATGGAGTCATAGACATATTTTAGTGTAATATGCATATGAATCTAAACACAAAAATATGTCAAGATACGTTTTGTCTAGTAAACGCTAAAATATTAAGAAGGGGAGCACATGCTAGCGGCAAAAGTTTCTAGGTATCCTTGCTTTCGGTCAACCAGATGGTACGTTTCACTGTCCGCAACAACAACGGAAACTATCTGGTTCAACACCTCAGGGAAGAATTCCTCAAACTGAACAGGAGAAGCGAAGTGGGATCCTAATTGGTGCATCGCATCCATGTTTTTGTTCTGAGGATTCCAAATGACGGATGGACGGGTGATAGAACGAGACATCCCATCCCATGCACAGTGCTGCGATATAGGAATCCAGCTACATTCCCGCTAATGCTTCCAATTTGCAATTCATTATACACCCAGGTCTGTCCCCCTTGGCTCCATCCAATGGCAACCTTGCGTTCGTACCAGGGCACTAGTCTAAAAAATATGAGCCGTGGAGTCAATTAATCCCTGCCGACCCAACACGCAGATATCGACGGGCAACTTCATCTGCGTCCATACTGTATCAACAGTCGAATGCTCATGGTCAGTGACAGAGACACACAAGGAGATCATTGTTGAAGGAAAAAACTTACAGGAGATGCCTGTTCTACCAACACATACATGAATTGGTCGTGGGTCGAACTGAAACAAGGGGACGTTAGCTCGTCCTACTCAGTTGAGAATTTGAGATAGAGAGAGATCACGCCCGGTAATTCAGTTGATCACAAGCTCCAGCCAAAATCACATTGATATTACGAGACCAGGAAGGCACAAAGCTACGGAGACAAGATGCATGGTTGCATCGATCTAGCGCAAGCTTTTGTGCATGTTATGTCAAATCCCCGGAGGCTATCCGGATGGTGGGCAGGCAGGCAGGATCTTGTCATGCGCACTCGAGAACATGCATGTGTGGATCGAGGTGACCACTGAGCGAGCGGAGACAGACAGAGCATGGGAGGGGACGCGATACCTGCCTAACTGCCTTGCTCATCCAGCCAAGGTTATCATGCCTGGCGCCAGCTTTATCTGATCCGAGGCATGGACGGCATCGATCAACCTGCTTCCAATCGCATGATCTGTTCCTGATGCCCACGACATGTGCGGAGCACAACAAGGACTTGACATGTCCACGGCTAGCCATGCCATCGTCAGTTCATCACTGTTCGATTCTTCTTGTGTATATGTAAATCACACTGAAACGGTAGCATGGCAAGGCAAGTTAACGGCTGTACAGTTCGACAGCAGTGTAGCACGGCTGTTGACGCCGGAGTAGGAGCACTGTTGAGGGGTCTCGTTTGAGCCGCGGTGGTCTTAGAGCATGTCTAACAGACCCCTTATGTTTTCGCCCCCTAAAACGCGTGTAGAGTGCCCTGTATACATATTTCGCCGGCCAAAAACTCGTGCGAGCTAGCAGACCCCCTACCCCCACCCCGTAAAACAGAATATTCTGTTTTACGGGGTGGGGGTAGGGGGTCTGCTAGCTCGCACGAGTTTTTGGCCCCTCACAAAACAGGGTTCTGCAGGGTTTAGCACAACTACACAAGCATATCAAATATGGCAGATTCAAGATATGCGATACATAATCCATAGTTTTACATCACAAATAGATCAACAAGTTCATAGGTCATGTTCGCCATAGTCAGCGTACTCGTCGTCGAAGCCAGCAATGCCCGAATCCAAGTCCACCGCAGAATCGTTGAGCATATCCATGTAGGATGTCGCGACGGCAGGCGCAGGCACTTCGTCGAGCACCTGGCGGGCACCAGCCGGCGGCGGCGTGGGCAACCGCGTGGGAGCTGGCGGAACGGCCGGTGACGGAACCTCGGCGACCACCGGCGTGGGCGGATCGTCCGCTGCAGGCGTCGCGGCCTTCTTCACCTTTGGCGGCCGCCCCCTCGTCGCGAATGACTTCACCTTCTTCGCGACGAGGGGCGCAGTAGTGGTCGCCGCCGCCGCCGCTACCGCAGGCCCCGGCGGTGTGTCGAAGAAGAGCTTCGGGATCCTCTTCCTCTTCATCGGCATGGTGGCGGAGATGATGGCCGCCACATCGGCGGAGGCCGCGGCGTCGACGGTGGCAGCATTCACCACCTCAGACATGGGTGGCGCGTCGTCGGCGGTCGGAGGGGCTTGTGAGGAGTCCATGGCGGCGAGATCTGGCGACGCGGTGGCCGGGGAGGGCGAGGAGGCGGATTTCCGGCGGCGGCGGCGGCGGTTGGGAGCTTCGCGCGCAGTTGGGGAAAGGGTGAGGGGTTGGCCCTGTACATCTCCTCCCGACCCGCACATGTAGGGGTCGACGGGCCGTCCCCTACCCAAACTTGTAAAAAATCGTTCGGGGTGGTCCATTTACGGGGTCTGCTAGATGGCCGGGTAAAGCCCAAACCCGTATATCAGCGGTTATTATACGGGTTTGGGCCATATAGGGGGTCTGTTAGACATGCTCTTATCCTGATGGCTTTTGAGGTCTTGGAATAAAGGCGCGGCAGCGGTGCCATAATTCTCGCTTCTGACTTGTGGCCGCCATCATTTCGTACATCGTCCACGGTAGTAGTAGTATATATCACTGACGTAGAAACATGCAACCTGTATTGTGCAGACATGAGCGTCGATCGATCGACCTCATGAATGACGATGACGCAGCGCCGGCCCGCCCTCCCGGCGGATAACAGTGCAGATGCAACGCACTGTATGGGCGTCGACCCCGGCATTCAGCGCGAGCGCTGCAAGCCTGCAGCCTGCCGTTGCTGAATCACGGATCGGATAGCTGTTGGTTTCAGCTTCTCCCATGGATCCCTCCTCCTCGCAACCGGCGGATGAGACAGGGCATGTTGCAGCTGCAGGGATGGACGCAGGCAGGCAGTGTCAGTTGAGTGCTGCTGCCCCATATCGGTGGGCATGTGCCTGCCACCGTCGCGAGCCCTTGTACGCACATGCGCGCGCGCAAATTCTCGTCCTAGAAGCTCGCGTGCACGCGCTGCCAGGTCGGGATTCCGGATGGCACCCACCGGGTTCGGGGCCGGGTCGGCGCTCAGCCCGTGCATAGTTTGGTCCCAAACCGGTGAAACCGTGGGCCCGCACCGCACCGGACCGTAAGTACGGGTTCAGCCGGGTTAGACTGGGCCAAACCGCTAATAGAAACCCCCATACTGGGCTCAAACGGGCTGGAACCAGGTGGAAACCACGAAACCATCGTCACTTTCCCCATCGACCAAAAGAAAGAAGAAATCCCAGCGCTAGGGCACGGCGCCGGCGGAGGGCGGAGGCAGGTCGCCGAGGTGAGGGACGGAGCGAGTCGGCAGCTGATATGTAGGGTCGTAGCACCGACGGGTTGTTGGATGCTGGGAGCGCGATGGAAGCGAAAGGCGACGGCGCTGTCAGACTCCATCAGCCTGGTATTACATCAGTACCCTTCTCTCATTAAGGTGAATCGACGGCTACTGATGGCGATGCCAATCCAACGGCTAGCGTTGCCAGTACTGTAACTATGTCCTAGCTGTAATTTTCCTTTTACTTCTACTGCGTGTAAACTGACTACATAACCTGGGCCATGTGGCCGGAGAGGGCTATCGAATAGAACTATGCTGCAAGCTATCTTATTCCTTTATTTTCTTGCCTAGCTTAGCTTTTACCAGTAGAAATCCTCTGTTGATCGTGAGGTCTCCACTGATCGGGAGTGAGTTCGAGTTGGATCCCCACTGGGATCTGACAATTGGTATCTAGAGCAGTTCAATCCTTGGCCCAAATATTTCCCCACGGAATTGAGAGTTGAGAGAGATCGGAAATCAAGATCCCCTACCCGAACGGGAGCTGAGTTGATTTTAACCAGGTTCCAGGAGGCGAATCGGATCGGAGTGAGAGGGTGGTTGGGATCTCCTGTCAAATCCCACCCTCCTCACCCTTTTCGCGGCGGCGGAGCGATTGGTCGACGGCGGCGCAGGTGGCGGTGACGTCTCCCTTGACGTGGTCGACGGCGGCGGCCCGGCGGCGGTGGGGGCTTGTTCGGGTGTAGATCGAGGTGGTCTCACGGTTACCAGAGAACAACTCTCTGGTGTAAAATCCCGGAGGAGCCACTCGATTGGTACACCACGGAGGCGGGAAGCGAGCACGACGGTAGCGATCTACAGACAGTGAGGGTTGGAGAACTTGTTTCTCTGTAAAATTCCGGAACTTGTCTGTTGATCGGAATGGGGAAGTCAAGGACGGCAGACGAACGCGCCGACGCGCAGGAGGTCGCTGCTTTGAAGCTGGATATGGAACAGGTCAGTTCTCGAGCTGAGGAAATAGGGTCAAAGGTTGATGGTGTCCAACAGCAAGTAGCTACCTTGAGTGAGCAATTCTCTCGCCTGGAAGCTCTGCTGCTAGCTGACCGCGCCAAACAAGCAGAACCGGAAGCAGAGAAGCATGATAAGAATGCAACAGGAGAAATTCAAGACACTGACAAAGGAGAAGCCTCTTACTCCCAATGGCATGATGGCCCTCCTCATTGGAGACGCCACAAACCAACTGAGGAAATCCGATATGAAAACCAACACCAGGTGAATCAACTAGCAGGTCACATGTCAGTGGATAATCAAGCCTCTTTCTATGATGAGAATGGGGTTCTGCACTATGCTCAGCACTCTGCTATTGCTGAAAACCAACAGTACACATGTTACCAACCATACCCAGATCCCTACTACCAGCAACAACATCCACAAAACCAGTCCTACTACCCACCACCAATGCCGACTTGGCAACAATACCAAGCTCCTCCTTTCTATCAACAACAACCTTCCTTCTACCCACAACCTCCACCCCAATACAACCACCCAAACCAGTCCAATTACCCACCCCAATACAACCACCCAAACCAGTCCAATTACCCAAACCAATACAACTACCCAAACCCTCAAACACCTCCACACCAAGCACACTACCAACAAGATAGACAATATGAGCCACATGACAGAGGTCTTAACTACAGGAGCAATAGGTATCAGGAGATGGACAAAGATGCCCAATTTTATAAGTCAATTGCAAAGGCTCCAAAATTCGATTTCCCAAGATTTGATGGCACCAACCCACAAGAGTGGTTAAGAACAGCTGAGAAGTACTTTGGCATGGTATATGTTCCAGAGGAAGCAAAATTCGACTATGCTCAAATGTACATCACAGGAAGGGCTGATACATGGCTTCGGAATTCTGGAGTATTAGAAGAAGAGTTAACCTGGAAGCAATTTTGCGAAGTACTTGTCAAGAGGTTTACTGGCAACAACTCATATGAAGTGTTGGAAGAGTTCAACAACATCAAACAAGGCAACACAACAGTGGCAGAGTATACAGATAAGTTTGAGGATAAAATGGCAAATTACAGAAAAGAAAACCCAGAGGTCAAGGAGGCATACTATGTGAAATGTTATATTAATGGCCTTCGGGGAGAAATCAAGCACTACCTCAAGCCACTCAAGCCTGCTACCTTATATGACGCTGTCGAGTATGCCAGAGACATGGAACTAGGAGCAAATGCTACTGCCCAGTTAACCCAGCGAAAATTCTCCAGCACAAGCACTTACTCCAGGAATAGACCTCCCTTTCATCAGCAATCTCATGCAAAAAGCAACAACGACACTACACCTTCCAGGAAGGAACAGGAAAAACCTGAAGGTCGCCAAGAAAATAAGTCCACAGAACCAGGAGCTTGCAAATACTGTGGACAGAAATGGTTTTTCGGTCACAGATGCCTCCAATATAAACGTGTCAATCTGATGACAGCTGAAGGGGAGGACACTGAGGAATCTGATCACACCCCTGATACTCCTCATGCAGAAGAACTTGCAGCCGCTCCACCCGAGAAAGAACTGAACATGCAAATCTCGCTCCAAGCTGCTAAGGGGGAAAATACCAAAGACACCTTCACTCTGTCTGTACTAGTAGGAGGCAAGGTAGCTATAGCCTTAGTTGACACAGGCAGTACCCACACCTTCATGGACCTCAAATTTTCCACAAAAATCCAATGCACTACCATACAGAATCCATTGGAGAGAGTCCTTGTAGCTGGAGGAGGGGAGTTACAAACAGGAGCATCAGTAGACTGTATGGATTATTCCATACAAGGATACAAATTCAACAACTCATTCAAGATTCTGCCACTAAAGGGTTACGACATTGTCCTCGGGGGTGACTGGCTCAAGCATCACTCCCCAGTCAAGTTTGATTATAACAGCAAGGAATTAAAGATCAAGCTTAATGGTGATGAAAAGGTGGTGTTGCGAGACAATTCTTCTCGCAAAGGGGTACAGTTAATGTCCATGGACAAATTACAGAAAACTTTAGCAAAGGGGGCTACTGGCTACTACTTGCTGCCACTAACAGCTGCAGAAGCAACGACAGCAGCATCTGACCCGGCTGTTCTTGACCTGCTACATAGCTTTGAAGAGGTATTCTCGGAACCAAAAGACTTGCCACCTGAAAGGGCTTGTGACCACTCAATACCAATGAAACCTGATGCAGCACCACCTTCCATGCGACCTTATCGAGTACCACACAAACAGAAGGATGAAATGGAGAGACAAATCAAGCAATTGTTGGAATCATCTGTGATCAGACCCAGCAATAGCCCCTATGCCTCACCAGCTATATTAGTCAGAAAAAGGGATGGTTCTTGGCGACTTTGTATCGACTATAGAAAATTGAACTCCCTGACTATCAAGGATAAATTCCCAATACCAGTTATCGAGGACCTCTTGGATGAACTGAATGGGGCTAAATACTTCTCCAAACTCGATCTGCGATCAGGATATCATCAGATACGAATGAACAAAGACGATATCTCCAAGACTGCATTTCGTACCTACTTTGGCCACTATGAGTATTTGGTGATGCCCTTTGGACTTACAAACGCACCAGCTACCTTTCAGGCACTCATGAATAAAGTTTTTGCTCCATACTTGCGAAAATTCCTACTAGTCTTCTTCGATGATATACTCATCTATAGCAAGACCAGAGAAGAGCATCTCCAACACCTGAAAATAGTCTTGGAAACCTTGAAGTCCAATCAATTATTTGCCAAGCAAAGCAAGTGCATCTTTGCAACAGATACAGTGGAATACCTTGGCCATGTAATCTCTGACAAGGGAGTCACCACGGACCCCAAGAAAATTGAAGCTGTGAAAGATTGGCCCACTCCCCAAAACATTACTCAGCTAAGAAGCTTCCTCGGACTAGCTGGTTACTACAGAAGGTTTGTGAAAAATTATGGAATTATATGCAGACCACTCCACGACATGCTCAAGAAAGACTCCTTCCTATGGACTGACACTCAAACAGCAGCCTTCAAACAACTCAAAACCAGCCTTATCACTGCCCCAGTAATGGCCCTACCAAATTTCTCTCAACCTTTTACCCTTGAGACTGATGCAAGTGGAACAGGGGTAGGCGCAGTGCTCATGCAGAACAATAGACCCATAGCATATTACAGCAGAACATTGGGAGTCAAGGCACGAGAAATGTCCACTTATGATAAAGAAGCTTTGGCCATATTGGAAGCTTTGAAGAAGTGGCGACATTATTTCCTCGGCAGTGAATTATTGATCAAGACCGACCAAAAAAGCCTCAAATTCATGACAGAGCAAAAAGTAATGGAAGGTATCCAACATAAGCTGCTGCTCAAATTGCTTGAATTCAATTACAAAATTGAGTATAAGAAGGGTAAAGAGAACAAAGCTGCTGATGCCCTTAGCAGGAGAATGGGGTCAGTCAATGCAATAACAGTCCTTACACCCTCCTGGACTACATCTGTCGAAGAAAGTTACCACTCAGACAGCTTTTGTCAAGAGATGCTACAGAAACTTTCAGTTTCTCCTCTGGCAGACCCATCTTATACACTCACAGCAGGGATCTTGAGATACAAAGGGAGGATACACATTGGCAACTCCAAAGAACTCAGAGAGCAAATCATCTATTCCATGCACTCTTCCTCCATTGGAGGACATTCGGGCATAGTAGCAACATATCAGCGAATCAAACGACTTTTCCATTGGACAGGATTAAAAAGGGAAGTGCAGTCCTTCATTGCAACTTGCCCTGTTTGTCAGCGTGCCAAGGCAGAACACTGCCAGTACCCTGGACTCTTGAAGCCCCTAGATCCACCAGACATGGCCTGGCAGCATATCACTATGGATTTTATCGAAGGACTCCCAAAGTCAAATGGAAAAGAAGTTATCCTAGTGGTCGTGGACAGAATGACGAAGTATGCTCATTTCATCGCCCTTCCACACCCATACTCCACTCAATCTGTCACAGCAGCTTTCATGAATGATGTTTTTAAGCTGCATGGGCCCCCAATCAGCATCATCACCGACAGAGACCGTATATTCACAAGCAATATGTGGCAGAAAGTTTTCTCCTCAATGAATGTTAAGCTGAAACTGAGCACGGCCTATCACCCCCAGACGGATGGCCAAACTGAACGCGTCAATCAGTGCTTAGAATCCTACTTGCGATGCATGACCTTTGATGAGCCAAAGAAATGGGCATCCTGGCTACCTCTAGCTGAGTGGTGGTACAATACCACATACCATACCTCTCTGAAGGTCTCCCCATTCCAAGCACTCTATGGCTATGCCCCACCAATGATTAGCGAGGTCTCTGTACCAGGACCTGAAGATGCAGATGCCAAGGAATTCCTCCTCGACAAGCAGCAACAACTAGCCCAATTAAAAGCAAACTTGACACAAGCGCAAAATCGCATGAAGAAATATGCTGATGCAAAAAGAACAGAACGAACGTTTGCTGTCGGAGATATGGTCTACTTGAAGATGCAACCATACAGAATGGCAGCATTTGGACTTCGCCAAGCAATCAAACTCACCAGCAAATACTATGGTCCTTTTCGCATTCTCGAAACAGTGGGCACTCTAGCATACAAGTTGTTGCTACCTGACGGTGTGAAGATCCATCCAGTGTTTCATGTAAGCCAACTTAAGAAGCATCTGGGCACCCATGCAGTCCCTCAACAAGACCTCCCTCTTGTCGGTACTGATGGGAAGATCAGGACAGCTCCCTCCAAAGTAGCTGAAACAAGATCCTTACCTCGCAATGGAGTTCTGGTAACTCAATGGCTAATTGAATGGGAAAACTTGCACCCTGACGACTCCTCGTGGGAAGATGCCAATTTTATCAAGAAAGTATTCCCGAACTTCTACACTGAAACTCTCAAGTCATGGTTTCCTACAGGACACACTTGAGGACAAGTGCGCTTTCAAGGGGGGAGAAATGTCAGACTCCATCAGCCTGGTATTACATCAGTACCCTTCTCTCATTAAGGTGAATCGACGGCTACTGATGGCGATGCCAATCCAACGGCTAGCGTTGCCAGTACTGTAACTATGTCCTAGCTGTAATTTTCCTTTTACTTCTACTGCGTGTAAACTGACTACATAACCTGGGCCATGTGGCCGGAGAGGGCTATCGAATAGAACTATGCTGCAAGCTATCTTATTCCTTTATTTTCTTGCCTAGCTTAGCTTTTACCAGTAGAAATCCTCTGTTGATCGTGAGGTCTCCACTGATCGGGAGTGAGTTCGAGTTGGATCCCCACTGGGATCTGACAGGCGCGCGTGAGCCGTGAGGAGACTACGCCTCGAAGGACCTTGACCGGCGGTCAGACCTCGCGGCTCGGCTTCGGCGACGGCGATGGCGAGGAGGCGATGGAGAGAAGAATCTTTTACTCCTCTGAGCGCCCGTCTGATTTCTGAATGCATCTCATGCCACAGGTCGAGTCCCTATTTTCGATGTTCTTTTTTTTTTAGATTTGTTTTCCATGTTCTTGTTTGCCTGTTGGTGCTGCAGTTTGTGAAAGTAGAAGAGTTAGCATTATTTGATAGGTATTGAGATAATCTGTAGTTTGTGTTGTTTGGGCTGTCCCCAGCCTGAGAACTTCCAAGCTATGGATACGCTGTTGCAGGTTCATGAGCCTCTACTTCAAAATTGTTAGCTCACGAGCGCTTACTTCAAAATCTGCTATGGATACGCTGTTGCAGGCTTGCAGCTGCGACACAACTTCTAAGCTAAGCTATGATGCTCACTTCACAGCTAGAGTTTGTTAGTGAAAACTTTGCTAGCAAAACAATAAGACTAGAGCTTACGAACTGCATGGATTTGTATACATTTGTGCCCCTATCAGCAGATATCGACCGGTGGATTAGAAAAACCAGTAGATATGAGGCCCGTGACTCCGCCCGTTTGTGTTCAGTTATAGGGCTCATGTTAGGCGAGGAATTGGATCAGGTGTCAGTAATTTCTTTATATCCAGCTGAAGTTCAGTCTGGTGCCTGCCTGCCCGGTGTCTGTTAGGTGTTAGCTATCCCTATCTTGCAGTTTCAGAGAATATCAAAATCAGATTGTTGTTCTGGTACATCCAATTGGGTATGGTTGCTATGACTTGGTTCTAAGAACAGCTTTATGCCTAGTTGAAGGTGTCACTTAGTTGTGGGTTGGCCTTTCGGTGGTACTACCTCCATTGTATCAAGGTAGTTTGTGACTACATATATGCGTACATTTTTCTTAGTGGGACAAATGTGTGAACAGTTAGCATTATTTTCGTCTACACAAACTTCTTGTTAGTTTTTTTAATGGTGGCATCCTCCTTTTGAACCAAATTCTTCTAGTTTCTTCAACCCCATAATATTTAAGAGGACAATACCACTTTAATTATGTACTATACTATTTTGAACACTTGTTTTTTGAGAATCCTACAAAAAAAATATGATTAAAATGGTGCGAACCAGAAAGGACAAATCTGGGAGCTAATATGATTAAAATGATTTATTTCAGTTTGAGCATGGCATGATGGAGGCTGGGGGCTCGATGGACATGGAAGGCGACGACAAGGGCGAAGAGGCGACGCCAAGAAGGATCTTGAGTTCTTCCACTCCATCCTCTCAGCGCCCGCTAAATTTCCGAAAGATATTTCTCAAGCCAGAGGTTCGTGACCCCCTTCTTGACCTACCCCCATCATGTGTTCATCACTAGTGTAACTTGTTTAATTAGGTTGTTTCATGTACATCTTAGGTTGTTAGTCAATGGATGCACATAAATTTCAACTTTTCATTTCTGTACATCTTACGCTTCATATCCTCTTTGCATGGATCCATAATCATCACACATTATGAGCATTTTGTACATTCATTCTGTCAAATTCTTTTGCATAATCCAGTGATTTACTTTTGACAGGTAGGTAGTGACTCTGGAGGATGGAGTGAGAAATGCAGCTTCATCTCTTGGGACATTGAGGCCAGCGAGACTATTGCCTTCCCGTTTGGCGACCTGGGAACTTATGTTCCTTACAACACCTACTTCTGAACACCTCAAGAGAGTTTATCGATAGTGAAGTGGATCCTTTGTGATCTTACTGTATACTTGCATACTGGTATTATCATATAATGAGCATGCTGTAAACGTTGGTTTGAATGGTACATTTTACAGACCAGCTTTATATGCAATGCTGACCTGTGAGTCTTGATCGAAATATATTCTGAAGTGAGGTGTGAATGACCATTGCCTTGATATATATGTCTGTCCTCGGCCTTTGGATGGCAAAATCGATCAACAAGAATGAGCAGTAACATGCTTGCTAGTTAATGCGACCTCTGATTTTTGCAAAATATGCTCAGATGCTATACTCACACATGTAAAGCTCAGGTTGTGCTGGCTGATCTATGCAAGACTGAGCAGTAGCATGTAGCCATGAGCGTACACACGTGGGAGCGTGCACACAATAGTTTTGTTCCGTTCCGTTCTTCTAAGCATGTACGTAGTAGCATGTGGCCGGTTTCAAACCATTGAAACCGTGTAACCATGCCAAACCGGACCATCATTCCTAGTTATAATTTAGTGGTTTAGTCCAGCCCAAACCAGTTCAAACCGGTGCAAACAGGCTGGGTTGAGAAGCCAGCCCAAACCAGCATAAACCGGGAATGCCCAGGTTGAGTCGGCGCCCCCCATACCCGCTCCATTTAACTTGTCGGGTCTCATTTTTTACCATACCCACGACCCTACCGGGTCCGGAGCCCCAACGGGTACCCATTTAAGGAACGACGGCGACACATGTGGGGAATAAAACAATGAATATTGGAATGATGTTGGTGGGAATAGACACGTGTGTATGTGTGTTATCTTCGGGACACCAAATTTCAACGCTTCCATGTGATGTGTGTGGTTTGTGTTTCATAACTCGTGGACGTGTGGCTAGGCATAAGATCATTAGGGATATGATTAGAACTTAGAGCGGGTCTGCGGGTATGCGGGTACGGGTTTGCCACCCCCATACCCGCCCCATTAGACCTGGCGGGTCGAACATTTTACCAAACCCTCCCCATTTAAGGCGGGTACCCGTCGGGTTTTCGGGTTTCGGGGCCCCATTGCCATCCGTAGTCGGGAAGGAGATGGGTGGTGTGTGGCATGCATGGTGACCGGGCACCGGTAGGAGTACACAGCAGGAGTCAATTGCCAAGAGTTCAACTTTGTCTAGACTTTGCACGGGGCTCGAGCCGTGTCACGTTGCATTGGGTTCAAGCCCGAGAAGGAGAACATGGCGAGGACGGGACGAAGAACTTTGAGCACGTACCATGTCGGCTTCTTGTAACGGTTGCATGCAGAACGAGCCGATCGAGCTATGGCGTGTCTGGTTTCGATTTTCGAGCAAACTGCTACGTACATGCGAGCACGTGGATCGAGTGCCTCGCCAATTATCCAAGGAAAATGGTCTGCGTGTTTAAAGTTGTCTCCAATCTCACAGTGCCGCAGACTTTCTTTTCTCCCTGCTCCAATAAACAGAACAGAGAAGTCTAAGACGCCTGCGTAAACAGGGCCGCAAAAAACTCAATTAACAGCCCAACTCGCCATGCCAACCCGCTGGCCCGGTCCCGGCTCTAGCTCAGCGCGTCACCTGGCCGAACACGTCACACAAGCCGTCGGCCCAGCCAATTCTCGTCAGCTTCTCCAAGCCGAACTCCTATACGCCGCTTTAGGCTTTGTTCGGTTTGTGGGGATCTAACCCACTAGGGGATTCAATCCACCCAGGGGTTGGGTGATCCCCGATCCCTCACCCAATCCCTTGTCCGAATTAAAACCCAAATTTTCATCGGTCTCTGTCCTGAAGTCACGTTCCGTTAATCCACCTCGATTTCCACATGCTACAACTGATCTACTAAACACTGTAGAGCATGAGAAAAAAACGTAGCTCCAGTACCACTCCCAATCCAGCTTACGCCGCATGGCTAAAACAAACACGAACTAAACATTCTTGTTTTCCAATAAATTAACTAAATTTATTCATAACTAAATATCAAAAGCAACACAGAATAGCTTGATCACAAATACCCTTCCAAACATCTGGTCAGATATAATATAATTACACATAAATATCCGGATCAAAATTAATTTGCTAGACATAGTTTTGACACTTCATCGATGTCACATGACATAAATATCTTTTCAAAAGTACTCACAGAAACTATTTTTTTTACACTTCAATCTGTATCTAGTGTATCTCATCAATTCATCGTATATCTCGGGTCATATGAGTTGGACATCCCAAAAACGGTGTGACAACTGACAAGATCTAAAAGAGCTTGCCTGCTGTGTTCTCCTGCATAGAAGAAACAACTTCTGATTTCATATATGACTATAGAAAATATATCTTACAACTCTTCAAATCATATGCAAACAATCAAAATATATCATCCACCAACAGTCTAACCATCGGTAGTGCTAGGAGCTGTCAGAAACAAAAAATCAGGACAAGAGAGAGAAGCAAAATATATCATCCACCATCAGTCTAAACATGCTTTATAAAGCTTATTTCAATTCTTTGGTATTGAACATGTCTTAGAGCATTGTTCGCCACTCTCAGTATCTACTAGGTCATCATCATACAATTATATCCATCAAAATCACTTCAGATGCTCAACGTCATCGCAATCTAACCCTCTGACAAAAAGATACTAAAGATCAACTACATACCTGCTCTTCTTCAGTTTTAAGCACATCCAAGAAATAGTTGCTTATGTTATAGCAAACTCATCTGTATGTTAGAGCAAGGGAGGAACAACTGGCTCACAACCAAACATTCAGTAAATCGCAAAGTATAGCTACAGTACATGTACCTATCACAAGAAGAACCAGCTTCCCAATACTCTAATCACTCACAGTGAAGAACTCTACCCGGACTTGACTGAATATCATGCACGCCTCTGAAACTCTAGACTCTAGGTCAGCTCCAACTCAAGCCTCTAAGTACATGACTATATATTCTGTACTTGATCTTAGTTAGGCAGCAACCTCTGTATAGCTAGCAGACAAGCAAACTACAGAAACAAATGCATAAGAAACACCTCGGTAAATGAGAAAAAAGCTTGTTCTGCAGCTCTGAAACTTCAAAGCTCCAGATATTCAAAGTACAATAATCAAAACTTTCGGTTATTCCAAGCTAGAATCTGGCTGTAGAAGCTACAATAATCAAAGATATTGAACGGAGCATGAACAAGGAAAATGTCATGCAAAATACAAAACCGGAGATTAGGAGAAGAACAGGTTATTATAACACTGAACCCCCTCCCTACACTCAAACTCTGTTGGATAAATCCCTGCCATATTATATATTCTCGGCCTCTTTTTTCCATTCGGTTAATCCATGTGTAATCCCTGCAACCTTTTGTGAGAACTCCAGTCCACATTCAACACTCACTGATGTAATAGCATTCAGTATAAATCTATTCAAAAGAAAAAATTTAAGCACCAAAAACAAGGTTTTCCTGACAATAACGTTGGGTAACAGAATAAATACTATCTCATATCTGTAGGCTGGCTACGATATAAATTACAGAGTAAGAAAATGAAGGGCAAACTCAGGCATGGGAAATTGGAAATACCAACTGCCATCAATCAAATACCATGCTCTTTGAGACAGCTCAATGTTCCTTCTGTTTAAAAATAAACTATGCAATACATTTCTTAGGTGGTATGTTGTTAAACCAACATAAGGCACTTTAAACCAATATCAGATTTTTAAACTCATGTGCATAATCATCCCTGATAAAGTGAGATTGCAATAATTATAACATGGTGTAATTTTCAGTTCAGATTTTAGAAGCTATGAATAGATTAATTATATGCTGCATGAAGCAATGCCAGAACTCTGCCCATAAAGTGACTGAAGGATTAAGTGTCCAACTTCCTCATCCTCCAATCACTCACAGTGAAGAAATCAACAGGGGCTGTGATTGAATACCATGTCTACAAGAACTGTAACTTGCCCGGTTCGAACCAATAACCAAAAACTCTCTGAACATAGAACACTAGAAAATATAGTGGAGGGAAGAGGAGGCAGGACTAACCGGCGAGCATGTCCTCCTTCGAAGGGAGGTTGAGGGGGATGCACGCTGTTAATGGTGATTTTTCTCTCGACGACATGCAGAGGTCTCTACACCTCTAGGCTCTGGCCGCCTCAGATCTCAAGATGCAGAAATTCCTCCAGGTTGCCTCCGAGCTCACACCTACGGGAATGGGGTGAGGGGAGTGCGCCGCTGCTGTTGCATCCGGGTGGTTGCGCTGCCGTCGCCGCCTCCGGGTTTTTGCGCCTCCGCCGCCGCTGCCGCCCCCAAATCGAGAGAGAGAGAGAGAGAGGTTGGAGGCGAGAGTGCTTTGTTTTTTGCATCGGCAACGGTTCGGGATTTTTTCCACGGATGGGGAGACGATGTTTCTTTCCCCGGTGGAATGGCGGGGTTTGGGAGCGGATTGGAAGGGGTTTTATCCCGGCCGGGTGTAACCGAACGGAGTTAAACGAGCGGGTGGGAAATAATACTCGTCCCGGCCAATCCACGGGGATTGGAGTGAAAACCCGGCGGGGGTGGGTGTAACCGAACAAAGCCTTAAGTGGCGCGGAAGCTCCAGCCGCTTGCAGCGCCCCTAGATGGGTTGCGAACTGCGATGATGCCCCGCATTATAACGGATGTTTTTTCGGGTCCTCCTCCCTGCCACCCGAGCGACCCCGCTCTCGTTTCGCTTAAGGAGGTTTTTACTGGGCCGGCCCATTTTATTCGGTTCGTTCCTTTTGTGTTGGTTCGCTGACAGCTGGGTCCCACTGTGCAGGGCCCCATGTTGTCAGATGGACGCCACGTTGGCATCTGCGTGGCCATGGCAGTTTGCAAATAACCCCCCGTATGTTTTTAAGTTGCACGTACCGGTCAAAAGAGCTCAGGTGTTGTGAAATTAATGCCAGGGTCCCTGGGAGATTTCTCATTTATTCTGTCGGCCTGCCCGCACGAACAACGAACCAGGCCCCTCTCCTCTTTCTCTCTCGCTGCTTCCCCCGCCCGCTGCCACCTTCTCCGCCGCCGCTTTCGCGCCTGCTGCGCCGCCTCGCCATGCCGTCGTGGAATGACGGCGAAAGTAGCTGCGAGGAGAATCTCTTCGTCGGCGACGGCGATTCATCAGACGGCGTCCCCGATGTGAGTCCTCTGCCCCCCGAGTATTCCCCTAGGGATAAGGTTAGGGATTTTTGAAATCGATGTGCAATGTGTGTTCTTTGCTTCGATTAAATTGTTTTAATTGATGAATTAGGTTCCTAGGACTCTCCACGACCCGGATTTCTGCGGCATTCACATGGTTGGGGATGCAAAATGTGACCATTTTGAAAAAATGGCTAGATTTGTTGCATTTGAAGGAGAATACACTGGGAGGAGGTTTCTGGGATGTGCTAGATCGGTTAGTATTTATCTAAGAATGTGAATGTTGTCAATGTTTGTTCATCTGTCAGAGAAATTCATGTTGTTCATCTCTGTCAGAGTAATGCTTTCATGTTGTTCATCTCTGTCAGAGTAATTGGTGACATGAATGCTTATGGTATCAATAGAAATGCTTAAGTACGAATGGTATTTGGTCACAGAAATGTTAATGAGAGAATTGGTTGTAGATGAGTTATATTGTGTTGTAATGTTATCTGTCAGAGAAATCATTATGCATATGTACTGAAATTGTTGTTCAACCATGGCAGATTGCTACATTTAATTTTTTGTAGTCTAGAAATATTCTAGAGAAATTTTGCTTACTATGAATAGTGTTGCTCATTTGCAGGGTGGTGGTATCTGTTCAACTGTGAACTGGATTGATCCAGAGTGGCCACCTTCTATGAAGAAATGTCTTGTTAGGCTTTGGGAATTATATGATGAAGAATGCAGTGTGAGAATAGGAGGAGCAGTTGAGCAAGCTGAAGCATATTACAAGCTCAATCAAGTGAAGAAGGAGTTGGAAGATAAGGTCAAGGAGTTACAGATTGATTTGGGAAAAGCACTAATGGCTCACCAAGTGCCAAACCAGATGCAGAATCAGTTGGAGCTACAGATTGATGAGAAGAAGAAAGCAGAGTTGCAGATAAATCAGCTTCTGGCAGAAAATAAGAGACTCCAGGAGATGAAGGAGGAAGCAGAGAAGAACAGGGATGTCCTAAAAGCAGACAAAAAGAAGCTTGAGTACTACATTGCTGATCTGCTGAAAGTTGCCCATGTTAACAAGGATAAGTTAAAGAAGATCAAGGAAATTATTGATGAATAAGTCATGTTTGTATCTTGGTTATGAATGGATAGTAGTGCAAGAACTCTTTGATGTCACTGTTGTGTCTTAGCATTGGTGTTTATTTGAACCTCTAAATCACTTTGTGTTGCATTTTGATGCCAATGTTGTGTCTTAGCAATGAACTAAATAGTGGATGTCTATGTGCTTATTTGATTGAGCTTTTAATTGTGCTCATTTAATTGTTGGTTCATGTATGGTTGCCAGAGCTCGAATATGCTACAAAATTGATTTGAAATGCGTGTTGATGTATATTGTGCTCACGAAAACGGTACACAAATAGCAGAACAAAATTGAATTGATTTTAATTTATCTCCATATGGCCCACATGCCAGTCAGAAGTAAGTTACTAGTGAGAGTAACCGTAGAATAAATCCCCCCACCCACTCTTACCTCTCTCTGCATTAATAGCAGTTGCTCGCAGCACTCTCCGCCCCTCACTCTTCCAGACACAACCACCGCTTCCCCTCTCTCTCAGGCGATTCAGTTCTTGCACGGCGCATCCAGAGTTTCTCAGGAAAGTTTATGATCTCCTTGTTGGCATGCACCTCCTCTTTTGTTGACCACCAACTAGATCCCCTTGCTCTGCAATGCCATCCCTCATCTAGGGTTTTTTGATCTGCTGGTTGCATGTTGATTTCTGATCTGCTGTGTGGTTGCATGTTCATTTCTGATCATGCTTTGTGTAGCTTAATATTTGTAATGTTGTTTTCAGAGATGGTAGACCTTGTGGACATTTCATCTGAGTCATCTGACTCATCTGATGACTCATTTTGTTCTGACTGTGAGAGGGAGGAGGCTTTGCGTATGAAAATCAAAGGTAGGCTTTGATGGTGCATTTATCTGTCCTGGTTCCATGTATTGTTTGTCCAAAATGTCCAAAAATAGTTATATAGTTGCTGGTCCCAACAGATCTAATTTTGGACATGGTTGAAATGTAGGGCCCAAAAAGCCAGTAGAGGACCAGTATTACTACTTCTGTGAGTACTCCAACCGTGTTGCACTGCTGCCTGCCCAAGCACTCATTCTGCAGGACATCTGTCAGGAGAAAGAACCAAGAATTCCACTCTATGTATGCACCATCAAAGAGGGAATGATTGCGGCAGGGGGCAAAGGCAAGATGGTATGTTCCATTCATTCATGAATTTGTTGTACTACCTATATTAGCTTGCTTCAGTGGAATCCTCCACTTGTAAAATTCATTGATTGTACTTTTGCAGTATTTCAACAAGGAATACACCCAAACATTCCTAAAGGAGTACCTGACCAAGAGTGGGTATGAGATGAGGGTGGGAATGAGATGAGGGTGTACTACAACAAAGCCAGCAGTCTGAAAAGAGTGAGGATCAAGATGGACAAGGGCAAGAAGTACTGCATGATGACTTCACACTGGATGGAAGTGGTAGATGATGAGAAGTATGAAGAGGGGGAGGTAGTGATGTTCTGGTTCAGGAGGGCTTCTGAGGGGGGACTGAGGTGCTTTGTGGACAGGATAGAGCCAGGTGCATTTGGCTTCTCTGAGGAGGACCACATCAGACTCCTTCTAGCTCATGGTCTGTGAAAGATAGAGGGCTCTGGAGCAAGATGAAGCTACTCAAGAAGGTCTTATGTGCTAGCAATGCTATATAGTTGCTAGCTCTGTTATGGTCTGTAATGAACCAATAAGTATGTTATATGCTACTTGTTATGGTATGTAATGAACCTATTAGTTATGTTATGTCATGTGCTACTTGTTAAGGTGTGTAATGGCACATATATATGCTAAATATGTGTGGTATGCTAAATATATGTATGTTATGTCATTTGGTACTTGTTAACTGAAATGGCATCACAAGCACATGTTCTTTGTACTGAAACAAAACCATCACAAGCACATGTTATTTTTACTTGTAATGGCATCACAAGAACATGGTTCTTTAACTCAAAATGGCCTCTGAAGGCAAATACACTAGTCCACTGGGAAAATGGCTAGAGATTAACTTCTCCACATATTACATGTAGTATGAAAATGGCATCACAAGGTGCATTCTAAAGAAATCCTACATATCAGGTGCATTCTGTGTTAGTTGAATCTCTTCAGGCATCTGTTGAACCACAATAGTCTCATTCAAATCTGGCAATGTTGCTCCTGGTGCTGGTGTCACTGCCTCATCACCAAATAGCCACCAATGTAGTGTTCCTGGTCCAGTGTTGTAACCTCTCTGTCCTTCTCCACCATGGCTTGTGGATGCATGGCATGTTTCATCAATTGCATTGAGATCTATTGTTGTTGTTGCCTTGCTTCTTGGTGGCCTGAAGGCATGAGCATTGGATGTTGCATCATTTTTTCTTTTCTTGCTGGGTCCTCTCTGTCCTCTTCCTCTTCCTCTCTCACTGGCTGTTCCTGATGGAGTTCCTCTTCCTGTTCCAGGACCACTACCTGTTGCATCACATGTTCCTGATGGAGCACCTCTTCCTGATGGAGTTCCTCTTCCTGTTGGAGCACCTCTTCCTGTTCCAGGACCACTACCTGTTGCATCACATGTTCCTGATAGAGCACCTCTTCCTGTTGGAGTTCCTCTTCCTGTTGCACAAGCTCTTCCTCTTCCCCTAATAGCTAACCTGCCCCTTAGGCTTGAAGTTGTTACTCTACCACCTTCAACAGGAAGAGCATCTCTAGCCTCAGCCACAAAAGTACTCTCCTCAGGTAGTGGAACATTTGGTCTTCCTGTGGGTGCTCTTGTCTGCTGAATAAGCACATAATGTACACTGTGAGTTAATAAACAGGCATGACTACAATAAATACAATAGTGCACCTTACATAAGTACTAGAGACATGACTTGTACCTCCTGGCTCATAATGTGCACCATCATGTGGGGTTGGTTGGCAGGATCCAGTTCAGGCATTGTGGGCTGATGGATGATGTGCTGCAGTATTGTAGGGTTATCCACATCTCTATTAGCATTTGTAGATTGCATTGTGCCATTGGCTACTTCTTCCATGTATTTGGCATGGCCTTTCTTGTTGTGACCTGACAGTTTGCACACTGTACAATGCATTTGAACACCTGCCTTTGTGAGCTTGATTCCACCATTTAAGTCCTTCTCTTCTGGTGTTTTCCTTCTGTTTTTCTTAGGCCTTCCCATCACCTTGGTGTACAAAGGGGGGTGGACAAGCACACCATTTTGTTTTTCCCAGAAACATCTTGCTCTGAGTGGAGCCATGTGGTAAGCATAGGCCTTCCTGTATGTCTCAATGGTGTAGCACTTATGCACCATTTTTTCAGGGGCTATTCTTTCATGTCTGCAACAGGCAATGACATGGTGGCAAGGTATCCCTGTGAGTTGCCATCTGTTGCAGTCACAATATTTTTTTCCAAGGTCCACAATGTATCCTGTTTCAAATTCTCCTGAGGTTACTTTAAATATTCCACCACCTCAAGCTTCCACACCACAATTCTTGGCAAATTCTGTGTACTTGTCCAATTTTTTCTTGATTTTGGGACACATAGTTCCATCCCACTCAGCAACTTCCAGGTTCTTGCCTACTATCCTATGCATCATCTTGTAGAAAATATTCTCTAGCATTGATAGCATTGGCATTTCCCTTGCCTCATTTATATAGCTGCATAAATAATTGCAATTCATCAGTAACAACAAACAAGTGGACAGCAAACAAAATACATTGGTACTATGCAAGTCTCTCACCTGTTAAACACTTCTGAATGATTGTTGAGCAGCATGTCACATTTTGAGAAATCTTTGAAAAATGCCTTGACCCATGTGTTTGCTGGCATTTCTTCTACCCAAGCATAAGCCTCAGCACTGTCAACTTTAAGTTTGTCCATGTTTCTCTGGTAGGTAGGCAGATTGGTTGACCTTGCTACTGCCCATAGATCATTCTTTAGTGTCTCCCCTTTGTGTTTCTTGTGAAAGTTCTGATAAATGTGCCTCACACAATGTCTGTGCTCTGCTTCAGGAAACACAGTACTCACAGCCTTAATGAGCCCCTATAATTTAAATGAACACACTCAAATTAGCAAACCCAAAACATCCTAATTATTAAGCACACAACATTCAAAGAATGGAGCAAAAAAGCATAGAATTTATTGAACAGAACTAGAGACAATACCTTTTGCCTGTCACTCATTATGGTGAAGTGAGCAGTGTTAGTGATGTTCAAATCTTCTTTCAATGTTGTGAGAAACCATTCCCATGCACTTGTGCACTCAACCTCAACAAGGCCATATGCAATAGGGAAAATACAGTCATTTAGATCAATGCCTACAACAGTCAGCAAATTTCCTTTATATCTTGTTTTAATGTGGCACCCATCTATGCATATGATTGGCCTGCATCCTTCAAGAAAGTCTCTTTTGCTGGCATCATAAGACCAATACAAGTTAGCCAAGTGGTGTTTTGGAATAACATCTCCCTTCTCCTTTGAAATATTAGTGGACAGGAAAAATGTGGACCCAGGATTCCTTTTCCTAAGCTCTTCCCCATAATCCCACAACAGCCTGAACTGTTCTGTCTCATCACCATAGATTATGTTCAGTGCTTGCTTCCTAGCTCTTCTCAGCTTCCAAGTGTTTGGAGTCATGTTAAACTCTCTCTGAATTTTTGTCTTAAAAGTTCCCAAATCCATTTTCTGATTGTCCCTAAACTCATTGATGAAATAACTGCACAGAAATTTGGCTGTCAAGGTCTTTGTCTCCCAAACTCTCTCACATCTGTGGTTACCAAAATATTGTTTAACCACAATTGCCTTTGTCCTGCTGTCCTGTGATGCCTTGAGATACCATGTGCATCCAAATTCACAATCTCTATCACACACTGCTTCTAACCTTGTGGCCTCATTTCTTATTTTACTGACCTTCACTCTCTCTCTAATGCTGTATGCTTTAAGTGCATCTCTCAACTCCTTGATGGATGAAAATACCATGCCAACCTTGAAATCAGGATTGTTCATGTCAACTTCAGCATTGAATTCACTGAATTTGTATTCCAGCATAAGTGATTGCTCTCTGCTCAGATGCAATTCATCATGCTCAAGGCCTGCATCATCCTCTTCTTCTGGTATGTCAACCCTTTCATTGTGATCATTGACTTCCTTGTCAATAGTTGCATCAAATATGTCATCATCTCCATCTTCTACATCATAATCACTGTCATGAAAATCACTGTCTGTCTGAACACCTTCTGAATATGCAACAAGCTCACTTCCATTGATTTCAACCTGAGCTGCAGAACTAATGAAGAGCTTGTATTTTCTACTGCTCTGACCCTAATACAACTATCATCAACCACCTCTTCACCAAGCTTGATAATGAGATCTGGCCTGAATTTCTTCAGAAAGTTGGTGTGATCAACAAACAGTATCAGTGTCTTGTCATCCTTCACTGCTTCAAGCATTGCAACAATGTATGAATCCTTCTCAATGCACACTAAACCATCATTGATTTCCTTTGCTGGCATAGACCAATACACATGCAATCTTTCATCGATGTCATGATTTAGCTGACCAATTAAATCATGAATCCATAGTAGAGACCATGTGTCACAATTGCAATTGTTGAAGAAAGCCATACTGCCATCAATATACTCTATCTCTGCACTTCCTGTGAAGAAACCATTATGATGAAATCCTACAGTGAACCTATCTGAATCGGGACCTGCATTGGAGACAACAAAATTCAGTTCAAGCTCCAACCTTTTCTGAAGTACAACACAAAAAGTGGAAACAGGGCATGCTTGGATTCGTGTTAGACCACTTCAGTAACCTGAGAAACTTCATAAATATCAACGAAACGGTATTCAAAATGATCAAAAACACCTCGAAGCAGTAAATTATCCGTGCACACCAAATCGGCGACATGGCCGAGGTCATCCAGAAATCGTCCAACATTGGACAAGAAAACATGGGCGAATCCTTCCTACACACATACTATGCTTGTTCCCAACGCTAATTTGATGTTCACCACCATCGATCAGTGGGGCGAAGAACCCTAGATAAACCCGGCCATGGAGGGAGCTCGGGTGGAGAAGGAGTGGGGCAGAGAGGAGGGGACAGACGAGGAGGAAGACGCACCATAATACGGCGGGGAGACGTTGTAGTTGCGCAGGATAGGTTCGTCTGCCATGGTCGCCGCCGGCGTCGCCTGCGCCGGCCGCGTCGCAAGCAGGTTCGTGCGGGGAGGGAGGGGATGACGATCACAATGCGTGTGTTCGGTTCGTGCCGACAGAATAAATGAGAAATCTCCCAGGGACCCTGGCATTAATTTCACAACACCTGAGCTCTTTGGACCGGTACGTGCAACTTAAAAACATGCGGGGGTTGTTTGTAAAGTGCCATGGCCACGCAGATGCCAACATGGCGTCCAAATGTCAAGTTTTGATTGGTTTTGGGCCTTTTTGCTCCAACTTTGCAAGTTGGTGTACCACTTAGTGCACTTTTATAAGTTCATGTATGAAATAGTCCCCACCGGACAAGTTCGTGTACCCCCAGTGCTAATACCTCTTTCGCTAGGTTGCAACGTGACGAGGCACACACGTGAGCGGTATGCGTGCGGCGCGTTGCTGCCTCGATTAGGCATGGCCGCAGCCGCGCAGGCGTGTCAGTGATCGATATCACTTTTCCTTTTTTTTTTCTGACCACTTCCATACCATCACACATGCGAGCTGTGCGGGCATTTGTAGATTCGTTTTGACCACTTCTGACTGCATGTGTCGCATGCTAAGCTTTTGACCATTTGTATTTTTTTGTCGTTTTGTACTTGACTTTTTTCCTTCTTTTAGATTATCTCGCTGAGCGCACATACGGTGTCTACACAAGCATGGACCAGGCACATGTACTTGCACCTTCCATTCACAGGATGAAAATAAACGTGCATGTAAGCATGATATATCTCAAAAAATCCCCATCAGCTACATCAAAATGAAAAATAAAAAGTAATAAGATCAGGATTTAGTCGAACCAATACGCATTTCATACAATATTTCCGAGAAGAAGAAAAATTGTTACGAGGAGTAAATAAACTAGAAACAAATCAAAAAACAAAAATAAGCACCATTTGTTTTCGTGTCGAGGCAACAAAAAGAAAAAATGGGTCACATGGAACCAAATTTTAGGTGAAGCGAAGCATAAATTAGAGCCCCGAGTACCATGGAAAGAATTAGTTCCCGGCGAACAAAAATTTGGACAAATATGAAAAAATACGCTAGCCACGAAAAAATTACAAAATACGTGTGAAACACAAATTTTATTAGTGAAAGAAAAATTTGACTGAACGGAACACAATTTAGTAGCCAAAATGTAGGAACAAAAATTCTTGAAACAAAACTTTTGGAACAAAATTTAGAAAAAAATGGTAGAAACAAAATCTAGTAACAAAATGGTTGGAACAAAATTTAGGAACAAAAACGCTTGAAACAAATGCTCGGAACAAAAATCTAGGGAAAAAAATTCTTGGAACAAAATCTAGTAACAAAATTTAGAAACAAAAATAGTTGAAACAAAATCTAGGAACAAATGCTTGGAACAAATGTTAGGAACAAAAAAATAGTTGAAACGAAAATGCTAGAAACAAAATTTAGGAATAAAAATCTAGAAACAAATGCTGGAACAAAAAATCTAGGAACAAAATTCCTGGAACAAAAAATAATGTAGGAAAAAAAAGCTCCATTGACATAGGAACAAAAATCTTGGAATAAAAGTGAGGAACAACGCTAGGAACAAAAAGCTCAATGGACCTAAGAAAAAAATTCCAGAGAGGAACAAAGTTCTATGAAGAGAGGAACAAAAAATTGAAATAAAAGTGAGCAACAACGCTAGAAGAACAAAAAGTTTAATGTAGCTAGGAACAAAACTGTCCATAGAGGAATAAAGTTCCATGGAGATAGGAACAAAAAGTGAGAAACAGCGCTAGGAACAAAAAACACAATGAAGCTAGGAACAAAAATATCCATAGGGGAACAAAGTTCCATGAAAATAGAAACAAAAATTAGGAACAAAAAGTGAGAAAACAATGCTAGGAACAAAAGACATAATGGAGCTAGGAATAAAAATATCTATGTAGGAACAAAGTTCCTTGGACATAGCAACAAAACACTCGAAATAAAATGTAGGAACAAATAGTTCTGTTGACATAAAATATTGGAACAAAAGTGAGGAACAACGCTAGAAAAAAAATTCTCAATTATGGAACAAAGTTCCATGGACATAGAAACAAAACACTCGAACAAAAAGTTCCATTGACATAAGAAAAAAAAAGCTTGGAACAAAAGTGAGAAACAACACGCGAAACAAAAAGATCAATGGAGCTAGGAACAAAAATATCCATAGAGGAACAAAGTTCCATGGACATAGGAACAAATATTCAAAATAAAAATGTAGGAACAAAAATTTCCATTGACATATGAACAGAAAATTTGAACAAAAATGAGGAAGAATGTTAAGAACAAAAAAATCTCAATGAATCTAGGAACAAAAATGTCCATAGAGGAATAGAGTTACATGAACATATGAGCAAAACACTCGGAATAAAATATAGGAACAAAAGGCTCCATCGACATTAGTAACAAAAAGTTTGGAATAAAAGTGAGGAACAATGGTAGGATCAAAAAGCTCAATAGACCTTGGAACAAAAATATCCACAGAGGAATAAAAATAGACCACTAATTTATAAATATAAAGGAATAATAGTAATATATCCAGGAACAGAAAAAGTAAACAATTTTCTTTAACTCATGAACATCTTTCAAACAATTTTTAGTGAAAAAAACTTTGGTGCACGGGTTCTTATATACCCGGTAATTTTAACACAAATTCTGAAATGTCACAACTTTTAGATATAAATTTTCAAGGAAAAATCTTCAAAATTTATGTGATCACAAAGTTATTTCATGAATAATCAGGATTTTTTGGCCTGTGTAAAAAGACAAAAACATGTCCCGAAAGCCTTATTCAAACACCAAATTTTGTCTTTTTTATATACGCCACAAAAAATATGGTTTTACATGAAACAACTTCGTCAACACATAGGGTGCTCAGAACTTTGCACGATTTTTTTTACAATTTCTTTTACATTCTAAGACGCGTTTAAAATACATTATAAATACCTAGGATTCAAAATGCCTCTTCCCATTTTTAAACCGTGCGAATTTATTAAAACTATATTTTTTCAAAATGATAACACTTATAAGAGATTACAAAATAGAAAAAAATAACAGAAAAAGGTAAAACCAAATATGAAAACTAAAAAAAAATTAAAAATACCAAAATGAAAAACTGAAGTAAAACTGCCGAGTTTCATGGAATAGACAACGCAATCAAAAGACTGAACTAATAGGAAAGGCTAGACAATCCACATGTGCATTTCAACAGCCCTCTCATGTGTGACCCGGGAAGACCAACACATGCATACAAATCTTAGAGGTATGAGTCAAAAAGCAAATGCGTGGACACACAGAGGTACAAGAACAATTTTTTGGATCAATTGCGAAGAGCACGTCTTGAACTTGACACTTGCGTCTCTAATACCATGTCAAGTTTTATGGATTATAACACAAAACAAAGTCCGAACTAATAGTAAAGGTTGAGAAATCCACATATACACTTAAAAATCCGCGAAAAACCTTGCAAAGTGCTCACGAAACGCGGAAGGGTGAGCGTATTGGGCATGAATTGGGTGCGTGCGACGAGCCACCCACGTCACAAAGGATGGAATGTAGTATTTCTCCTTTCCAAGCTGAGGGTTTGATTCAATTGTTCTCACTTAAAAAAATTAGATGTATGTTTTGTACCACATGACGTAAGCAATAGTAGCAAAAAAAATTGTATCACTGCAGGAAAGCTATTTCGTTGTCGTTTGGTAACACTTCTCAATACTGGATCAATAAAAACATGACAGTGATGATTGTACCCTAGAGGATCTTGGGGAAATCCTCCCCCCTCATCGAAAGTTTGATCTTTATAAACCTCAAAATTGTGTACGTATGACCTTTGCAGCATAACCCCCACCCGTGTAGCATATGTTTGATACTATTGAAGCATCGTTGCAGCGTCGCATTCTAAAGAATTACATAATTTTGAAAGATTAATGCACACAAAAAACATGAGCATGCAACAAATCCACACTGGTTGTACCGAATTCTCATCTATCGCATCAAAATCCCCCAAAAAAGTTTACACATGTATGCAACATGAGAGAAAAAATGTTTACAACATTGAATCCATATTTACAATAAACATTCAAAATAGTAGCTGCATCTCGTTCTTATGTTCTAACAAAACGGGCACGAGTTTGCGACATTTGAAAAAAACGAACTCAACATTGAAAATACACGAAAACCCCACACCCACAATGAAACGCCTTGACGGAACTCAACAACATGGAGGGCTTGGTACAGAGATCCTTCCATGATAGAGGCCTTCTATGATCTGGATTTAGAGAGGAGCAGTAGAGACAAAACAACGAATGAGCACCCAGGAGGAACGAAGGAGGAGCCCGAGGCGCCGACCCCTACGTGGGGCACGAGCAGGAATAGAAGGGACATAAGTGCTCAGTATAGGAGAGAAAAAAACATTCTACTAGTATTATGGCACGGACGAGTGATACGTCCATTTTGCACCACTATTTTATATCATAATTTACTGTTATTCATCAATATATTTCGTATTTAGAGAAGATACTTATGTTATTTCATCTATTTTGCATGATTGATGATTATTGGAGAATAATTTGTCGCGACCATAATTCTGCTGGAAAAAGCATCGTCGAGATACCATGTTTCTGAAGATGAGAAGAAGAAGGGAAACATCGGAGAGTTTCTATTTTTCCAGATGACGGAGCTAGACAGGACGGGAGCCAGAGGGAGGCCTGCCCCCCCCCCCCCCGATCGCGCCGTTAGGTGGTGTGTCTGCCCTGGCCCACCACTGGCAGCCCTCCTTCGCGTACTTCTTTCCCCCGAAACCCTAAGACCCGGAGAATCGTCGAGGAAATATTCCGCTGCCTCAACGGGGCGGAAAACAACAGAGAGAGAAAAGCTCTCCGGCAGGGAGAAATCTGTCGGGGAAATTCCTTCCCTGAGAGGGGAAATCATCGCCATCGTCACCGTCATCTCATCGGGCATCATCAAGATCATCATCGTCATCATCATCACCACTAGCCGTCCCGCTGTAACAATTAGGATTCCATATCATTGTTCTTCACTAGATCTCTCTCCTGGTGTGGATTACTTGTTTGTAGTTGATGCTTACGAGATTTATCGGCGTTTGCACTTTATGACCATATTGTTATTCATCATTGTATCACCTCTGATGATGATCCATATGGTGTCTTGTAAGTAGTTCGTTTAGTTCTTGAGGACATGGAAGAAGTCAAGATGTTAGTAGTGGAATTATGTTGAGTAATATTTACAGGTTTGATATTTAAGTTGTGGTGCTATTCTTCTAGTGGTGTCATGTGAACGTCAACTACATGAAACTTCACCTTCATGGGCCTAGAGGGGTGCATTGTGTATTTGGCTGCTAATTGTGGGGTTGTCGGAGTGACAGAAAGCTAAACCCCCGTTAGGAAACCGATGCACGAGGGAGTGTAGGATCCCAGAGTTTAAGGCTGTTGTTAGATTTATCTTAATTACTTTCTTGTAGTTGTTTGCAAGGGGTATAATCACAAGTATGTATTAGTCCAAGTAGGGCAGTGCATTAGCATAGGTTCACCCACACAACACCTATCGAAACAATAAAGATTAGTCAACCGTATGAAGCAAAAGCACTTGACGAAGTTCCCATGTGTCCTCGAGAACGTTTAGTCATCATAAGTAAACCAACCAGCTTGTCCTTTGCTCTAGAAAGGATTGGTCCACTTGCTGCAATTATTATTACTTTCTTTTATTTACTCGCACTTTATTTATCTGCTATATCAAAAACCCCTAAAAACATGTCTGCTAGTGTTTATAGTGAATCCTTTATCCATTGACACTCTTATTTATCGAAAGTACTACGATACACCCCCCATAGTTGTGGGTCATCAAGACTATTTTCTGGTGTTGTTGTAGGGGAGTGAAGCGGTATTGGTAAGGGAAAATTTAACTGTGAGTGTTGTTTATATTTATGCCTGCTGCTTTATTTTATTATGGAGAGATCTCCATTCGATTACCTATTTGGGAGTACTGCTGCCAGTGCTAGGGTAGTAGATGACCCGTTGTCTGCTCAATTGGATCCTTTTAAAATACATATGAAAATTGTTGAACGTGTTATGAATAACTGCTATTTTTTTTAAAAGGAATGCGGTAGGGGAAGCCCCCACATCGATTTTTTTTTGAAATAATAAGAACCCAAATCTGCGTCCGTGCGGACTTGAACCTGGATGGCTAGGTTGTGCATCCACTTCCCTAACCAAGTGAGCTAGGCTCACTTCCCTATAACTGCTATTTTGGAGATGGAACTGTCCATCCTCGTGAACATTTACTCTTTATACATGAATTATACGAGTTGCTCAAGTGTGAAGGTATTTAGATGGACCAAGTTTAGAGGAAGTTATTCTCTTTATCACTGAAGGGCAGAGCTGCAAAATGGTATAAGATCCTGAAGAATGGCCGATCTATTGGATGGGAGGAAATTGTACCTCTCTTTTATTCTAAATTCTATCCTCCCGGTGAGATTCATAAGGATTGGAATCAAATATATTATTTTTGGCCTCATGATGGAGAGAGTATTGCCCAAGCGTGGGGGGTATTCAAGTTACTAATGCTCAAATGTCTTATTCATGAGCTCCCTAGTAACGTTGTTATTAATAATTTCTATGCAAGGCTTTATCTTCATGATAAGGATTTATTGGATGCTTCTTGTTCTGTATCATTTACACGTATGAAAGGATAATCTAAATGGGATCTTATTAACCTATTCAGGAAAATAATGAAGGATGGGAGAATGACAAAGGTAGAATGTCAGGTATAAATTATGACTATGAATGCATTAAATCTTTTATGGGAACCGATGATTTTCATAATGTTAGTGCTGTGTGTGGTCTTGACTCTCAAATGTTTGGAAACTGTTTTAAGGCTTTTGCCTCTTATCTTGATATTCCCAAAAAGGAGTGGAACAAATACCATGCACCTTATACAGATACTATTAATTGTGTTCCTGTTAGAAATGTAGAAGTTCATACTGTTAATCCTGATGTGCTTGCACCTTATATTGAGAAAATGCCTTTCCCTGTCAAGGTAAGGTAACATTCTATTATAGCTAGTGTGGTTAACAAAAGTACAAAGGAATCTATAGAACCCGATGAACAAATAACTATTGAACCTATAGTAGCAATAGTAAAAAGACATTGTCACTGAAAGTGTAGAAGATGGACACATTATCTTCTGTGAAGATGCTTCTTATATTGTTTCATACCCTAATAGATCTAGGAAAACTAGTGTTCATGTGCTTTCTGTTAGGATAAGTGATCATTTCTATTATGGTTTATGTGATATTGGTGCAAGTTCAAGTGCTATTCCTTATGAGCTTTATAGAGAAATTATGCATGAAATTGGTTGTTGTGAACTTGAAGAAATTGATGTGGTTATTTAGCTTTCTAATAGAGAAACTATCTCTCCAATTGGTATTGTTACAGCTGTGGAAGATTTATGTGGTAAAACTAAATATCCTGCTGATTTTCTAGTACTGGGTGCAGCTGATAGTAAAACTTGTCCTATGATTTTTGGTATACCTTTCTTGAACACTTGTGGTGTTGTTATAGATTGTAAGAAGGAGAAAACATTAACTAAATTTGATGGAGAATCTTATGAGTTTAATTTTCCTAAATTTTCTAAAGTTCCTTATGAAACTAAATTGCCTAATGAGGATTTTAAGATTAAACAGCTTGCCTCTATTGCTCTTGCTCCTAACAATGCTTTGCAGCAATGCATGGAGTACCATGAAAGTGAGGTTTTTATGGAAGAAAGAAATGAGATTGACGAGATTCTTTTTCGTCAACCAGCGATGCTAAAACACAATTTACCGGTGGAAGACTTCGGTAGCACACTACCATCCAAGGAGGATCCCATTTTTTGATTAAAAACCTTTACCAGATGATCTTAAATATGCTCATATTGATGATAAGAAAACATATCATGTTATTATTAGTTCTAAACTTTCAGGTAAGGAAGAGGAAATGTTATTGGAAGTATTGAAGAAACACCGAGGAGCTATTGGATATACTCTTGATGATTTTAAAGGGATTTCCCCAGCTATATGTCAGCATGCTATTAATATGGAAACTGATGCAAAGCCAGTTGTTCAACATCAACACCGTTTAATTCCTAAGATGAAGGAAGTGGTAAGAAATGAGGTATTAAAACTCCTTGATGCTGGTAATATTTATCCTATTGCTGATAGTAGATGGGTAAGTCTTGTGCATTGTGTGCCTAAAAAAGGAGGAATTACTGTTGTGCCAAATGAAAATGATGAGCTTATTCCTCAAAGAGTATTAGTTGGTTATCGAATGTGCATTGATTTTAGAAAAGTTAACAACGTTACTAAGAAAGACCATTATCGTTTTCCTTTTATTGATCAAATAGAAAGGTTGTCTAAGAAAACTCATTTTTGCTTTCTTAATGGTTATTCTGGAATTTCGCAAATCGCTGTTAAGAAACAAGATCAAGAGAAAACAACTTTTACCTGTTGATGGTGTGTAGTTGATGCCCTTGTTGGTAAACCCCAAGAGAAACGTTGTGAAGAGTGTAGCAGCAAGTTTTCCCTCATAAAAGAAACCAAGGTTGAATCGACCAGTAGGAGGACAAGCAATCTCTGAAGGTTGATGCAGGTGAGGTGGCAGGGCGCACTACCGGTTCAGCAGCAACGTGGAACCTACACAACACAATCAAATCACTCTGTCCCAACGAAGCAGTGAAGTTGTCAATCTCACCGGTTTTGCTGAACACAAAGAGGTTAAACGTCTTGTGTGGAAAACAGTAGGAAAACAGTAGGAACAGTACGAGAGCAGTATGAAAGCAGTAGATGTTTTATCAGTATGAGGAAAAAGTACCGGTGTCCACAGTTCACTAGTGGTTTCTCTCCGAGAAAGATAAATAACATGTGTAGTGAACAAATTACAGATGGGCAATTGACAGAAATGAAGGTTGCACCGTAGTGCATATGCAAGACATAAAGATTACTATGTGATTCACGCGGGCATTATAACAAAATACATAGACCGTTATCCAACTGCATCTATGACTAATAATCCACCCTCTGATATCACCCGAATAAACGTTGGTATTAACTTGCAAGAAACATATAATTGCAGTAAGAGAACTGTGTAATGTAAACAGTAACATCATCCTTAGACAAAGCATTGTTGTTTTATCCCTAATGGCAACAACACATCCTCCATCATGTTTCCGCCACTCGAGCACAGACGAAAAGGAGGCATGAACCCACTATCGAGCATAAATACTCCCTCTTGGAGTCACTAGCATCTACTTGGCTAGAGAATCTACTAATAACGTAGAGCATACAAGATCATAAATAACATCAGCATGACGATAACATGATAGATTTATAATCAGAAGACATATCATTCAACATTCATCAGATCCCACCAAACACAATATGTAGCATTACATAAAGATGATCTTGATCATGATAGGCAGCTCACAAGATCTAAACATGTGGTACAAACTGGAGAGAACAACCATCTAGTTACTGCTACGGACACGTAGTCCAGGGATGAACTACTCACGCATCACTTTGGAGGAGGGCATGGTGGTGTAGACCCCTCCGGTGATGATTTCCCCCTTCGGCAGGGTGCCGAGGAGAGCTCCAGAACCCTCCCGATCTTGGGATGACGGCGATGGCAGCCTCGATTGTTTCTCGGGTAGAAGTGGGATATATCTAGGGTTTACGTCTCGGGGGGATTATATAGGCGAAAGGGCAAAGGCGGTGGAGCCCTGGGGGCCCACACCACCCCCGGCGCGGCCAAGGGGGGCGCCGCCCTATGGTGTGGGCTCCCTGAGGCCCCCCTCCGGGTCTCTTCGGGACTCCGTGGAACCTTCGGGAATTCTAAGACTTCCGGGCTTCGAATTTTCCAATTCCGAAAATATTTCCAGAACAACTTTTCTGAAACTAAAAACAACAGAAAACAGGGAACTGGCTCTGTGGCATCTTGTCAATAGGTTTGTACGGAAAATCGATAAAAATGACATAAAGTGTATAGCAAACATGTGGGAAACAATAAGAAAACAACATGGAACATCAGAAATTAGGGATACGTTTATGACGTATCAACATCCCCGAGCTTAGTTCCTACTTGTCCTCGAGTAGGTAAACGATAAAAACACAATAATTTCTGAGGTGACATCCTACCAACATAAACTTTATCATAAATAATGTAAAAGCATAAGTAATCTGAGATCATAGAACTTCAACACAAGCATGATAAATAAAACTTTAATAATAAAGCATAGAAATCACTTTGCATCATGATAAGTAACTCGAATAAAAGATCATGAATAACAATGCAAAGAAAGATATACATTTGTTTCAAGTATAGAGAGAACATGTCAAAGTGATATTTTGCTAGTCCTTAAGAGTGGGGCAAAACATAAATGCCAGGACACCTTCAAAGTTCATGAGGAAGACTAGAACAAATAATTAGAGAACAAGCAATAACACATCATCATTCAATTAATAATGTTTGTGGGACAAATGCACATAAAACTCAGAATGGAAAAAATGCTCTCTCAACTGTGCATAAAGTTAGAAGATGGAGACTCAACATAAAAGTAAAAGAAAGGTCCTTCGGAGAGGGAAGCATGGATCACTCATGTGCTAGAGCTTTTATTTTATGAAACAAAGGTATAAAAAGTTGACACTTCTCCCAACCATCTTTCACAAACCATGGCTAACCGAATCCTCGGGTGCCTGCAAACAATCACATACCATGGAGGAGTGTCTATATTTTAAGAGAGGTGTATGCTTATGTCAACGAATGGTAAACAGAAAATACAGTACGTCACAATCCAACTAGACTTTACAAGAGCGGCTCCCATAGAAGGACGCATCTGAGTGGAAGGTCATCTCCCTTTCTCTTTTGTTTACACAATAATGCTTTGACTGATAAATCAGGGGCAAAATAGTGAAGAGAATTTGTGTTATTAATTTGGGCCTGGGCACCCTGCTGCCAGCTCTTCTATCATTGGATAAGCGGATGAAGCCACTAGTCCAGGGTGTGAAAGTCCAATCAACAAGTGAGATAAAGATTCTCTATTTACGTCCTCATGAGCTAAAACAGGAGCACAAAACAGGAGTAATTTTTGGAAGTTTTAAAGGTAACACATGAGCAATTTACTTTGGAGTGGCGATTAAATACCACATGTAGGTAGGTATGGTGGACACAACGGGAAAAATTTGGTTTTAGGGAGTTGGATGAACGAGTAGAGCTCATATTCAGTACAGGTGGAGGTTAGCAAAAAAGTGTGAGCGGCAAATCAAGAGAGCATAAGAGCCATAATCATGCATAGCGACATAAACATCATTAATTAGCATAAGTGGTACCACAAGTTCAAAAACTAAATGATCATAGAGGCTATTCGTGACTGGTTCATAGTCATAAACATGGTGTGAGCATGCGCGAAGTCAATCAAATAAAACATCCAAATGAGAACACCACAAATTTATGCTTCAATATGACAAAAACAACTCATGATTCTTTTAATGGCACATTAAACACTCTCGGATATTTGAGGATAATCATGCTACTAAATAACCACAAGGCTTTAAAACTAAAACAACATCTAGAATGATATGAAAAATTTCTAGCCACAGTCTATACAAGCTTGTACTTGCACCGTTAAAAATTCTACCTCAACAAGCAGTTTCTTTTCCACCCAAGCACCATAAAAAACATGCTTTAACAAAAGTCCTCTACATGCTACAGCAAGAAAACATGAGAGTACTCGCACAACACTACTAAAACTAACAGCTATGAATAAGATATGCAATGAAAACGAGAGCTAAACAGGAATTTTTGCAGCAACTAGAAGAAAAACTAAGAATACTAGCATATCGAGTATTCAAACAAAAAAGCGGAGCGTGTCTCTCTCCCAAATAAAGAATGCTCGGATCCAACTATATTATTGCATCAAGGAAAACAAAAGAAAACAAAGGAAACAAAATAAAAACAAAGGAAAACAAACTGACTCTCCAAGTAAACTTCATATGGTGTGACCGAATAAAAATATAGTTTCACGAGAAGTGACCTGATAGATAGTTGATGAAGAAGGGGTTGCCTTGGGCATACCAAATCTTAGATGCTTGATTCTTCTAAAAATATTCTTGGATGAACCACGGGGGCATCCCCAAGCTTTGACCTTGCACTCTTCTTGATCACATATATCACCTCTTCTCTAGACCCTTGAAAACTTCATTCACACCACACTCAAACAGTAATTCGCATTAGAGGGTTAGTGCAACAATTAAAAATCCATGGGTTCTGTATGGCACAAGTGCTATTTATACTTCTAAACATTATATACAACCACTGATGTTTCGTGAAGCAAAGAAATCCACTTGACATCGCAAAAGAGCAAATGCAAGAAAAATGGTAGAATCTGTCAAAACCAGAACTGTCTGTAAAGACGAATTTTTTCGAGGCACTTACATTGCTCAGATTGAAAAACTTAAAGAACGAAAAAGTTGCAGAATTATCTTAGGAATAAGCATAAAAAATTTCAGATCATTCTGATCTTCCAGGATTTTATACGATTTTTACAGTGGACAGAAGAAATCTGTTTTCTACGCAGAAATCCGAAAACCAACTCCAACTCTCGTCAGAAACCTTACTTGGCACTAATAAAACATGAAAAGAATGATACAATGGAGTTTATACAGAAGTATAAAACCCCTATACTCTAATAAAAAAGTGAAAAAAGCAAAAAATAAAACCATGGGTTATCTCCCAAGAAGTGCTTTTCTTTAACGCCTTTTAGTTAGGCCCAGAAAAGTGGAATCAAGTATTTTCAAGTGAAGAAGCATCCAAATTGTAACTTGTTCGAATAACAGAATCAAAAGGCAACTTCATTCTATTTCTAGGAAAGTGTTCCATACCTTTCTTGAGTGGTAACTGAAATTTAATATTCCCCTCTTTCATATCAATAACAGAACCAACAGTTCTAAGAAAAGGTCTTCCCAAAACAATTAGACAAGAAGAATTACATTCAATATTCAAGACAACAAAATCAATAGGGACAAGATTTTTATTAACCATGATAATAACATCATCAACAGTCCCCAAAGGTTTCTGTCTAACATTATCAATGAGACGAATATCCAAATAACAAGGTTCCAATGGTGGTAAATCAAGAATATCATAGAGTTTCTTGGGCATAACAGAGATACTAGCCCCAAGATCACATATAGAATTGCAATCAAAATCATTCACTTTGATTTTAATAATAGGCTCCCAACAATCATCTATCTTCCTAGGGATTTTGGCTTCACATCTTAATTCATCATCTCTAATTTGCATGAGAGCATTTGTAATATGTTTTGTGAAAGCCATATTCATAGCACTAGCACTAGGACAACTAGCAAGCTTTTGTAAGAACTTAATCACTTGAGTTATGTTGCAATCATCAAAGTCAAGCTCATTTTTATCAAAGATAATGTCGGATATATACCGATTAGGGGTATATCCGGCATTGTCCTAAAGAGCCGGATTACCAGGGTGGCCTTCTGGTAATGGACCATACTCCATTGGGCGGCCCACTAAGCTGACGCACAGAAGACGAATTCTAGAAGAATCCGGACCACGGCCCAAAGTGGTGCGGCTTTGAGTAGAAGACAGATTCCTTCCTTTCCAAGTTAGATACTTTCCATAGTCTTCTAGGTTTCCTTTCTCTAAGCCCTAACCCGGCTATCCATATAAAGCCGTACGGGAGAGAAGAAAGATACAGACAATTAGCTAGAAGCCAACCCGCCGAGAAGTTGATCCTCGCTGAGTTAGCGAAACCCTACTCACATTGTACTTTGTATACTTCAGGCTTCAGCCCTGATTTAGTGAGATTGCAAGAGTAGGAACATCGCCTAGTTGCGCCGAACCTAACCTGGGTAAATTTGGTGTTCCTGGTTGTCGTACTACCACGTCCCCCCATGTCTCTACCCGTAGACTCATGGCACCCCCGTCTATGAACTCTACTACGATGTCTCGACAGTTGGCGCCCACCGTGGGCCCAGCGACGTCAGGCGTTATGTTTCGATCGGGGTTACTCGGCGGAATCGGCGGTACCATAACTGTCGGAAGCTTGGAATTCGACAACGGCGTAGGGTGCTTCCTCGACAACGGATCGTACATGCCAGCACGGAATCATCTGGTAAGTGCCTGAGTTTTACCGATTGGATTTGCAAACATCTTTATCAGATTAACTGTAGAAGCAATGGGATTCTGTGGTGGAAGCAAATTTATCCCACCCGCCCTGTACCCAGTTGAAGAAAACTATGATACCTGATTCTGCTCAGATCGCCAAAACCCTAAATTTGTTGCCTCTTCGGAGATGCCTGCAATCATATCTCACTTCATTGACATGGTGCAGTCCGAGGTCGCTGAAAACAACAATCCCACAGAACCAGTGGAAGATCCGACACCCGTAAATGAAACGACAAACTCGAAAGCCGACTCCGTACTAGCTTCCATAGAGGCAAGATTGGAGTCGGAACCTGGATCTAAAGACATAGATTCAGAAGACGAAGATGAAGACGCTTTTGAAAGAAAGGTTAAATCTATGCAGGGGAGCATCCATGAAGTACTTATGGCAAAACCGACTGAAAACTCGGATGCCGGAGAAGATGAAGACCCCAGAACACCTCCACCGGATGAGGAAAGAGAGGACGGCGAAACTAGTCCCATCTATCCTGATGTCAAGGAATTGACAGAAGAAGAACCTGGCAAAAAGCCTCCTTCTTCCTAGAAGAAAAAGAAGACTGCCAAGAAACTCTAGTACAAACTCCATAAGAAAAAGTTGGCAGATAATGCTAACCAAAACCGGGAAGCAGGAGGAGAAAGCGGAGTCACACCTGTGGAGAAGAAAAAGAAAGAAATCCCCGTTCCTGAAATGTCGAAACAGGACGAGATCAATCTGGTCAAAACCCCGGTAAGACCGTACGAGCCACTGGAAGTGCTGGAAGCCAGAAGGCAAGCCATTATGCGGCAGCAGCAACAACTATTCCGATCGCAAGAAAACATCCTCAAAGCCCAAGCTACTGTGGAAGCAAAGCAGGAGGAAATTGAAGAATTCGAAAGACAGAATATGTTCGGGACAAAACCAACAAGATTACGCGGAATCGCAAGACCGGATGTGCTGCCAGCAAAAGAACGGTTGCAAAACCCTTCCTGGCAAAGACAAGTTGACGGTGTAAATGCTAAGGGCGAACACATCTACAAAACCGCAGCCGAAAACGCGGAAGCCGCATTCGCCATCCTTAATGATGATCTGTACTCCAGAGACGAAAAGCTTTAGGGAGTGTATGCTTTCCTGGGAAAAGCATTGCAATAGCAACAGCGAGGACATGCAAGATCAGGGAAGTTGCACGACGACTCAGCCCTATGCAAAACTTCCACTTGTGCCGCTGGAGCACCTGGACCTGGCGAACCTGGAGATTCAGGAGATTCTAAGGACAATAAGGGAGATCCTAAGAAGGACAAGAAAATCCCGGACAATAGGGTTGAAGCGTCCAAAACAGGATCCCATATGCCGAAAGGCGGAAATAAACCCCGTGACCATAAGGATCGGGAGGAACAAAACCGGAAAGACGGAAAAATGATGCCGCCTCCGAGACGCCCAGCTGAAAAAGCCGGAAGATATGAAAATCTTCACAGGCGTGAGAGATCCCGTACTCCTCCTAGGAACAAAGAAAGGCCGAGTAGAACTCTGCCTTATTCCAAAGGACACGATAACGATGAAATAAGGATAATCCCGGAAGAGCGCATTTGCGCAACAATGGGCCAGAAAGGACTAGATCCCCCTCTGTCCATTCAGCCGGCAGATATTCCGCACACGTCGATAAGACGGAAAGAGATGATCTATACTTTGGACCTAAGTGTTTCGGATCCGAACAATAACCCTACATTCTGGCTTTGCCAAAGTTGGTCCAAATTACCAAAAGTACACCGGAAGTACAAACCCGGATACATGGCTCTCAGATTACTATACTGCCGTTCAGATCAACAAAGGGACAGACCTGGAAGCAGTGAAATTTCTCAATGTTGCTGGATGGAGCCAGAGATTGGATCAATGGGCTTCCGTCAAGAACAGTGGTTAGCTGGGATGATATGGCTAGAGTATTCGCTCAGCCCTTTCGGGGTACGTACAAACGCCCTAAGAGCATCAACCAGCTAAATTGCTGCATCTAGTTTGAAGACGAGTCGTATGTCGACTTTATTTCAAGATGGACAACAATGAAAAATAGTTGCTCCGGAGTAAGTGATGTACAAGCAATGCATGTTTTCCTCAATAGATTAAAACCCGGCCTCGTACCATTCATGGTTGGTTCAAAGGAGCTCAAAGATCTTAGATCTATGCTTACTACCACCAATGAGCATGCAACGACCAAAGATGACATCAGAGCGAGAGGTGGAAATATTGATGCTTTGGTGCAGGCCAAAAAGACGCCTCGTTCTGAATAGAAGGCTACTCCAGAAGCACAAACAAAGCCCAAGGAAGTAAATTTAACCTTTGGAAAGGATACTGACAGCAAATGGAAAGGAAGAAGCACATACCTACCTCCTACTCTAATGAAGAGTGGGAAAAGATAAAGTTGGAAAACTGTGTCCACCATTCGCAATTTGGGAAGCCTACCCATAGAAATGTGCAGTGTCGCCTAAACAACCATATGAAGGGCATTGCAGGATCCGGGAACAAAGGAAAAAATTCCAAGAGGAAGTTCAACAAAGAAAAGCCAGAAGTTGAGAAACAATATAGTCAATCGGACACTGACGAAAAAATCCAGGAACAACAGCGAAAAGGAGAGCCAAAATTCCCTCAGCAAAACAGGCAAAGCGAACACTTCGAGAAATAAACGCGGTTGTCCCACCAACACCCAAATTCTTGAATTATTCCAATACGCCAATTACCTGGGACCAGTCAGATCATCCCGGAAACATCCCAAAACCCGGCACGCAAGCTCTAGTCGTAAGCCTTATTGTTCAAAACACTAGGTTGAAAAGAGTGCTGATGGATGGAGGATCTAGCATCAATATTATGTACCTAGATACACTGAAGCATCTGAGAATCTCCGAGACCCAGCTCAATCACAGCAACATACATTTCCACGGCATTGTTCCTGGCAGACAAGCACATTCCCTAGGAGAAATTTCCCTAGATGCAACCTTCGGAGAAAGAGAACATTTCTGACAGGAAATAATCTCATTCGAGGTGGTGCCGTTCGAAAGTGTATACCATGCAATACTCGGACGTCCAGCTTTCGCTAAATTCATGGCAAGATCATGTTATATTTACAACAAGCTGAAGATGCCAGGGCCAAAAGGAGGAGTAATTACCATCTCAGGAGATTTCAAATTGGCGAACGAGCTGGAAAAAGGAAACGCCTTTGCGCCGAACAAGTAATAGCAAAGCAGGAATTGAAAGAGCTGGCAAAGGAAGTATCCCCGACAGAAATGCCGGCAGGAAAAGAAAGTCGAAAGTCGGCAGATAGCTTCAAGGAATCGAAAACACAAGACCGGTTATCCTAGATCCCAAAGATCCGACAAAATTTGTCGTAGTAGGAACTGGGATGACCGACAAATAGGAAGACGCGCTCATCAAGTTCCTCCATGAGAACTGGGATATTTTTGCCTGGTGTCCTGCGAACATGCCGGGAGTACCTAGGGAACTTGCTGAGCATCAACTGAAAGTGATTCCAGGTTCAAAACCCGTCAAACAAGGTCTCCGTCGTTTTCATGGAAGAAGACGGAAGGCTATAGGCAAGGAAATTATCCGGCTTTTAGCAGCTGATTTTATCCGGGAAGCCATACATACTGACTGGTCTGCAAATCCAGTATTAGTCCCAAAGAAAGACAGTATTGTTCTTAGGATGTGTATACATTACACCGACTTGAACAAATTGTGTCCAAAAGATAGGTTCGCTGCTGGCTCTGAGCTTTTATGCTTTTTGGATGCTTATTCCGGGTACCATCAAATACGTATGAAGGAGGAGGATCAAATCAAAAGTTCCTTCATAACCCCGTATGGAACATACTATTACATAAACATGCCTTTTGGCTTGAAGAACGCCGGTGCAACTTACCAGCCTTGCATGCAAAGATGCTTGCATAGTCAAATAGGCAAAAACGTCCATGTTTACGTGGATGACATTGCCGTTGTTTCCAAGGAAAAAGATACACTCCTTGAAGATCTACGAGAAACCTTCGAAAATTTGCGCACTTACAAAATGAAGTTAAATCCATTAAAGTGCGTATTCGGGGTTCCCTCAGGAAAGCTTCTGGGTTTTATCGTTTCTCATAGAGGAATAGAAGTAAACCCGGAAAAGATCAAGGCAATCTTGAATATCACAAGGCCTACGTGCCTAAAAGATGTCCAAAGATTGATGGGTTCTGCAGCCGAAGTTAGCAGGTTCATAAGCCAGCTAGGAGATAAAGCTCTGCCATTATACAAGTTGTTGAAGAAATCCGACAAATTTGAATGGACGGAAGAGGCGGACAAAGCACTAACCCAGTTGAAAGAAGCCTTGATGAAAGCTCCGATTTTGGCATCCCCAAAAGACGAAGAACCCATGTTATTGTACCTTACAGCAACAAACAGGGTTTTCAGCGCGGTGATAATTGTGGAAAGGCGGAAAGATGAACAAAGTATACCATATCAGCATCCAGTGTACTATGTTAGTAAAGTATTCTCCGAGTCAAAGCAAATGTACCCACATTATCAAAAGCTGGCATATGGCCTGTTTTTTGCATCTCGAAAACTCCGCCATTATTTCCAAGGACATTCCATAACAGTGGTAAGCAAAGCACCACTAGGGGATATTATCAACAATGCGGACGCAACAGGCCGAGTTGCTAAATGGGGGCATTGAGCTCGCTACGTTCGACATTAAGTACCAACCCAGGACAGCAATTAAGTCCCAGGTGTTGGCATATTTTGTCGCGGATTGGACAGAAGCAATAGAGAACACACCAATGTCGGAGTCGGAATACTGGATCATGCATTTTTAAGGATCCAAGATGAAAGAAGGCGCCAGAGCTGGTGTAGTGCTTAAATCTCCAAAAGTGACATTATGGAGTACGTATTACAAATACACTTCAACGCCAGCAACAATGTGGCAGAATACGAAGCTCTGCTTCATGGCTTGCATATTGCAAAAGAAATTGGTGTCAAACGTATACTTTGTTACGGTGACTCGGACTTGGTGCAGCATCAGCTAAACCAAACATGGGATGCTAAAAGCCCCATAATGGCCGAATATCGGAGAACTGTGGACGAGTTTTCCATTTTCTACCTTGGATTTGAAGTACTTCATATCAAAAGGGAAGAAAATTGGAACGCGGATGCATTAGCCTACATGGGGTCGGAAAGAGTGAAAACCCTACCACCTGGTGTGTTTGTCCAACACTTGCACGAAACATCGATAAAAGGTGGAGATGTTGATTGTCCTCTCGTTTCCTAGTCAATTGAAGTTCTACTCGTTAACCCGAATTCGAAAATTCAATACTTAAACTTCTTAGTTGATCAGAAGTTCCCGGATGGAGCAGACAAGGTCTTGCAAAGGAAGATACAACGCTGATGCAAAGGATACACGGTAATCAATGGTTAGCTGTATAAACGCAGCACTATCGGAATTTTCAGCGATTTTTTTCTCCAGAAGAAGGCCGAGAAATCTTGCAAGAAATCCACGTAGAAGATTGCGGACATCATGCTCAATCAAAAAGCATAGTCAAAAAGCATTCCGTGGAGGGGTTTTCTAGCTCATAGCCAAAACAGACGCCGAACACATAGTAAACACATGTACCGGGTGCCAGTATTACGCCAAGCGGACGAATATGCCAGCTCAAGCACTCAAAAATATCCCTATAACATGGCCGTTCGTGGTTTGGGGGCTAGATATGATGGGACCATTCAAAACTCCAAGAGGCGGACTTCCACATCTACTCGTGGCAATAGATAAGTATACCAAGTGGGTGGAGGCGAAACCCATCAAAAAACTTGATGGTGCAACAGCAAGAGATTTCATCATCGACGTAGTCATGAGATATGGCGTTCCACACAACATAATCACAGACAACGGGACAAATTTCTCTATTGGAGAGTTGGCAAAATATTGCCGACAAACGGGAATACGCCTAGACCTTGCATCTGTGGCTCACCCACAATCCAATGGGCAGGTTGAAAGAATGAATAGCTCAATCCTGCAAGGAATACACCCAAGACTAGAATCTCCTCTTAATAGAACGGCTGGAGCATGGGTAGAAGAATTTCCTTCCGTGCTTTGGAGTATTCGAAAGACGCCAAATAGATCAACAGGGCAAACACCGTTTTTCCTGGTCTATGGCGCAGAAGCAGTGCTTCCAATGGACATGCTCCATGATAGCCCAAGAGTGCAGGCTCACGAAGACTCGGATGCCGAAAGCGCACGACAGGATGCCGCCGATCTTCTAGAAGAAGAACGAGACCTTGTGCTTCAAAGACCCGCCATTTATCAGCAAGGATTACGACGATACCATAGTCGGAAAATCACGCATCATTCTTTCAAGGAAGGTGACCTTGTGCTAAGATTGGTGCAGGAACACAAGCACAAATTAGCCCCAGTTTGGGAGGGACCATTTGTCATTAGCAAGGCTATGAAAAATGGATCTTACTATCTTATAGATATTCGGGACATGGAAGATGATCCCAAGCGTCCGAATCGCAAAAGAAAGAGAAAGATAGATGTCGAACTAGGAGAAACAAAGAGACCCTGGAGCATCCAGCAGTTATGTCCCTTCTACACTTAGTTTAATTTCTATGTAAACATCTTTGAGATCATGAAATAAAGTTGTCGGAATTCATGCATTACTGTTTTATCTGTTTTTATACAAAGCATAAGTCCGTCTTATCTATTTCCCAATGATCTTTCAAAATACTCAATGTTAATCCGAATTGTGCCTGCGTGCTCGAAGTTAAAAAAACTGAATGCTTTTCATCCTAAGGAGGCTTAAGAAAACCTAGATTGTGCCTGCGTTCCCGAGTTTCATACATTTTCAAAATTCCTTACTTTTTCCTAAGTATTATCTGATTGTTTTCATGTTGGGTCACTGAAATTAGTAAGTAAAAATGCCTTAGTACAATCCATGTTTCCGAGTTTTGACTGATAGGTTAAACCCAGTCACTTGGCATGAAGATTAAGTACTATTGAGCCATTTCAACACTAAGGACAGTCAAAACATGTAAACCAGAGAAATTAGAAGGAAAAGGAATTAAAACCCATAAAATCTTGCAAAATACTTAAAATTTTACTGCAAAAGAGGGATACTTGTTTATACAAATGTGACGCCCCGAGATCGGGCACTATGCAGATTTCAGCATTTCCGCCAAAATCCACATAATAACCGATTCCAGGTTGCCACTTGTGATAACATTACAACAGTTCACGAATAATCCACAACAACAATAGAGGAGGTATATACAAGACGACTCAAACGAGTCAAGAATACAACTGATACAATACAAAGATCCAAATAACAGCGGAAGAAACAACATAGCGTCCGACTACGGACAAGATGCAAATTGGACTAAGAGTCCTCAAGATAACCGATTGCGTCCAATCCCTGCCCAGGCCAAGCCGGAGGGATTCCCAAGCTAACGTCGTCATACTTCAAACCTGTTGACTGCAATGTGGAATATGCAGCCACGAAAAGGATTCGTGGGTCAGTACGGTTAAGTACTGGCAAGTGGATAACCCATACTCACGAGATACCAGCGTAACCAATCATCACAAGATACAAATACTTTGGGCACAACGGAAAGGAAGGGATTATTGCAAAGAAGCGGCAGCGGGCTGCACTAACTAACTACAGAGACGCGCTACAACATCCGGCTAAAAGAAAGGGATAAGATAGCGTGACCAAAACCAACTATAACTACTCACCAAACAATACCCATCCAATGTTACCCCCTACTAAGGAAGCAACCCAAGGAAACTCACACGGTTGATTAAGGTGACATTCATTTTTATGGTGGAGGTAATCTATATTACTAGTCAAGTTATTATCGTTAAGTGTAAGTTGTCTGAGTACTTGTTAGCCAGCAGTTTCACCAAGTCATCCATAACCGCGGACAACACGGCTTCTCGAGAAGATTAACCCTGCAGGGATGCACCAATTTGGCCGTACACGTAAGAATGACCCGCCAGATGGAAAGGCCCTTCCACCAAGCGAGGCACTCAACACAATCCAACTCTTCTTCGCATCAAGCCCAAAGAACCACGTGCTGTGCGTGCGCGGCTAATCGAGCCCCCACGAAGAAAAGGGGGACCCTCATAGCACTGGAAGACCACACCGCCCTAAATGCCGACTACAAAAGTTCCACCCTGGCGTCAAGGGCTCGCACCTGCATATGCATGCATCAAATGGAAAGCCCGAACTAAGTGTGGCGATTTGGACGAGATGCGAATCGAATCAGAATTGCGGGGGGCGCCCATACTCGCTTCCCACATGCGGTTAGTGCACTCATCATGGATCGGAGGACAAGACCCTTTTCCTAATTAAGTTCGACACTAGCGGGCCTCAAAACCACGCCGGGCCTCCTGCCAGTGCCTTATCATCAAATTATTATTACCCAAAACATTAACATGTTGTTGATTAAGTTGAAACCCAACTATCAAACTAAACAGGTGATAAGACGGACAACAAGACTCGAGCACAAACAAATCTAAGCATGCAACTACGACACGAGGGCCAGCAAGGTAAGCAAACAACAGGTAATAGGAAGTGGAAGGAAGGCTATATCATGGTTGCAAGGTAAAATATATGATAGGATCGAGACACAAGCATCAAATCATAAGGCTAGCATAAGGACAACAGAAAGAATCGGTAACAAGTGATGAAAGGCAGCCATAGGCAGTAAGTGAGTATACTTGCCTGAGATCCGGCAAGTAGAGGTACATCCGAAGAACTTGTCGTTGCTCACATCATCTCAACGTCCTATCCGGGAAGAAGCAACGAACTAGAACAAACACCGGATGCAATAATTACTTCTACGGCAAAAGATCCAGCATGATCAAGATATGGATGCATGACAAGTTTAAGAATGCATCAAAGATAAACTAGTTGACATGGTAAACATATTTAAATGGGCTCATGTGCAATTTGGATTGCATATGGAAAAGCCCATGAATTAATGTTGAATTAAATGATCTACAAATAACCATCATGTGAAAGTTGATTAGAATGATGCATGGATGATGAAAACAATAAGAAAACAACAATAGCTTCAGTTTGATATGTTGTTTACCAAGTTTGGAATTTTATTTATTAAGTTATGAACTTTGGCATTTTAAATGATTTAAACAAACATTTGTTGTTTTCACCAATTTTAAATGTTCAAAACAGATAACAGAATTTATATTTGGAAAAAACACAAAATTTTAGATGGAATACATATTTCATTTGTTGAATTTGGATTTTAGATGACCAAGTTATTAAATTGACAATTTTAAATGCATTAATTAAGAAATAGTTGTTTTCAGCAATTTAATTTATTCAAAATAGAAAACAAAGTTTATATTTGCAAAGTTCATGAAGAATGGGATGGAAAACATATTTTAAATGTTCAAAAAGAATTTAGTTTGACCAAGTTATTAATTTAGCAATTTTAAATGATTTAAACGAGATTTAAATTATTTAACCAATTTTAATTATTCAAAACAGGAAACAAAGTTTATATTTGGAAATCTTGTTCAATTTTCCATGGAAAACATATTTTACATGTGCCATTTGAATTAAATTTGAAATAGTTATGAATTTGACCAAATTTGAAAGAGTTGTTTGAATTTGAATTTTTGAAACCATTTGAAATGTTCAAAACAGTATACAAAGTTTATATTTGGGTAGAGAATTTAATTTGGCATGGAAAACATATTTAAAATGTTGAATTTGGGGTTGTAAAAATTAGTTATGCATTTTTAAAGTTGTGGTAGTAATCTGTGATTAATTAAAAATAGATGAGGGCCTGTTTGTGAGGGCCAGGGACTAAGATTTAAGAACCAGGGGCTTGTGTGCAAGAAACAGAGGGTGGAGGGACTCTGGGGAAAAACAGGAAGAAGGCATGGGCTTAGGTGCGAAAATGCCAGATCCAGATCTGGATCTGGGCATTTTCCACCTAGAGACGACCTAGCCATGGAGGCTGACAGGTGGGACCCGCGCTCGCGTGGCGCCGGTGAAACGCGGGCGGGAGCTGACGGGGACACCGGGGCGAATGACAGCGGGTCCGGCCTTCAGTGGAGAAATACCCAAAAAGGGAGGCTAATTGCCTCGGCCAGGATTCGAGCCTGGGTCTCCCAGCGCGAACGGATGGGCCACTGCCAATTGGGCTAAGCTCGGGTTGTGATAGAAGGGGAGCGTCGTGCAAACTGAAGTGTGCTCCGTGGTTATGCCTGACGAAACTGAAGCGGAGCATCTGCAGGTGACGAACAGGATCGACGGGTAAAAACGCAGGCCGATCGCAGCAATTCAGAGTCACGCCGCTCGACGGCGACGCGCGGAGCAAGGAGGGAAGATGGGGGAAGTCCCGAAGGACGGGGACGCACCGCGGGGCTTGGTCGACGTGGGGAAGGTGCGGGGAAGGCCGTGGACTTCTGATGGCGAGCAGCAGCAGCGCCGCTCGACCGGTGGCGGGATATCCCGATGGCGAAGCGCTCCTGGGTTCTCTCGGACCCCGTCGAGGAAGAGCAGCTGCAACGGGATGTGCCCCGGTTCCATTCCCTCAGGAACCGGGGCCCTTCGTCGACCACGGCGTCCGCACCATGGTCCTCAAGTTGCAGCCATGGAGGACTCTGGTTCTTCTCCAGAAATTACAGAGAGGTGGGGGAAAAGGACAGAGGAGGAAGGGAAGGAGGGTGGCGGCGGCTGCAGGAAGAGAGAGGGGGGAGAGCTAGGGTTTGGGAGGAGGAGAGGGGCTAGATAAAGGAGAGGGAGAGGGAGCAGGTGAGGGGGGCTCGGTGGTGGAGGGTGACGTCCTCCTCGTGCCCGCTCCTGTACGGAAGGAAGAAGGAGGGGGGTAGCGGGCCAGAAAGGAGGAAGGTGGGCTGGCCCATTTGGGCTGGCCTGCCACCCCCAGCAGTTGTTTTATTTTTTATTTTTAAATTTTTTTTTGTAGAAGATGAAAAAGAGAGAGAAATAGAAGGGTTTTGGGGTTCCAAAAATTATGGGGTTAATTTATTTGTGGTTAGAATTGAAAAAGCACAGTTGCACCAATGTTTGTTTTTGAAAATTTCAAACTTGGTTTGAAATTTGAATTTGAGGTGAATTTGAACCAAATTGAAAATTGAGGGAGTTTCAAGTTTCCAAAAATCATGAATTTGATTTCCTTGCACTTGACATTCAAAATGCCCAAGTGTGGAAACTTTTGTTTTGGGAAATTTTGAAAGTTTGTTTGAGTTTTGAATTTAAATGACTTTTTGGGTGAAAACAAATGCAATGCATATGTTGCTTGATGCAAAGCAAAAAGGAAAACAACCAATTCTAATTGGGGGAAATCCCCCGGGTGTTACAGACGACACCACTAACAAGGGATTGCGCCCTCGCAATCCACCCACTAACCCGGGAGGGGAAAGAAGTTCGACTATTGATTCTTCATGCTTCCAGTTGATCTCCTCGACACCACTAACAAGGGCTTCTCGACACCACTAACAAGAGAATCTTGCTCGGATTGATGACGATCTTCTCCCGCCAGGAATCTTCCGATGATCGAACCTATTAGGTTAACGGCTCAGAAAACGTCCACCCACGTAGAAAGCCTAACCCTTTGAAAGATTGAGAGGGAGAGAGACTCCAAAACAAATAAGATGAGAGGAGAAATAGAATAGAGATAAGGAGAAAACAAGAATCCTATTGAGATGTTTCCAAAACAGGTTTTGCACAAATAGTTTTGACACTCTAAGAACACGGCCGTTAGCGAGGTTATCCTACAGGCTTGGCGGACCCGTTGCTTCGATAACCATTCGTATCGAAACAACTTTGGGAATCGGAAACCATGCTCTGATACAATTTGTGACGCCCCGAGATCGGGCACTATGCAGATTTCAGCATTTCCGCCAAAATCCACATAATAACCGATTCCAGGTTGCCACTTGTGATAACATTACAACAGTTCACGAATAATCCACAACAACAACAGAGGAGGTATATACAAGACGACTCAAACGAGTCAAGAATACAACTGATACAATACAAAGATCCAAATAACAGCGGAAGAAACAACATAGCGTCCGACTACGGACAAGATGCAAATTAGACTAAGAGTCCTGAAGATAACCGATGGCGTCCAATCCCTGCCCAGGCCAAGCCGGAGGGATTCCCAAGCTAACGTCGTCATACTTCAAACCTGTTGACTGCAATGTGGAATATGCAGCCACGAAAAGGATTCGTGGGTCAGTACGGTTAAGTACTGGCAAGTGGATAACCCATACTCACGAGATACCAGCGTAACCAATCATCACAAGATACAAATACTTTGGGCACAACGGAAAGGAAGGGATTATTGCAAAGAAGCGGCAGCGGGCTGCACTAACTAACTACAGAGACGCGCTACAACATCCGGCTAAAAGAAAGGGATAAGATAGCGTGACCAAAACCAACTATAACTACTCACCAAACAATACCCATCCAATGTTACCCCCTACTAAGGAAGCAACCCAAGGAAACTCACACGGTTGATTAAGGTGACATTCATTTTTATGGTGGAGGTAAGTGTAAGTTGTCTGAGTACTTGTTAGCCAGCACTTTCACCAAGTCATCCATAACCGCGGACAACACGGCTTCTCGAGAAGATTAACCCTGCAGGGATGCACCAATTTGGCCGTACACGTAAGAATGACCCGCCAGATGGAAAGGCCCTTCCACCAAGCGAGGCACTCAACACAACCAAACTCTTCTTCGCATCAAGCCCAAAGAACCACGTGCTGTGCGTGCGCGGCTAATCGAGCCCCCACGAAGAAAAGGGGGACCCTCATAGCACTGGAAGACCACACCGCCCTAAATGCCGACTACAAAAGTTCCACCCTGGCGTCAAGGGCTCGCACCTGCATATGCATGCATCAAATGGAAAGCCCGAACTAAGTGTGGCGATTTGGACGAGATGCGAATCGAATCAGAATTGCGGGGGGCGCCCATACTCGCTTCCCACATGCGGTTAGTGCACTCATCATGGATCGGAGGACAAGACCCTTTTCCTAATTAAGTTCGACACTAGCAGGCCTCAAAACCACGCCGGGCCTCCTGCCAGTGCCTTATCATCAAATTATTATTACCCAAAACATTAACATGTTGTTGATTAAGTTGAAACCCAACTATCAAACTAAACAGGTGATAAGACGGACAACAAGACTCGAGCACAAACAAATCTAAGCATGCAACTACGACACGAGGGCCAGCAAGGTAAGCAAACAACAGGTAATAGGAAGTGGAAGGAAGGCTATATCATGGTTGCAAGGTAAAATATATGATAGGATCGAGACACAAGCATCAAATCATAAGGCTAGCATAAGGACAACGGAAAGAATCGGTAACAAGTGATGAAAGGCAGCCATAGGCAGTAAGTGAGTATACTTGCCTGAGATCCGGCAAGTAGAGGTACATCCGAAGAACTTGTCGTTGCTCACATCATCTCAACGTCCTATCCGGGAAGAAGCAACGAACTAGAACAAACACCGGATGCAATAATTACTTCTACGGCAAAAGATCCAGCATGATCAAGATATGGATGCATGACAAGTTTAAGAATGCATCAAAGATAAACTAGTTGACATGGTAAACATATTTAAATGGGCCCATGTGCAATTTGGATTGCATATGGAAAAGCCCATGAATTAATTTTGAATTAAATGATCTACAAATAACCATCATGTGAAAGTTGATTAGAATGATGCATGGATGATGAAAACAATAAGAAAACAACAATAGCTTTAGTTTCATATGTTGTTTACCAAGTTTGGAATTTTATTTATTAAGTTATGAACTTTGGCATTTTAAATGATTTAAACAAACATTTGTTATTTTCACCAATTTTAAATGTTCAAAACAGATAACAGAATTTATATTTGGAAAGAACACAAAATTTTAAATGGAATACATATTTCATTTGTTGAATTTGGATTTTAGATGAGCAAGTTATTAAATTGACAATTTTAAATGCATTAATTAAGAAATAGTTGTTTTCAGCAATTTAATTTATTCGAAATAGAAAACAAAGTTTATATTTGCAAAGTTCATGAAGAATGGGATGGAAAACATATTTTATATGTTCAAAAAGAATTTAGTTTGACCAAGTTATTAATTTAGCAATTTTAAATGATTTAAACGAGATTTAAATTATTTAACCAATTTTAATTATTCAAAACAGGAAACAAAGTTTATATTTGGAAATCTTGTTCAATTTTGCATGGAAAACATATTTTACATGTGTCATTTGAATTAAATTTGAAATAGTTATGAATTTGACCAAATTTGAAAGAGTTGTTTGAATTTGAATTTTTGAAACCATTTAAAATGTTCAAAACAGTATACAAAGTTTATATTTGGGTAGAGAATTTAATTTGGCATGGAAAACATATTTAAAATGTTGAATTTGGGGTTGTAAAGAATTAGTTATGCATTTTTAAAGTTGCGGTAGTAATCTGTGATTAATTAAAAATAGATGAGGGCCTGTTTGTGAGGGTCAGGGACTAAGATTTAAGAACCAGGGGCTTCTGTGCAAGAAACAGAGGGTGGAGGGACTTTGGGGGAAAACAGGAAGAAGGCAGGGGCTTAGGTGCGAAAATGCCAGATCCAGATCTGGATGTGGGCATTTTCCACCTAGAGACGACCTAGCCATGGAGGCTGACAGGTGGGACCCGCGCTCGCGTGGCGCCGGTGAAACGCGGGCGGGAGCTGACGGGGACACCGGGGCGAATGACAGCGGGTCCGGCCTTCAGTGGAGAAATAGCCAAAAAGGGAGGCTAATTGCCTCGGCCAGGATTCGAGCCTGGGTCTCCCAGCGCGAACGGATGGGCCACTGCCAATTGGGCTAAGCTCGGGTTGTGATAGAAGGGGAGCGCCGTGCAAACTGAAGTGTGCTCCATGGTTATGCCTGACGAAACTGAAGCGGAGCATCTGCAGGTGACGAACAGGATTGACGGGAAAAAATGCAGGCCGATCGCAGCAATTCAGAGTCACGCCGCTCGACGGCGACGCGCGGAGCAAGGAGGGAAGAGGGGGGAAGTCCCGAAGGACGGGGACGCACCGCGGGGCTTGGTCGACGTGGGGAAGGTGCGGGGAAGGCCGTGGACTTCTGATGGCGAGCAGCAGCAGCGCCGCTCGACCGGTGGCGGGAAATCCCGATGGCGAAGCGCTCCTGGGTTACCTTCTGTTTAAATCAACAAAGGAAAGTTACAGAACACATAAGAGGAAAAAGAAAAATTCCGGTAAAAGTGTCATAAACTTACCGAGAATCATGTCCATTTCAGCACCTTCTTCAAGGCGTTGATTCAGAGCGTTCTCCAAGTCCAGGATGGTGCCATTGTCCTTCTCAGCCTGGCTAGAAGCCTTGGATTCGGCTATTCCGACAGCCAGTTGGTTGGCCTCCAGATCCTTTTGGAGCTTCATATTGATCTTATGAAGTTCCATGTTCTCCTTTTGGAGGTTCTAGACATTGCCGGCATCTTCAGCTATTTGCTTGGCTTTCGCCAAAGCAGCTGAAAAGCAAGGAAAATGAAGAGTTAAAAACTCGGAAAAAAATCTTAAAAAATTTTCTCTCGCAAAAACAGCGGTGAATGTACCTGCTGATTCATCCAGCTTATGCTGAACGGAGGCCAGTTCCGAGTCTTTCTCTTCAAGAATGTTAAGGAGAGTTTTCACCTCCTTATTCTTGATGGTAAGTTTGCTAAAACCTTCCATGTTGATACTTTCGGCAGTTTGCTGAAGCATGGAAAAGAGACAAATCGCTTAAGTAAAAAACAAGCAAGGTCAATGATAAACGCATTAAGTAAAAAAAGAATACATTTTGCAAATACTTGGGGGCTAGAGATATTACCTGGCTCATTTTTGTCAGACTTGCCAGGTTCTCGTTGAACTCTTTTGCATAGTCGGCAAAAAGAATCCCGACATGGCAAAGGCCATCTTGGATGACCTGCCGAGGTGAAAATACGAAGCTATTCCTAACAATAAGTCCGCCTTGCGGCCAAGGACGGATTAAGGGAGCTGGAGCGAAGTGCTTGGTCGCCCACGGATGGATATACCCGTGTTCGTCAAAGGGCTCTTCCTTTACCTTGAACTCTTTGTCAAATGCCAGGATAGGCTCCTCCTCTGGAACACGAGAAGGACCACCCGTTTATGGCACCGCCCTTTCCCTCGCGTCCGTCTCCGGCGCAAAAGGCCTGCTGGACTACAAGGGGTATTCCTCTTCCCTTGCATCCAAGTTCTCCTCCTCGGCCGCAGTCGGAATATCAGGTGCAGTAGCAGGAGAGGGTTGTGGTTCTCTCCTAGCAACAATCTTTCGCTTCTTCCGGCTCTTTGGCTTCAAAGTTGTAGGAGCCAGGCTAGAAAGAAAATCCGAGAAATAAGAATTCCGAGAAAGAAAAAAGTTCATGCAACAAAAAGCATAGAGAGAAAAGAACCCGGATGTTTACCTGGAAGTTGCGACGGCAACACCGTCAAGATCAATCACCTCCTGAGTGGCGGAGGGCTTCTTTTGCTTCCGCCCACCGGCAAAGTTGGCACGCAGAGCGTCCAACTCGGCATCAGAAGCAAGCTCCAAGTCTGGAAGAGTCAGAATCTGTCAAAAAGGACAAAGTCCGGGTTAGTAAAAATATCCGAGAAAAAGGAAACTCAGAACCAATGCCCAAACTGCTAGAAATATACCTTTGGAGCCGGGTTTACTGCCGTAAACATCAGCCAACTTTCCTCATATTGGTCGCGAGTTGCGACCAACTGGTTGATGCGTTTCTTCAAGTATTTTTTCGACAAAGACTTGTTCATCGCCCTCATTGCGTCCTCAGGTCCCGTGTATTCACACATTAGTCGGGGAGCGCGGTGAGCCAGAAGCTGGATCTGCCTTTCAAGCCAATATAGAACCGTGTCTGTGCCAGTTAGAGGAGGGGAGGCGGAAACCAGCTTGGCGATGCACCGCTTGATTCTCATCAGATCCGACGGCAGGGTCTGGACCGTGTCCACTGCCCAATTATCTTGGGGAGTGGCCGAGGAATTGACAAAAGGTGGGATTCTCGTTTCCTCTCCACGAAACGGGACATCCTCATGATAGAAGAAGGAACCCGTCCAGAATTTGACGGATTTCTACGAAGGGTAAAGGAGATGGTCCCACAGGTGGGGAGAGCGCCCTCAGAAGGGTTGCGCTTGACTCCAAAGCAGTACTGCCAGAAATCTAGCCGAGGCTCTAACCCTCAATAACCTTCGAACAAAGCCTGAAATCCGGCAATGTAGAAAATGGAATTGGGAGGGAGGTTGTGTGGCTGGATCTGGTAGTGGTCTAAGACCTAGAGAAAGAAGGAGGAAGGCGGAATTCCGATATCTCGGTTAATGTGCGATGCGAGGAGGACCCTTTCGCCGGCTTTTGGCGATGGCTCGGACTCGTCCGCGTCGTACCGCCATTTTTTCTCCAGAATGAACCCCTCCTTCTCCATTGTCGGAAGGAGGGAGGAAACCACATTGCAGTCGCTCCAGTTCCCTGAGTTTTCTTTCAACTCTTCTTCGCCTCTGGCAGCACCGGCGACCTCCTCGCTGCCAAGATAGGTGTTTCCCTCTACGGGCTCGTGGACGAGAGGTGGAGGAGGAGCAGATGACGATGGCACGTCTGTGGTTGTGGGAGGCAGATCCCCGCGGGCCGCATCGCTGGCGTTTCCCTCCGGCGTGCCCGCGGTGCCGCAGACGGGGGAGTCCAGTTGTGGGTCTAAATCGTTGATTATGGACTCAAGGTCCATGGCGGCGTAGGTCACATCCGTGGCGCGGGGAGATTCTCGGTCAGCCCTTTGCGGGGGGTGCAGCCGTGATGATGAACCTCCGATGATTTCTCTAGGGAAGGTTGAGAGCTCACTCTCTGCGGTCACTCACTCGGGCTCTGGTTCTAGCTCGTGCAGGCAATGGCGATGGGGGCTCAAGGAAGGAGATGATGCGGAAGAAAGAATGGAACCTCCGAGGCGGCTATTTATAGCTGGGGATGCGTTAAGATTCGTTGCAACGGCTATCAGGCCGTTGGATCGCCGACGCGTGTCACGCCCGAGATTTCCGGGAAATGAAGAGATAAATGATATCTCCTCGTTTCCCGCAAGAATTTGTCAAGAGATACGTTGCAGGGTTTTGACTGAACCAAAACGTCCGTGATGTCAGCACGATTTCATCGCCGACGTCACGAAGTTCCTTCTCCACGAAGGCTCGTGGAAGAAAAGCCGGATTCTGGTAAATCCGAGTTTTGAGTTATACATCAGGAAGTTCCTTCTCCACGAAGGCTCGTGGAATAAAAGTCGGATTTTGATGAAATCCGAGTTGTGTGTTATGAAGTTTTTTGGGAAAAAGAAGAATCAAGACAAAGCGCCAACATTTCTCGGAAAAGAATGCAAAGTGATGAAAGGTGGCAGAATGAAGTCTCAATCCTTCTTGGGGGCTACTGTCAGATATATACCGATTAGGGGTATATCCAGCATTGTCCTAAAGAGCCGGATTACCAGGGTGGCCTTCTGGTCATGGACCATACTCCATTGGGGCGGCCCAGTAAGCTGACGCATAGAAGCCGGTTTCTAGAAGAACCCGGACCACGGCCCAAAGTGGTGCAGCTTGGAGTAGAAGACGGATTCCTTCCTTTCCAAGTTAGATACTTTCCGTAGTCTTCTAGGTTTCCTTTCTGTAATCCCTAACCCGGCCATCTATATAAAGCCAAACGAGAGAGAAGAAAGATACAGACAATTAGCTAGAAGCCAACCTGCCGAGAAGTTGATCCTCGCCGAGTTAGCGAAACCCTACTCACATTGTACTTTGTATACTTCAGGCTTCAGCCCTGATTTAGGGAGATTGCAGGAGTAGGAACGTCGCCTAGTTGCGCCGTACCGAATCTGGGTAAATTTGGTGTTGCTGGTTGTCGTACTACCATGTCCCCCCACGTCTCTACCTGTAGACTCATGGCACCCCCGTCTCTGAACTCTACTACGATGTCTCGACATATAATGGGACCATTGTCTCCCGTGTTTCTAAAAATTTCAGCACTTCTATCAGGAGCATTTTTAGCAGTTTCAGGTAGTTTTGCAATTTTACTAGAAGAAATGGGAGTGTTTCCGACACCAATTACTTTAACATTGATAGTAGAAGGTTTTAGCAAGAGAAGCTTCAGTTTTACTAGTGGTGGTAATGGTGCAAACATTAGCTATATTATTCTTTCTAGCTATTTCATCTTCTCTTTCCCATCTAGCATGCAATTCAACTAACATTCGAACATTATCATCGATTCGAATTTGGATAGCATTCAAAGTTTTAATTTTTATAACATCATGAGGCATAACCTTCAGTTTCAGAAAATCAACATCAAGAGCAAGGCTATCAACTTTGTAAGCAAGAACATCAATTTTGCCAAAAATTTCCTCAACAGATTTATTAAAAGCAGTTTGTGTACTAATAAAATTCTTAAGCATGTTCTCAAGATTAGAGGGTACACTTTTATTGTTGTTGTAGGAGTTACCATAATAATTACCATAAGCATTGCTATTATTAGGAGGATATGGCCTGTAATTGTTGCTACCAAAATTATTCCTATAAGCATTGGTGTTGAAATTATTCTTTTTAATGAAGTTCACATCAACATGATCTTCTTGAGCAACCAAAGAGGATAAAGGAACATTAGTTGGATCAATAGGAGCATGGCCATTCACAAGCATAGACATAATAACATCAAGTCTCTCATTCAAAGAGGAGGTTTCTTCAACATAATTTACCTTCTTACCAGTTGTAGCTCTCTCAGTGTGCCACTCGGAATAATTTACCATCATATCATCAAGAATCTTTGTTGCTAACCCCAAGGTCATGGACATAAAGGTTCCTCCAACAGCTAAATCCAGAAGGTTTCTTGAAGAAAAATTCAGACCTGCATAAAAAGTTTGGATGATCATCCAAGTAGTCAGTCCATGAGTGGGACAATTCTTTACTGAAGATTTCATTCTTTCCCAAGCTTTAGCAACATGCTCATTATCCAGTTGCTTAAAATTCATGATGCTACTTCTTAAAGAAATAATCTTAGCAGGAGGATAATATTTTCCAATGAAAGCATCTTTACACTTAGTCCAAGAATCAATACTATTTCTAGGCAAAGATAGCGACCATTCTTTAGCTCTTCCTTTCAAAGAGAAAGGAAATAATTTCAGTTTAATAATATCTCCCTCAACATCTTTATTTTTTTTAAATCAACAAAGGAAAGTTACAGAACACATAAGAGGAAAAAGAAAAATTCCGGTAAAAGTGTCATAAACTTACCGAGAATCATGTCCATTTCAGCACCTTCTTCAAGGCGTTGATTCAGAGCGTTCTCCAAGTCCAGGATGGTGCCATTGTCCTTCTCAGCCTGGCTAGAAGCCTTGGATTCGGCTATTCCGACAGCCAGTTGGTTGGCCTCCAGATCCTTTTGGAGCTTCATATTGATCTTATGAAGTTCCATGTTCTCCTTTTGGAGGTTCTAGACATTGCCGGCATCTTCAGCTATTTGCTTGGCTTTCGCCAAAGCAGCTGAAAAGCAAGGAAAATGAAGAGTTAAAAACTCGGAAAAAAATCTTAAAAAATTTTCTCTCGCAAAAACAGCGGTGAATGTACCTGCTGATTCATCCAGCTTATGCTGAACGAAGGCCAGTTCCGAGTCTTTCTCTTCAAGAATGTTAAGGAGAGTTTTCACCTCCTTATTCTTGATGGTAAGTTTGCTAAAACCTTCCATGTTGATACTTTCGGCAGTTTGCTGAAGCATGGAAAAGAGACAAATCGCTTAAGTAAAAAACAAGCAAGGTCAATGATAAACGCATTAAGTAAAAAAAGAATACATTTTGCAAATACTTGGGGGCTAGAGATATTACCTGGCTCATTTTTGTCAGACTTGCCAGGTTCTCGTTGAACTCTTTTGCATAGTCGGCAAAAAGAATCCCGACATGGCAAAGGCCATCTTGGATGACCTGCCGAGGTGAAAATACGAAGCTATTCCTAACAATAAGTCCGCCTTGCGGCCAAGGACGGATTAAGGGAGCTGGAGCGAAGTGCTTGGTCGCCCACGGATGGATATACCCGTGTTCGTCAAAGGGCTCTTCCTTTACCTTGAACTCTTTGTCAAATGCCAGGATAGGCTCCTCCTCTGGAACACGAGAAGGACCACCCGTTTATGGCACCGCCCTTTCCCTCGCGTCCGTCTCCGGCGCAAAAGGCCTGCTGGACTACAAGGGGTATTCCTCTTCCCTTGCATCCAAGTTCTCCTCCTCGGCCGCAGTCGGAATATCAGGTGCAGTAGCAGGAGAGGGTTGTGGTTCTCTCCTAGCAACAATCTTTCGCTTCTTCCGGCTCTTTGGCTTCAAAGTTGTAGGAGCCAGGCTAGAAAGAAAATCCGAGAAATAAGAATTCCGAGAAAGAAAAAAGTTCATGCAACAAAAAGCATAGAGAGAAAAGAACCCGGATGTTTACCTGGAAGTTGCGACGGCAACACCGTCAAGATCAATCACCTCCTGAGTGGCGGAGGGCTTCTTTTGCTTCCGCCCACCGGCAAAGTTGGCACGCAGAGCGTCCAACTCGGCATCAGAAGCAAGCTCCAAGTCTGGAAGAGTCAGAATCTGTCAAAAAGGACAAAGTCCGGGTTAGTAAAAATATCCGAGAAAAAGGAAACTCAGAACCAATGCCCAAACTGCTAGAAATATACCTTTGGAGTCGGGTTTACTGCCGTAAACATCAGCCAACTTTCCTCATATTGGTCGCGAGTTGCGACCAACTGGTTGATGCGTTTCTTCAAGTATTTTTTCGACAAAGACTTGTTCATCGCCCTCATTGCGTCCTCAGGTCCCGTGTATTCACACATTAGTCGGGGAGCGCGGTGAGCCAGAAGCTGGATCTGCCTTTCAAGCCAATATAGAACCGTGTCTGTGCCAGTTAGAGGAGGGGAGGCGGAAACCAGCTTGGCGATGCACCGCTTGATTCTCATCAGATCCGACGGCAGGGTCTGGACCGTGTCCACTGCCCAATTATCTTGGGGAGTGGCCGAGGAATTGACAAAAGGTGGGATTCTCGTTTCCTCTCCACGAAACGGGACATCCTCATGATAGAAGAAGGAACCCGTCCAGAATTTGACGGATTTCTACGAAGGGTAAAGGAGATGGTCCCACAGGTGGGGAGAGCGCCCTCAGAAGGGTTGCGCTTGACTCCAAAGCAGTACTGCCAGAAATCTAGCCGAGGCTCTAACCCTCAATAACCTTCGAACAAAGCCTGAAATCCGGCAATGTAGAAAATGGAATTGGGAGGGAGGTTGTGTGGCTGGATCTGGTAGTGGTCTAAGACCTAGAGAAAGAAGGAGGAAGGCGGAATTCCGATATCTCGGTTAATGTGCGATGCGAGGAGGACCCTTTCGCCGGCTTTTGGCGATGGCTCGGACTCGTCCGCGTCGTACCGCCATTTTTTCTCCAGAATGAACCCCTCCTTCTCCATTGTCGGAAGGAGGGAGGAAACCACATTGCAGTCGCTCCAGTTCCCTGAGTTTTCTTTCAACTCTTCTTCGCCTCTGGCAGCACCGGCGACCTCCTCGCTGCCAAGATAGGTGTTTCCCTCTACGGGCTCGTGGACGAGAGGTGGAGGAGGAGCAGATGACGATGGCACGTCTGTGGTTGTGGGAGGCAGATCCCCGCGGGCCGCATCGCTGGCGTTTCCCTCCGGCGTGCCCGCGGTGCCGCAGACGGGGGAGTCCAGTTGTGGGTCTAAATCGTTGATTATGGACTCAAGGTCCATGGCGGCGTAGGTCACATCCGTGGCGCGGGGAGATTCTCGGTCAGCCCTTTGCGGGGGGTGCAGCCGTGATGATGAACCTCCGATGATTTCTCTAGGGAAGGTTGAGAGCTCACTCTCTGCGGTCACTCACTCGGGCTCTGGTTCTAGCTCGTGCAGGCAATGGCGATGGGGGCTCAAGGAAGGAGATGATGCGGAAGAAAGAATGGAACCTCCGAGGCGGCTATTTATAGCTGGGGATGCGTTAAGATTCGTTGCAACGGCTATCAGGCCGTTGGATCGCCGACGCGTGTCACGCCCGAGATTTCCGGGAAATGAAGAGATAAATGATATCTCCTCGTTTCCCGCAAGAATTTGTCAAGAGATACGTTGCAGGGTTTTGACTGAACCAAAACGTCCGTGATGTCAGCACGATTTCATCGCCGACGTCACGAAGTTCCTTCTCCACGAAGGCTCGTGGAAGAAAAGCCGGATTCTGGTAAATCCGAGTTTTGAGTTATACATCAGGAAGTTCCTTCTCCACGAAGGCTCGTGGAATAAAAGTCGGATTTTGATGAAATCCGAGTTGTGTGTTATGAAGTTTTTTGGGAAAAAGAAGAATCAAGACAAAGCGCCAACATTTCTCGGAAAAGAATGCAAAGTGATGAAAGGTGGCAGAATGAAGTCTCAATCCTTCTTGGGGGCTACTGTCAGATATATACCGATTAGGGGTATATCCAGCATTGTCCTAAAGAGCCGGATTACCAGGGTGGCCTTCTGGTCATGGACCATACTCCATTGGGGCGGCCCAGTAAGCTGACGCATAGAAGCCGGTTTCTAGAAGAACCCGGACCACGGCCCAAAGTGGTGCAGCTTGGAGTAGAAGACGGATTCCTTCCTTTCCAAGTTAGATACTTTCCGTAGTCTTCTAGGTTTCCTTTCTGTAATCCCTAACCCGGCCATCTATATAAAGCCAAACGAGAGAGAAGAAAGATACAGACAATTAGCTAGAAGCCAACCTGCCGAGAAGTTGATCCTCGCCGAGTTAGCGAAACCCTACTCACATTGTACTTTGTATACTTCAGGCTTCAGCCCTGATTTAGGGAGATTGCAGGAGTAGGAACGTCGCCTAGTTGCGCCGTACCGAATCTGGGTAAATTTGGTGTTCCTGGTTGTCGTACTACCATGTCCCCCCACGTCTCTACCTGTAGACTCATGGCACCCCCGTCTCTGAACTCTACTACGATGTCTCGACATATAATGGGACCATTGTCTCCCGTGTTTCTAAAAATTTCAGCACTTCTATCAGGAGCATTTTTAGCAGTTTCAGGTAGTTTTGCAATTTTACTAGAAGAAATGGGAGTGTTTCCGACACCAATTACTTTAACATTGATAGTAGAAGGTTTTAGCAAGAGAAGCTTCAGTTTTACTAGTGGTGGTAATGGTGCAAACATTAGCTATATTATTCTTTCTAGCTATTTCATCTTCTCTTTCCCATCTAGCATGCAATTCAACTAACATTCGAACATTATCATCGATTCGAATTTGGATAGCATTCAAAGTTTTAATTTTTATAACATCATGAGGCATAACCTTCAGTTTCAGAAAATCAACATCAAGAGCAAGGCTATCAACTTTGTAAGCAAGAACATCAATTTTGCCAAAAATTTCCTCAACAGATTTATTAAAAGCAGTTTGTGTACTAATAAAATTCTTAAGCATGTTCTCAAGATTAGAGGGTACACTTTTATTGTTGTTGTAGGAGTTACCATAATAATTACCATAAGCATTGCTATTATTAGGAGGATATGGCCTGTAATTGTTGCTACCAAAATTATTCCTATAAGCATTGGTGTTGAAATTATTCTTTTTAATGAAGTTCACATCAACATGATCTTCTTGAGCAACCAAAGAGGATAAAGGAACATTAGTTGGATCAATAGGAGCATGGCCATTCACAAGCATAGACATAATAACATCAAGTCTCTCATTCAAAGAGGAGGTTTCTTCAACATAATTTACCTTCTTACCAGTTGTAGCTCTCTCAGTGTGCCACTCGGAATAATTTACCATCATATCATCAAGAATCTTTGTTGCTAACCCCAAGGTCATGGACATAAAGGTTCCTCCAACAGCTAAATCCAGAAGGTTTCTTGAAGAAAAATTCAGACCTGCATAAAAAGTTTGGATGATCATCCAAGTAGTCAGTCCATGAGTGGGACAATTCTTTACTGAAGATTTCATTCTTTCCCAAGCTTTAGCAACATGCTCATTATCCAGTTGCTTAAAATTCATGATGCTACTTCTTAAAGAAATAATCTTAGCAGGAGGATAATATTTTCCAATGAAAGCATCTTTACACTTAGTCCAAGAATCAATACTATTTCTAGGCAAAGATAGCGACCATTCTTTAGCTCTTCCTTTCAAAGAGAAAGGAAATAATTTCAGTTTAATAATATCTCCCTCAACATCTTTATTTTTTTTGCACGTCACATAGTTCAACAAAATTATTAAGATGGGCAGCTGCATTATCAGTACTAACACAAGAAAATTGCTCTCTCATAACAAGGTTTAACAGGGCAGGTTTTATCTCATAAAAATCATAAGTAGGAGCAGGTGGAGCAATAGGTGTGCTAATGAAATCATTGTTGTTGGTACTAGTATAGTCACACAACTTAGTGTTCTCAGTAGTAGTCATTTTAACAAGAGTAAAAACAGGAATAAAACTACAACTAGAATAAGAACTAATTTTTTTTGTGTTTTTTATAAAGGGAAGAAAGCAAGACAAAATAAAATAAACTAAGCAAAACAAAAACAAAGAAAAGAGATTGGAAGTGAGAGACTCCCCTTGCAGAAATTCTCTTCCTCCCCGGCAACGGTGCCAGAAAACTTGTTGATGGAGTGTAGTTGATGCCCTCGTTGGTAAACCCCAAGAGAAAGGTTATGAAGAGTGTATCAGCAACTTTTCCATCAGAAAAGAAACCAAGGTTGAATCGACCAGTAGGAGGACAAGCAATCCTTGAAGGTTGATGCAAATGAGGTGGTAGGGCACACTACCGATTCAGCAGCAACGTGGAACCTACACAACACAATCAAATCACTCTGTCCCAACGAAGCAGTGAGGTTGTCAATCTCACCGGTTTTGCTGAACACAAAGAGGTTAAACGTATGGTGTGCAAAATAGTAGGAACAATATGAGAGCAGTATGAAAGCAGTAGGAACTTTATCAGATGAGGAAAAAGGACCGGGGTCCATAGTTCACTAGTGGTGTCTCTCCGAGAAAGATAAATAACATGTGTGGTGAAGAAATTACAGCTGGGCAATTGACAGAAATGAAGGCTGCACCATAGTGCATATGAAAGACATAAAGATTACTATGTGATTCATGCGAGCACTACAACAAAATACATAGACCGTTATCCAACTACATCTATGACTAAAAATCCACCCTCCGAATATCATCCGAACAAACGTTGGGTTTTAAGTTGCAAGCAACGGATAATTGCAATAAGAAAAGTGTGTAATGTAAACAATAACATCACCCTTAGACAAAGCATTGTTGTTTTCTCCCTAATGGCAACAAGACATCCTCTATCCATCACATTTCTGTCACTCGAGCACAGATGAAAAGGAGAAATGAACCCACTATCGAGCATAAATACTCCCTCTTAGACTTACTAGCATCTACTTGGCCAGAGCATCTAATAATAACATAGAGCATGCAAGATCATAAATAACATAAGCATGAAGATACCATGATATATTAATAATCAGAAGACATAGCATTCAACATTCATCAGATCCCAGCAAGCAACATGTAGCATTACATAAAGATGATCTTGACCATGATAGGCAGCTCACGAGATCTAAACATGAGGTACAAAGTGGAGAGAACAACCATCTAGCTACTGCTATGGACCCGTAGTCCAGGGATGAACTACTCAAGCATCACTTCGTAGGAGGGCATGGTGGTGTAGACCCCTCTAGTGATGATTTCCCCCTCCGACAGGGTGCCGGGGAGAGCTCCAGAACCCTCCCGATTTTGGGATGACGGTGACGGCGGCCTCGGGTGTTTCTCGGGTAAAAGTGGGATATATCTAGGGTTTATGTCTCGGGGGGATTATATAGGAGAAAGGGCAAAGGCGGTGGAGCCCTCGGGGCCGCACACCACCCCCGACGCGGCCAAGGGGGAGGGGGCGCCGCCCTATGGTGTGGGCCTCCTGAGGCCCCCCTCCGAGTCTCTTCGGGACTCCGTGGAACCTTAGGGAATTCTAAGACTTCCGGGCTTCGAATTTTCCAATCCCGAGAATATTTCCAGAACAACTTTTCTGAAAATAAAAACAGCAGAAAACAGGGAGCTGGCTTTGTGGCATCTTGTCAATAGGTTAGTCCGAAAAATCGATAAAAATGACATAAAGTGTATAGCGAACATGTGGGAAACAATAAGAAAACAACATGGAACATCAGAAATTCAGGATACGTTTATGACGTATCACCTGTCCTTATGGAACTTATGCTTATAGACGTATGCATGTTGGTTTGTGTAATGCTCCTGCTACATTTCAAAGATGCATGTCTGCTATCTTTCATGGTTTTTGTGAATTTTTTTGGAAGTATTCATGGATGATTTCTCCGTCCATGGGACTTCTTTTGATACATGTTTGCACAATCTGGATAAAGGTTTGCAGATATGTGAGGAAACTAATCTTGTTCTTAATTGGGAGAAATGCCACTTTATGGTTGATGAAGGAATTGTTCATGGACATAAAATTTCTGAAAGAGGTATTGAAGTTGACACACCTAAAGTTGAAGCAATTGAGAAAATGCCCTGTCCCTGGGATGTAGGTATTCGTAGTATTCTTGGTCATGTTGGTTTCTATAGGAGGTTTATTAAAGATTTCTCTAAAATATCAAAGACTCTTACTAATCTTCTCCAAAAAGATGTACCTTTTTTTTGATGATGATTGAACTGAAGCTTTCAAAATTCTAAAAAAGGCTTTAATTTCTGCTCCTATTGTTCAACCACCTGATTGGAATTTACCCTTTGAAATTATGTGTGATGCTAGTGATTTTGCTGTAGGTGTTGTTCTTGGACAACAAATAGATAAGAAGTTGAATGTTATTAATTATGCTAGTAAGACTCTTGGCTATGCTCAAAAGAATTATGCTACCACTTAAAAAGAATTCCTAGCTGTAGTTTTTTCTTGTGATAAGTTTAGACCTTATATTATTGATTCGAAAGTTACTATCCATACTGATCATGGTGCTATTAAGTACCTTATGGAAAATAAATATGCTAAGCCTAGGCTTATTAGATGGGTGTTGGTTTTGCAAGACTTTGATTTGCATATTGTAGATAGGAAGGGTGCTGAAATTCCTGTTGCTGATAATTTGTCTAGATTGGAAAACATTACTTATGACCCTATTTCTGTTAATGATAGTTTTCCAAATGAACAGTTTGCTGCAACAAAAGTAAGCTCGCGAGATAGTCCTTGGTATGCAGATTATGCTAACTTATTGTTTCCAAGTACTTGCCTCCAACCTTTACAACTCAGCAAAGGAGGAAATTCTTTTATGATTTCAGGCATTATTTTTGGGATGACCCATACTTATATAAAGAAGGAGTAGATGGTATTATGCGAAGATGTGTTCCAGAACATGAACAATGAGAGATATTGAGAAAATGCCATGGTAGTGATTATGGAGGACATCACGCAGGAGATAGAACTACACAAAAGGTTCTCGAATCAGGTTTCTATTGGCCTACTCTTTTTAAAGATGCAAGAAAGTTTATTTTATCTTGTGATGAATGTCAAAGATTTGATAATACTTCTAGACGCAATGAAATGCCTATGAATTATTCTCTTCTTATTGAACCATTTGAATGTGGGGATTCGACTTTATGGGTCCGTTTCGTCCTTCGAATGGTTATACTCATATACTTGTTGATGTTGATTATGTTACTAAATGGGTAGAGGCTATACCTACAAAGAGTGCTGATGGTGAAACATCATTAAAAATGCTTAAAGATGTTATTTTTCCTAGGTTTGGTGTGCCTAGATATCTTATGACTGATCGATGTTCTCACTTTATTCATGGTGGTATTAGAAAAATCCTTGCTAAATATGATGTTAATCATAAAATTGCCTCAGCTTATCATCCCCAAATAAGTGGGCAGGTAGAATTATCAAATAGAGAAATTAAATCTATCTTGCAAAAGACTATTAATAAATATAGGAAAAACTGGGCTAGTAAGTTGAATGATGATTTATGGGCTTATAGAACTTCTTATAAAATCCTATGGGTATGTATCCTTATAAAATGGTTTATGGAAAATCTTGTCACTTGCCTTTAGAATTATAACACAAGGGCTATTGGGCAGTGAAAAAACATAATAGAGATTTTAAAATTGCTGGTAAGAAAAGATTGCTTGACTTGAGTTCTTTGGATGAATGGAGCAGTGAAGCTTATGAAAATGCTAGACTCTTTAAACAGCAAGTTAAAAAGGGCATATAGGAGAATTCTTAAATGAGATTTCCATGTTGGCGAGGAAGTTCTATTGTATAGGTCTCTTCTCAGGTTTTTTGCAAGAAAATTACTCTCGAGATGGGAAGGACCTTTTGTTATTGAAGAGGTGTATCTTTCGGGTGCAATTAAAATTGTTTCACTTAATGATAAAACTACAAAACTGGTTAATGGGCAAAGATCAAACATTATATTTCTGGAGGTTCTTGTAATGAAGAGGTTGATATTATTCAAGTGGTGACTCCGGAAGTGTTCATTAAGGAGAAAATTCCAGAAACTGCACAGTCCGTTTTCGAAGAGGTAAAAATTTTGGTAAGAAAAGTTCGCGTTTTACTTTCCAACTTATTTTTTTTTGTTTTTAGTAAATATGGAAAATTATGAGACAAAAAGGATAGGAAACGGTGCCCGAAGGCACCACACCATGCCACAGCGCGGGCCCACCCCTGTCCACGCCACCACATGGTGTGGGCGCCTCGGAGCCCGTATCTGACCTTTTTTCGCCATGTACCTTCCTTTTGTGATGAAACTTTTTGCTATATAATCCCCCAGATCCCCCGAGGTCCGTATATTGTTTTCTCATCGTGTTTTCGTTTCGATCTGTTTCTGCCAGATTTCATCTTCAGAGTTAGAGCCACAATGTCCTCTTATGGACCCTCCAAGGACAGTTTTTTGGTGAACATCGTCAACCCGTACATGAATGAGTTGAAGATGCATCCCCAAGAGTTGCTGCTCAAGGATGGGATGGTGAACAAATAAGATGTTTGGGCTCCTAAAGGAAAAGTCAGTCTGGAAGCTAGGATGGAAGAGCTGGATCAAGAAGTCTTTAGGTACAATAAGATGGCGGAACATGAAGTGGACGTCATCTACAAAATAAATGGAGAACTTCTTGGCGAGCACAAGAAAGAGACTTCCAAGCTTTGAGAGGATATTTTCTCGCTCCATGAAGCCACCAACAAATTACAAGAACAACTCTACGACGTGTAGAATCAAAACTATGAGTATGAGACCAGGTTTAAACGCATAAGTTCTGCTGCTAGTTTCAGGATATTGGCGACCAAGTCATCATTTGTTGATGGAGATCCCTTACCCTAGAAGTCTGATGATGAGAAGGATTCACCACCACCACCGAAGGAGTAATTGGTCATTGGTATTGGCATCCCATTGGCTTGTTCCAAGCTTGGGGGAGTGTCGTGGTATCACACCTTTACCTTTTATTTTTTAGTAGATTCATATCATGAATAGGGAAGTTATCATATATGATGGTTTGCAGTGTGGAAGTAACTCTCCTTTAGTTGGTTATCTATGTATCCCTTGGTGTGAGTTGACATTATAAAATATTAATAAGAAGTCTTATCATTTACTTTCTGCACACCTTATTTTAGTTTGCAATTTCTACCATATGATTGATCTTGTTGTTAGTATTGGTATCACTTTGGGAGGATCAAGTTAATCTATTTGGTTTTGGCAAACTTAGCATTGGTCAGTAGCAACAATACTTTGAGGCTTAAGTAGAAAAGAGGGAGATGCATGTAGATACATTATTCCATTATATTTCTTTTTTGTTGGGTCATAAGCTTAGTATTTTTAAGTTAAGATCGTTTGTACTTCCAAGGAAGATTGCATGATTGTTTCCTGTCACATGTTTATTTGTTTGTTTCCCTCAACTCTTATGCTTGCTACCCAACCTTGCTAGCCAAAAACCTGTACTCAGAGGGAATGCTTCTCGTGCATCCAAACCTTGAACCCAAAACCATGCCATTTGTGTCCACCATATCTACCTATATGTGGTATTTCACCGCCACTCCAAGTGAATTGCTTATCTGCTACCTTTAAAACCTTCAAAGTTATACATGTTTTGTGCTATGTTTTAGCTCATGAGGACGGTATTTATTTAACTCATTGATTGGACTTTACGCACTTGGACTAGTGGCACATCGCTTATCCAATTGCTAGAAGAGCTGGCAACGGGGTGCCCAACCCCAAACTTGGTTACTATAAATTATCTTCACTATTTTGCCCCTGATCTATCAGTTAAGAAATATTCATAAGTGTGTAAACAAAAGAGAAAAGGGATGATCTACTGACCCCAGTAGAAAGGACGTCCTTCAATGGGAGTCGCTCTTGTAAAGTCTATTTAGCTTGTGACTTAATGTATTGTCTGCTTGTTGATTCGTTGACATAGACATACACCTCTCTCAATTTTTTTAATACCTCTGTTTATCAAATAAAAAGATCTAGCACATGAGTTAATCCCTGCTTCCCTATGCGAAGGGCCTATCTTTTAATTTTATGTTGAGTCAGTAAAACCTATTCCCTTCTGTCTCAAGAAAGCATTAGAGTTGTTGTGATCCAACCATCTATATGTTGATTTATTCAATGATGTCTTTTATCCTTCCTTGTTTAGTACAATGTTTTTATCTGAATGAATATACCTTTGAAAGTTATCAATGACTCTAAGGATATTGTTATGATTGAGCATGTAAAACTCTGTAATATAAGCTTTAGTATAAAGACTCTGATCGAAAGATAAGTACAATCTACTAATTATTCTCTGACCAAGAGCAAAGTTTTCCATAACCAATTATGATTTTTTTTCTTTGCACCTTTATTGTGAATCCCTCTACTAGTTTCAAGTTAAATTATATGAGAGGAAGTTGCGGTCTAGAATGACTTGTGTATTAATAAACGTGATGCTTCTTGTTCGTATTTTTTTTATCGACACTTCACTCCATAAACATGTGGTCTTGTTTACTGAGTTCAGTTTCACTTGGGGACAAGCGAGGTATAACCTTGGGGGGAGTTGATACGTCCATTCTGCATCACTATTTTATATCAAAATTTACTGTTATTCATCGATATATTTTGAATTTAGAGATGATACTTATGTTATTTCATCTATTTTGCATGATTGATGATTATTTTTGAAACATTTTCTACTGCAGGGGAGTCCCCCACAGCCCTTTATTACCAACCACAAGCGTTACAGTTACAAATATGTACAAAAATACATGGAATTAGACTAAGACAGTCTATCCCAGGCTAAATTAAGGAATTAATCCATAAAGCTAAGTCAGCAGCCACATCAGCACTCAACCTATGCTTAAGCATAAGGAGATCAAACATGAAGCCCACTTTCCATCCCATAAAGGAATGTCTTTCTGATTTAAAAATTACTCCATTCCTCTGCTTCCAAATATTCCAGCAAGCAAGAATCACAATCTCAGTGAAACATGGCCCCTTGAAAGACTTTTTGGCAGCAGCAAGATTTTGCACAAGTGTGTTATCACTCCAACTGATTTGCAAATAATTCCAAATTCGAGAGCTAAAAACACATTGAAAGAACAGATGTATCCAGTCCTCATTGCACTGTGTACAACAAAGAACACAATGATCTGTACTTTCTATCTTCCAGTTTCTTCTTTTGATCATATCCTTTGTATTAATCCTATCCTTGAGAATCAGCCAAGCAAAGAATTTATGTTTTGACATACATTTGGATTTCCATATCCACTTTGCAGGCCCATCAGGATTTAAATGACCAAATTGCAGCTAATAGAATTTTCTGGAGGTGTATACCCCTTTATTGAGATTGCATCTCCAACTGTCCTCACTGTCAGTCAACTGAACATTATTTATAATGACACTCAGATCATTAAACTCCTGGAAAGCTTCAATTGAAAACGGCAAAATAAAGGCATCTGAGAGGTCTATCATTAAAAGAATGTCTCTTATAGAGGATAGAGGATCCTTGGCGAAGGAAAATAATCTCGGGAATTTTATAGCCAAAGGTTGTCCCATCCACGAATCCTTCCAGAAAAGCCCAGTAAAACCATTACCCAAAACACAAGAGGACAAGGAACACCAAGTTTCTGCCAATTGCATAACACCTCTCCACCAGAAAGAACCACAAGAGGTGACATCATGCGGTACTGTTTGGATATAATAAGCATTCTTTACTAAATGGACCCAAGGGATATCCACAGAATTATAGAATTTTGCCAGGAACTTCAGTAACCGAGCTTTGTTTTGAATCTGGATATTGATGATCCCTAATCCTCCTTTGTTTTTGGGTCTACATATCATATCCCAGGCAGCTAAAGAGTTCACTCTTTGTTTATTCTTGTCCTTCCTCCATAAACATCTCCTCCTTGCTTTATCAATTATATCAATGGCACCTTTAGGAATTACAAGAGTGCACATGTAATAAGAAGGCAAGGAGGAAAGAACCGAATTCAAAAGAACCAAACTATCCCCATAAGAAAGGAAAGAGACAGTAGCCGAAAGTCTCCTCTCAATTCTGTCAATTAATGGAGCAAAATCCTTGATAGTTGTCTTTGTGGTTCCCATAGGCAAGCCTAAATATGTAAAAGGCATAGAAGCCACAGTGCAATCTAGGACAGAAGCCAAGTTAACCGTTTCCTGCTGGGATAAATTAATCGGTATCATCGACGATTTGTTATAATTCACCTTTAGCCCAGTGAGACCAGCATAAAGATTAAGCAGGTCCTTAAAAACCAATAACTGAGCCGGTTCAGCAGGAAGAATGACTAAAGTGTCATCTGCATATTGCACAATAGGAAAGTCTCCACCAATTGGAATTGGCAATCTTAGTCTTCCATCTCTTAGTGCCAGGTTTACAATACTTTGCAACAAATCCCCACCCAACACATAAAGTATTGGGGACAAAGGATCCCCCTGCCTGACACCTCTTTTACAAACAAAAGGTTTACCTGGGACCCCATTCAAGAGAACCGATGAAGATCCAGAAGCTAGGATTTCCTTAACCCATTTGATTACTAAGGGAGGGAAACCCTTAAATCTCAAAATTTGCAGAATAGCAGAGTGCTCAATGGTATCAAAAGCTTTCTCAAAATCAATCTTGAAGATCACCGCTCTCTGCTTAGATTGCTTACATTGGTGAATGTATTCAAAACACCAAGCCAAACAATCTTGAATAGTTCTTGATTTGATGAAACCATATTGATTAACATGGATGCATCCAAAGATTTTGTCTTGAAAACGATTAGCCAGAATTTTGGTGATAAATTTCAAACATGTATTGGTCAGCGAAATAGGTCTGAAATCATTCACCGTCTCAGGAGAATTAATCTTTGGAATCAGAGTGATGAAAGATCCATTAATGCTCTCCAAAGAGATCTTAGCACTGTGAAAATCATTGCAAAGCTTGACAAAGTCCTCTTTTATTATACTCCAGCAATGTTTAATAAAAAGCCCTGTAAAACCATCTGGTCCAGGCGCATGGTCAGGTTTTAGGTGTTTTACAACACCCTCAATCTCTTCAACAGTGAAAGGGTTAGCCAGGATCTCTAGGCCATCTACCACAGGCAGAAAAACAGACAAATCAAAATCAGACATGGGTGGGCAGGAAACACCCATTCTGTTCTTAAAACAAGACCAGAAAGCAGCAGCTTTATCCATATGATCCACCAACAAATTCCCAGAAGTATCCGAGATTGATGGAATAGAATTTCTCCTAAATCTCTCAGTGGCTCTGGCATGAAAGTATTTAGTATTCTCCCCAGAAAGCCTAGCCCAACGAATAGTACAACGTTGCTTCCAGTAATCAGATTGTAAAGCAAGCAAATTCTTGATATGCTTCTTAACTATAAGTCTGAAATTAAATTCAGGAACACTCAACTGCCGCATATCCTCCAATTGATCCAAAAACAAAATCACCTTACTACTCATATCAATAAGAATCTTTAACTGTGATAAATTCCTTCCCCAATCCTTCAAAGCATATCTGAGATTCTTTAATTTAGCAGTGATTTTGGAGGTGATTGATTTGGCCAGAACAGGAGTATTCCAAATCTTAGTCACAAGGTCCATGAAACCAGGTTGCTTAACCCAATGATTTTCAAACCGAAAAATCTTTGCCTTTGGGATGTTGGTTCCAATTTTAACCATACAAGGCAAGTGGTCAGATGTTATTTTAGACATTGGTAACACCATAGTATTAGGGAAATCTAGTGTCCACTGGCATGAAGTAAAGAACCAATCCAATTGAACCAAAAGTGGATCACTTTGCATATTTGACCAAGTGAAATTCCTGCCCTTAACTGGCAGCTCCAATAAGCCCAGATGGCTGATAACATCATTAAATATAAACATATCATTTAGATCAGCCCCCGGTTTATTTCGATTATCCAGTGATCTAATGAAATTAAAATCACCAAGAATCATCCAGTTCTGATGAATCGGAATGGAAAGATTATATAACCAATTCACAAAATCTTCTCTTTCCACCCCCTTGCAAGGACCATAAACATTCACCAAATTCCAAGAAATAGAATTGTGAATAGAAGTGAATTTAATGTGAATGGCAGAGCGATGAACTTCTAACAACTCTCCACTGAAGATGGAACTGTTCCATAGCACAATTAATCCTCCAGAAGCTCCAACAGAGGGAGAGAAGACAAATTGATCAAATCTTTTAGGGCAGAACGACCTAATAAAGGAATGATAAAAATCTTGGCATTTTGTCTCTTGTAAGCAAATGATAGAAGCCTGACTTTCCTCAATTTTATTATAAACTGCGTCTCTTTTAGCTTTATCATTGAGTCCTCTCACATTCCAGTCAAAAACAATCCAATCCAAGACTAGATGGGCCTTATTATCCATGGAAAAAATATATAGTAAAGGAAATTGCTGATAATCATAAGATACCAGCACAGTAGATATCCAAAAGATAAAACCCATAATGTAGTACATATGCCATGTAACATAACAAAATGTAACAGAAAGACCCAGCAACAACTCCAGGGACCAAACAGGCCCAAAAGAAATAAAGAAGGCCCACTAATCATCAGAACTTGATGGAGTGGTGGGCTTCTTTGGAGCAGCTTCAAGCTTCTCCACCGTTAATTCCGAATCTGCTATCTGGAGTATGTTTCCCGCCCTCCGCAGAACAGCAACAGGAGTGAAAGGAGGTACTCCCCCTGTAGAGTCTTGAGGACGAGCAGACTTGGCCTTTTTCCTAGGTTCTGGCTTGTCTGATGCAGGCAAAACCCTGAACCCAGCATTCTTGGCAAGGCTACGTGTCACTCTACGCTCCTCAAGGACAAGTGGAGTAGACACCTTCCTGGTCCTCTTCTTGGTAACCGGCTCGGGAGTCATCGGTTCAGTAGCAGGGCATGAATCCAGCAGCATAGGAACAGGAGCAGCAGAGGAAACTGGCAACTCAAAAGGCAGCAGAGACGACATAAATTCAAATCTTCTGTCAAAAATAACCCGAGCTTTGTGCTCCAGAAAATATCTGGACCACTCCACCACAGGATCAGGCAACAGGACTTGAAGAATCTGCACTTCATTGTTCTGATCTGCACCAATTTCAGGGGGTGGTGGAACAAAAGGAACCATAGCCAGTTGGTTATGTTCCACCTGTTGCTGCATCTCCACAAATTGTTCCGGACCCTCAGCTCGTGCAACATTCATGGAATCAATGGAAGCGCCAGAAAATTGAACAGATACAGAAGACTGCACCTGCTCAGGTTCCGGTGCCTGATCAACAGGCTCCTCCGGCGCAGCATTCTCTCCCTGCTCCTCATTGTTCCAGTCTCCCCAACCATCTTGCTGTGGTTCAGGCTGGGCCGGTGGAACCCAAGCATCTGGAATTGGGGCCTCTGGAGCACCAAAAGCTGGGTGTGGATTGTCCCCAAGAGGGAGAAGGTCTTCATCCCCCGGCAAAGCATCAGCAGCATCACTGTCCAGAATAAAAACAGGGCAGGTCCAGGAAACAACGTGACCACCGTAACGCTGAACCTCCCTAATCACAAGCGAGCGGGGAACATCAGCACCGCTCCCATAAGTAACCTTGAGCAAGGTGCGAACAGGAGAAGCGTCCTCCCTCCACCAGGTCCGGAGCTTGCCAAACTTGGACACAAACTTCCGAAGAAACTCATCGGTGCGATAGTCCATGTGCAGATTCAGAATCATAATCCACCCAGTCCTTGTATAAGTTGTTGATCTAACATTATCTCCTTCGTCATGCCTAACGAAGGATAGCATCCTACCATCAGGAAAGATAAAAAGGAGGAGAGTGTACCAAACAATCTCTGGCAACTTGATCCGCCATGCGGAACATGCCAACTCCCACAGCGCTCTCCGAGAAGGAGACAACTTGCAGATGTAATTCCTGAAAGATGTAATCAACGATTTGCTGCAGGATATCGTCGAGCTCTTCTACCGGTGGCCGCAGAACCAACTGAGCAATGGCCCAGGATTCATGGCGGCGAGGTGGAGCCGCAGAGGAGGTGATGAGGAGGCGAGCAGGCCGCTGCTCTGCCGCCCATACCTCCTCAACATGCATCCCCGCCGGGACGAACCTGGTCGGATCACAGGGGAAGTTCGCCATTGCAGGAGGTTGCGAATCGAGCGGCGAATCCGACGAGGGTTTTCCAGGAACAGTGGCGGGGGCAGGGGATAGAGCTGAGGCAGGGGACTCCTCGGTTCCAATAGTCGGCGATTTAACTACCCAGCGCAGAGTTCCATTAATTCCCGGGCAGTTTCTGCGGATATGGCCCGAACGTGAACAAGACCAGCACCGAATCCGGCCTGTACACTATTCCGTTGCATGTTTAGCTGAGAGGCAGTTAGAGCAAGGCCAAACCTGGGCCGCCATTTTATCAATTAATTTTGCGAAGCCATCATCAACAGGCATAGAGGCCACGGTAGGGGGTACAGGGATAGGATCCGTAACAGACTTAGTAACAATAAAATCAGCATTAAAAGATCCAAACTTAATAGCAGGCAGTTCACGATCAATATCAGAACCAATTTTGTTAGGAATCGTGGGGGGAGCAGTTGGTGCACGAGTAGCAGAAGGTTTTATTAAAGGCTTGTACCGTTTAGGTTTTACCTTCTTTTTCCTCGTGACAACAGTCCACTCATTAATCTGATCGTGGTTCCACTTTTTCCATTCAGCCATCCAATTTGGACCACCGAAACTCCAAAGATGAAAGAAGCACTTGAAGTGGAAGAAAGAAAACCATTTAATCTTCATAATATGAAATCCAACCTCCTTAGAAGCGACATCAAAAGAGAAAACCCGATCATGAAGACAGGTAACATTCAAAGATCCACAATACCCTCCAATCGCCGCCTCAAGAGCCAAAGCAACAGTATTAACATCAATTTTGAAAGCAGCACGGCCAAAAGATACCACCATTTTGAAAGCGCCGTAATTTTTAGTAGCGTGAACGTCCGATCCGAAGAGAATGCGGACTTCCTTAGCAAGAGCTAGACCTCTAGAAATCCAGGTCTAAAACTTTGGCTGCATGTACTAAACCCACCGCAGGATCAATGGGAGTCCGATCCAAAAGCGGCACCAAAGAATCCACGTCCAGAATAGGAACGATGGCATTGTTATGATCCAGGAGAGACCCCTTTCGTGGAACCAGATGATCCTGAACCCTGGCACGATGACAAGCAAATTGGATCTCAGATCCAGGATGAATGCTTTCACGTACCTTGAGAAAACGTTGATCAAGCACAAAGCCCGCTTGATCTACAAGTTGGATCCGCTTGTCCTTCGGATCTAACAGAACAAAACCCACGTAAATGGGATTGAACCTGAGATCCACCTCGGTGGAGAAGATCGCCCTCCACCGCCAACAAGAGCGATCAAAAAGAGATTTTGCCTTGGTCATTGAAGAGAAGGGGGTGGACGACACTGCCGGAGTGGCAGATGTCGTATGGGAGGAGGCCGACTACGCCGGAGTGACGATTGTCGGAGAAGAATGGCTAAAACCCTAGATCTCAGCGGAGTCGCCATGAGCACCGCCTAGAGGGGGAGTCGCCATCAGTTATCGCCTCTTGTGTTGTGGAGCCATGATTGATGATTATTGGAGAATAATTTGCCAGGACCAGAATTATGCTGGAAAAAGGAGACACCATCTTTCTGAAGATCAGAAGAAGAAGGGAAACATCGGAGAGTTCCTATTTTGCCAGATGACGGAGCTAGCTAGGAGGGGAGCCATAGGGGGGCCACCATGTGCCCACACCATGTGGTGGCGCCCCCCTGGCCGCGCCGCAAGGTGGTTTGGCTGCCTTGACACACCACTTGCAACCCCCTTCGCTTACTTCATCCCCCCTGAAACCCTAAAACCCGTAGAATCATTGAGGAAATATTCCGCCGCCTCCACGGAGCGGAAATAACAGAGAGAGAAAAGCTCTCCGGCAGGGAGAAATCTGCCAGAGAAATTCCTTCCCGGAGAGGGGAAATCATCGCCATCGTCACCGTCATCACACGAGGCATCATCAAGATCATCATCTTCATCATCATCACCACCAACACCATCATCCTCACCATCCACCGCCATCCCTTTGTAACAATTAGGGTTCCTTATCATTGTTCTTCACTAGATCTTTCTCCCGGTGTGGATTACTTGTTTGTAGTTGATGCTTACGAGATTTATCGGTGTTTGCAATTTATGACCATATTGTTATTCATCATTATATCACCTCTGATCATGATCCATATGATGTCTTTTGAGTAGTTCGTTTAGTTCTTGAGGACATGGGAGAAGTCAAGATGTTAGCAGTGGAATTATGTTGATTAATATTTACTGGTTTGATATTTAAGTTGTGGTGCTATGCTTCTAGTGGTGTCATGTGAACGTAGACTACATGACACTTCACCTTTATGGGACTAGAGGGATGCATTGTGTATTTGGCTACTAATTTTGGGATTGCCGGAGTGACAGAAACCTAAACCCCCGTTAGGAAACCGATGCACGAGGGAGTGTAGGATCCCAGAGTTTAAGTCTGTGGTTAGATTTATCTTAATTACTTTCTTGTAGTTGCGGATTCTTGCAAGGGGTATAATCACAAGTATGTATTAGTCCAAGTAGGTCAGTGAATTAGCATAGGTTCACCCACAAAACACCTATCTAAACAATAAAGATTAGTCAACCGTATGAAGCAAAAGCACTTGCAAAAATTCCCATGTGTCCTCGAGAACTTTTAGTCATCATAAGTAAACCATCCGGCTTGGCCTTTGCTCTAGAAAGGATTGGGCCACTTTGAGCAATTATTATTACTATCTTTTATTTACCCGCACTTTATTTATCCGCTATATTAAAAACCTCTAAAAACATGTCTGCTAGTGTTTACAGTGAATCCTTTATCCAAACTGCCTCTCAACAATTTCTGCTCCTCGTTGGGTTCGACACTCTTATTTATCGAAAATAATATGATACACCCCATATACTTGTGGGTCATCAACGAGCCAGACAATTGGAACACGGGACCATCCGGGTGAACAATTTTTTTTTCCAGACAGATAATACTAGAATAGGTCGTGTTTTGTTATCTTCTCCTACTTCCTTTGGAGCATGTATGCCGCATGTATCGTTAGATCCATATTTTGCATATTTTTTTGTTGTATATTCTACATATTGTTTGGTTGTATGGATTAAATTACCTTTCATGAGAATAGAAACATAGCATGGTATTTGGTTGCATGCATTATATCGAGTGATATAATATTCAGTGTTTAGTTGTGTTCTTACTAATTCTTACATCTCTTCTCTATATGGTGAAGTTACCTGCTATTTGGTTTCACTAGCATACTTACAAATAACTCTTAACTACTTGTCTATGACTGCCAGAATAACAACGTACATCATAAGAGTTGTGAAGAACAACAAGATGATTACTAGTCAAAATAAGTTTAAAACTATTGACCATCTGTAATATATTTGAAAAAATTGGCAACAAAAGTCAAACTTAAACACATAACAGAATAATTACGGTTAGCTCAACAACCCGTGGAAGATAAAGAACTCATCACTAGTTTTTCTATGAGGATTTAACTTAAAACTTACACCATCGGAGTTGTATGGAACAACAAGATGAAGTTCGGAGTCTAAAGAATTTTTCAAAATATCGATTGTGTGCCACGAATTCTAAAAATAAATAATCCGCATACAAACACAAAATTGAAATAGTTATGAAAGCCAGAATCGATTGTTGGAAAGTCACATAGTTGATGTGCTTATTTTTGTGTAGATCCCATCACTAAGTGAAGTACCGTTGTGTATAAGAGACAAGGTGGAGGGCAACGAGCGAAACCTAGCACCGTCCGCACCAGGCCCCCTCCCCTCCTCTCCCTCACTGGCGTCGCCACGGACCGCCGGGAAACGCCAGCGCGGTGCTGGGGGTGGCGGCCTTTACTTTCTCGTGCGTGCAGAGGGTGGCGCAAGGCTCTCGGTTGATGACAGTGTGCTGGTGGACTCGGCTCGGGTGGTGGCCAGGTGTTGCGGCGGCGGGTCTAGTGCAGTCTTCGGTGGGTGCGACAGTGTGTGGCGATAGGTAGGTGATGCGCGTGTAACACACGTTCCTTGGGAGACCCCAAAAGGAAGGTATGAAGAGCACAGTAGCAAGTTTACCTCAGAAAGAAACCAAGGTTGAATCGACCAGTAGGAGGAAGGAGTAACTTCAGAAGGTTGATGCAGCTGAGATGGTAGGGCGCACTACCGGTTCAGTAGTACCATGGAACCTACACAACACAATCAAATCACTTTGCCCCAACGAAGTAGTGAGGTTGTCAATCTCACCGGTTTTGCTGAACACAAAGAGGTTAAACGCATGGTGTGGAAAACAGTAGGAAAACAGTAAGAAAGTAGTAGCAGCAGTATGAAAGCAGTGTGTGTATTATCAGTATGAGAAAATAGACCGGGGTCCACAGTTCACTAGTGGTGTCTCTCCATGAAATATAAATAACATGCGTGGTGAACAAATTACAGCTGGGCAATTGACAGAAATGAAGACTACACCTTAGTACATATGCAAGACATAAAGATTACTATTAATGCATAGACCTTCATCCAACTTCATCTATGTATAATAATGCACCCTCCGAGTATCATCCGAACAAACACTGGGTATTAAGTTGCCATCAAAAGATTATTGCAGTAAGCAAAGTGTGTAATGTAAACTAGGTAAACACCGTTGTTTTCTCCCTAATGGCAACAACACATCCTCCATCCGTCACGTTTCTGTCACTCGAGCACAGATGCAAAGGAGGCATGAACCCACTATCGAGCATGAATACTCCATCTTGGAGTTACTAGCATCTACTTGGCCAGAGCATCTACTAATAACGGAGAGCATGCAAGATCATAAATAACATATGCATGAACATAACATGATAGATTGATAATCAGAAGACATAGCATTCAACATTCATCAGATCCCAGCAAACACAACACGTAGCATTACATAAAGATGATCTTGATCATGTGAGGCAGGTCACGAGATCTAAACATGAGGTACAAAGTGGAGAGAACAACCATCTAGTGTAACATCCCAAGTATGAAAATACCCCTAGAATGTTTGATTTCCTGTTTAATCAAAGTATTGCATCATGTCATCATATTTATTTCCTTGTTTGCATTTGTTTACTATTTGTTTTGCATCTGTTTTTATTCTGTTTTCATAAGGGAGATTCAAACAATTTCAAATGATGTGTTTCATACTTGTCATGTTACAATATTTCTCAAATCAAAATTGCAATCCAAAGTCTCATTTTATTTCCAATCATTCCATAATGAATCAACTAATAAAATGGTGGTTTTATTTCAATTAAGTAATTCCAAATTGCTTTCAAATTCAAAGCATCTTCAAACAGCACCTCATTTGAAAATTATAAAAATACCAAACAAATTCTAATCACATTTGTTCTATTTAATCAATAGGGGTCACCCTAATAAAAACATTGTTTCCAATATTAATCAATTAATTATCAACTTATTCAATTCAAACCAAAAACTTTCAAACAGTACCCATCTTTGAAATTATGAAATTACAAAACAAATATACTCATTGTTTCCAATTAAAGTTATTTGGGTCACCCTATTTAAAATTTTGGTTTCAATAATCATTTTAATACTCAAATCATCCAAATATGAATTAAATTCCAAACAGCATAAAAATTCAAATGTTTTTGAAAACTAAAGTTGACATTGGGTAGATATTGACCTAATTAACCCACATGAATTTTCCCTAAATTTTTAGAACTCAAAACCCTATCATTTGCTTCCATTTCCATTTGCTACAAAAAAAAACAGAAAAAGAAAAAATAAGAAAAAGGAAAACAGCGCGCGGCAGCTAACCTAGCGCTAGCCAGCCCACACTTACCTCCCACGCGGCCCAGCCTTTCGGCCCGATACCTCTTCGCCCTGCCGCCCCGTCGTCTAAACGTACGGCAGCCGATCCGGCTATGCCACGGCGGCAACCGGAGCTCGCCGACGGCTGATCCTAGCCCTAAGCCTCTATAAAATCCCCCTAGGGCAGCGTGCCGCAGCCTAGCTAAACCTAGACCCCCCCTCTCCCCTCGAGGCCGCCGCCATTTCTCTCTCTCTCGCGACGCGTTCCCCTCTCTGCCACCACCTCACCGGAGTTCTTCTCTGAACCCTCGATGGCAGCCACCGCTCCAGTGCACCTCCGTCCTCGCTGATCGCGGAAATCGAGCCGCCGTGTCTTCCTCGTCCATCCCGACACCTGCACGACGCCCGCGAGCAGCTGCTTCCACGCCGCCGTCCTCGTCCCTGTCCGCGGCGTCCACCTCGCCGTCGTCCACCTTCTGAACCCCCCACGGTGAGCCTCCACCGTTCCCTCCTCTCTGTCTTGCTCACGTTGCATGCATCCGCACTGCACATGCCTCACCAAACCACCCAGCAGCAACACGGGCACGGTAGCAACGGCGATCGCCGCCGGTGACTTCTTCTCTGACGAAGTGCAGACGCGAACGTTCGTCAGTTAACTGCAGTGGCAGATCTGAATCTTAACCTTGTTGCGAAGGTGTTGCTGACAAGAAACGATTTCCTACCATACTGGTTACAGTCTAACGAGCGCGCAGCGAGGTCACGAGTTCGACCCCTAGCGCTGCGAATTAATCCACACCTTTTTCGCGCACCGGCTGACAGGCAGGGCCCACCTGTCTGTGGCCCTGGCTGCCACGCCAGCCTGCGTGCACGCCACGCTGGCCCCAGGCCCACGGGCAGTGGCTAGGGCTAGAGGGCTGCACGGTAACAAATTAATTCCTGCACGTTTCTGTTTTAAAACCAGTCCCTCAAAAATTGCAGATTGGTCCCTGAAAGTAATTTGACAATAACTTTACTTTTATAATTCCAAATAACAAAAATAAAATATGTGCACTGCTCTAAATTAAATGGTCTATCTATCTATAGCATTTTTTTCTGTTTTGAATTTTCAAAATGCAATTCAAATTTGAATTCAAATAATTCAATTGCAATTTGCTAAAATCCATAACTAATTCATTCTTAATCCAAATAACGAAAATAAAATATGTTTTCCATGCTATTTCAAATGACCTTTTCAAATATAAATTTTGTTTCCTGTTTTGAATAATTTTAATTGCCTAAATAATTTAATCCTTGTTTAATTCATTTAAATTTGCTAAAATCATAACTTGCTCAAATTAAATTATTTTTTTTGAACATGCAAAATATGTTTTCAAACCATCAAAGTATAAACTTTTCAAATATGAATTTGAATTTATGTTTTGACCAAATAAAAATTCAAATAATATTTAAACTTGTTTTAAATTCATTTAAAACTTGTTTAATATTGTTTCAGTCATAATAAATTCATCCTAACTCCTATTTCAATAGTTGAAACATGTAATCCAACTAAAATTTGGTATTATTTTCAAATATGAATTTTTTTATTTGTTTTGAACATTTTAAATTGATGAAAACAACAAATGCTTGTGTGACATCTTTAAGTAACCAAAAAAATTCCAAACTTAATAAATGATTTCCAAACTTGTTAAGATTCCTTTTCCCACTTGCATCTATTGTTGTTATTTTGTTGTTATCATCATGCATGCATCATGATAAGCAAACTTTCACATGTTAATCAATTATAGATCATTTGTTTCCACTTAATCAATGGACCTTTTCCATATGCAATCCATTAACCTGACATGCATCATCCCATGATTGTGCACTATGCCATGATATTGATTGTTTATATTTCTGTCTTGTTTGTTTGCTTCTTCTTGAATAGACGACGATGTTGAGACAGACGATCTTTACAGCACCCCTTCTGAGGATCTAGCTCAGTACCAGACTGCTGAGTTTGCAGGCAAGTTATCACTCACAAGAACCATTGTGTTCCTTTCAACATTGGTTACCGATACTTTCCGTTGTCTATTTTGCTAGCCCTATGTGTAGTTGTTTCTGTTACGAACCTATCACATGAATCCCCTAACCCTGATATTGCCTCACCTCCACTCCTACAACCTCTTTGTTTGAGCCAGTGTCTTACTAGCATGCTTAGGTTGTTTTGCTCGAGTCTGTTACCCGTTACTTTCAGTTACTATATTTTTATTATGTTCTGGGGGCTCGATGTTTAATCAATCAATCATGCTAATGTTGTTGTTAAATAATAATTTGATGATAAGGCACCGACAGGAGGCCCTGTGTGGTTTTGAGGCCTGCTAGTGTCGACCCTAATAGGAAAAGGGTCTTGTCTACTGATCCATGATGAGCGCACTACCCGCATGTGGGAAGCGAGTATGGGCGCACCCTCAATTTGATTCGATTCGCATCTCGTCCAAATCGCCTCATTTAGTTCGTGTTTTCCATTTGCCGCATGCATGTTTTTGCGAGCCCAGCGCAGGGTGGAACTTTCGTAGTCGGCATATAGGGGGACACGTTCTTAGAGTGCTATGAGGGTCCATTTTCTTCTGGGCTTAATTAGCCGTGCGCCCAAGGTGCTTTGGGCTTGATGCGAAGAAGAGTTGAGTTGTGTTGAGTGCCCCGCTTGGTGGGAGGCATCCCATCTGGCGGGTTATTCGTACGTGTACGGCCAAATTGGTGCAACCCTGCAGGGATAAATCTTCTCGAGAAGCCGTGTTTTCCGCGGTTATGGTTAACTTGGTGAAAGTACTGGCTAACAAGTACTCAGGACAACTTAAACCTAATGATCCACAATCTCACACCCAATGATTAACAACTTGACTAGTAATAGGATTATTGACACAATAACTTGATTCATCTTTAATCCAACTATGTGAGTTATCCTCGGATTGCTTCTTTGGATAAGGGGCGAGATCCAGGATGGGTTTGTTTGAAGTTATCTTCCAGTTGGTTACAATACTCGATCTTATCTTCTTTCTGTTAGCCGGAAGTGGTAGAATCTCTGTAGTTGGTTAGCGCAGCCAGTTGCAGCATCTTTTATATCCCCTCTCTTCCGTTGAACCCAAGGCATCTGTGCTTGGTGTTGACGGGCTACACTTTGGTGAACTGTGAGTCTTGCTTGCCAGTACGTCTATGTACTGACCCCTTTGGGGCTGTGGTTTCCGCAGACTACGCTTACGAGGATCCAGGTGACGGCTACTACGTGGAGTTTGACGAGGCTGCTGACGAGTAGGTAGCGGACCCGGGCAGGATCCGAGACTACGTGGATGGGCTCCGTCTTTATTTCAGTTCCCGGCTTCTTAAGCCAATTTGGATTTGTCTGTACTCAGACCCTTTGAGTGTTTCCGCTGCTATGTAATGATGATATGTTGGGACATGTGTCCTCTGGATGATTGTATTTGCTATCTCTGCTCTAGTGAGAGTTATTTGCAACTTATTTCAATCTTTGGTGTCTTAGAGATATGTTGTGCTATCATTCTGTTACAAACCGTTGACGTACCATGTGTGTATGGTATGAAGTACGTCAATGGTAGTATCCTGATTTCTATGGGATAGTTTACGTCGACGATGAACAGATAGGGGTTGGTTGTCACACATACGTGTGTTGGCCTACTCGTAAGAGGACGCGGGTGCCGGTAAGCCCCGTAATCCAATCTACTACTGTTCAACGGAACGGCGAGTATCCTTTAGAAGTTCGGGTGCGACATCTAGCTACTGCTATGGACCCGTAGTCTAGGGATGAACTACTCATGCATCACTTAGGAGGAGGGCATGGTGGTGTAGACCCCTCCGATGTTGAATTCCCCTCCCGGCAGGGTGCCGGGGAGACCTCCAGAACCCTCCCGATCTCGAGAAGACGATGACGGAGGCCTCGGGTGTTTCTCGGGACGAAGTGATATATTTTTAGGGTTGATGCATCAGGGGGTATAAATAGGCGAAAGGACAAAGGCGGTGGAGGCCTGGGGGCCCCACACCACCTCATGGCGCCGCCAGGGAGCGCGCCATCCTATGGTGTGGCCCACCTGTGCCCCCCCCCCCTCCGGGCCTCTTCGGGACTCTGTGGAAACTTCGGGAATTCTAGGACCTCCGGACCTCGAATTTTCCAATTCCGAGAATATTTCCAGAACAACTTTTCTGAAACTAAAAACAACAGAAAACAGGGAACTGGATCTGTGGCATCTTGTCAATAGGTTGGTCCAAAAATCGATAAAAATGACATAAAGTGTATAACAAACATGTAGGAAACAACATGCAAACAACATGGAACATCAGAAATTAAGGATACATTTATGACGTATCAAGGGTCATATTTGGCTAAATCCATGTACGCTTCCCTTTCTCGAGGCCCCCCTAGCCTTTACGAAGGACATTTAGGAGGCCAAGCTCCCTCTCAAATTAAGGTATTTCCTTGGCAACTTCTTCTGGACAGGCTTCCGATGGGAGCTCAACTGGCCATTCGACACAGCCCGTCGGATGGTTGGTGAAAGGTCTACGGTTCTTCGGAGGACGCCAATCACATCTTATTTTCTTGTTCCCTAGCTTGGTTCGCGTGGAGTGTGGCCCGCCAGGTCATGGGGTGGCCCTGGTGCCCCTCTAGTAGAGCTCACTGGCTTGACCTCTCGAGTTAGTTGTCGCCCCCTAGCGCCAGAACAACATGGGTGTTGTTCCTTTCCCAAGCTTGGGCACTTTGGCACGTTACGAATAAACATGTGATTGAGGGTAAAATTATCAGGCACCCCGCTGACATTGTTTTCAAATCTATGATATTTCTGCAGCTGTGGATGCCCATGTTGAGCTTGGAGGATAGGGAGGCCGCTAGATGGATCTCTGATGAGCTTATGAAGATCCACCACACTTGTCTTCATGCTTCGACTACCTCGACTACTTCTCAATCTTCCCTCGTCGATGTTGGTGTGAGGCCCTTCTAGGCTTCTAGTTTGTTATGTGTTTTGCTGTGTGTTTCGTCTCTATTTGGACGATTGCCTTTCATTTGCCCATCAGGCTGTTGCTGGTTGAGTTGTGTGGCTAAGCTGTAATGCCCAGCCTTTTGTATTACCTCGTGTGAACCTTGCTGGCTTTGTTAATTCAAAGTTGGCCAGTACTGCCTTTTATCTAAAAATGTATCAAGGGTCACTCAAGATGGATACAAGCCTCATGACCCCAAAAACTTGACAAGAAGAGAAGTACTAGATTGCCAACTTAACTACACCGCCTTGTCGATGATTCAACAAGTCGTGGGTCCAAACCACATGCCTCATCTTCAACAATACTCCATTACCAAAGAGACATGTGATGCTCTTATCACCATCTTTGAGGGCAATGAAAGCATGAAAAGGAATAGGTATGATACCTTGAAAATTGGCGCCAAAGCGTTCTATATGCTTGATGGTGCGAGCCATGAGGACATGTATCAAAGACTCAAGACCTTTGACACCGCCTTTAGTGGTCTTGGTTCCACTTATGTAAATGATGCTTGGATCAAGAGAAAGTACGTGAGTGCTCTCATGCCATTTGAGCCTGTGGACTTGAAGAGCCTTCAAGGAAGACACAACTATCACCTCATGACCTCAACCAAGGTGATGCAAGAGATGGCCTCCTTCCAAGTTCAAACAAAGCTTGCTCATGACACTCGTGCTCATGCTATTGGAATGCATAAAGGAGCCTCCATTGCTTTCAAGGCCAAGGTGGTGGATCAACAAGAATATGTTGCTTTGGAAGAAAACTTGTCTCCACTCAAAGATCAAGAATATGATCTCGTGTTTTGGAAGAACCCTCCCAAGGCCAAGCGTATGTTGAGGATAAGACCAAGTCAAGCTATGGCAAAGAAGGGACTCAAAAAGTGAGGGTTTGTTTCGATAGTCAAGATAAGTATCACTTTGTTGCCGAGTGCCCCTTCGAGAATAGGGAAAACCATGGAGGAAAGCTTGTCCTCAAAGATAAGTCTAAGATCCCTAACAAGAAGCCTAATTTCAAGAAGAACCCCTTCAATAGGAAGCCATCATCAATATATGTGCTAGTGACTCAAGAAGAGTATGATTCCGGTGATGAAGAAGAAGAACCCACAAGTGAAGTTCCCGCTATTGCTATTGCATCTTGATCATATCCATCACTCTTTGAATCATCCAATGAAAATATTTCTCAACCTTCCATAAAGTTCTTCATGGCTAAGGCACCAAGGTATCATCTTCATCCAACTCAAAGACTCAAAAGAATAACCTTGCTAGTCCTAGTTTTGAAGATGAAATTGCATCTTTGAGTCTATTTATGACTAACTTTCAAGGTGATACCAAGAAGTACTTTGATCTTATCATGAGTCAATTGGGAGAGGCCCAAGTGGCTCTTGAGAAGAAATGTGAAACAGAGAGGGAAGATTGCATTGAAAAGGGTTCCCTTTCAAATGCTCTTGAGGAGGAAATGAGCTTCGAGTATCTCTTGAGGAGAAACTTGATACTATTGAAGAGTCACATAATGAGTTAATTTCTATGCTCACTAAAGAACTTGACCATGAAATTTCTCAATATAAAGGGCTAAAAATAATAATGTTTAGTTTGGTGTTAGTCATGAAAATATAACCGAGGAGAAAGAGAAGCTCACCGAGGCTCACATGGCCTTGGAGAGTGAACACTCTACCCTCAACAAGACTTGTGAACAAATTCAAACTCAACTAGGCCAATTCAATGTGACTAGTAATTCTATTTCTTCTTGAGATCATGCAAATGTTATTGAAGAGAATGCTAGGTTAAAGGAAGAGCTAGCAAGAATCAATGGCAAGGGACCTAGTGTTGAGAAAGTTGTGGCTCCCAAGCCACAAGTGGATGCTCCTAGACCAAAAAATGGTAAGAAAGGTATTGGCTATGTTTCTAAGAGCAAGAACAACAACAAGAAGAAGAAGAACATGAACAAGGCCAAGCCTGCACAAGCAAAGAAGAATGTTGGTGTGAGTGGTATTGTCATTAGGGACAACACTACTTGTACCAACTCCCCGGGAACTAACAATCCAGACCATTCTTATTTGTTGATTATTATGGTGTTGTGCAAGCTAAATATGTTGGTCCTATTGAGGGTTTCATTGATTACTCTATTTGGTTTCCAAAGACCCTTGTTACTAACATGAGAGGAACCTAATGTCCCACAAGTATAGGGGATCGCAATAGTCTTCGAGGGAAGTAAAACCCAAATTTATTGATTCGACACAAGGGGAGCCAAAAATATGTATAAGCCTTAACAGATGAGTTGTCAATTCAGCTGCACCTGAAAGTAGACTTGCTCGCAACAATTTATCGGAGGTAACAGTTTTATAGCAGCAGTAGTAGTAAAATAACAACATGAATAAAATAATAACAAAGAGTAGCAATTGCGGGAAATAGTAGGATGAAAGTACCGTAGGCATTGAGGGTGGATGAATGGGTGTTGCATGGATAAGATAGTTCATGTAATAATCTAAACATGGGCATTGCAGGTAATAATAATAAAGCATCCAAGTTCTAGGCAAACCATAGTCATGTGTTCCAATATAGTCATATGTGCTCGCAATGAGAAACTTGCACAACATCTTTTGTCCTACCAGCCCGTTTGCAGCGGGGCCTCTAGGGAAACTACTTTTAATTAAGGTACTCCTTTTAATAAAGCACTGAAGCAAAGAATTAACACTCCATGAACACATGTGATCCTCACATCATAACCATCCCCTCCGGTTGTCCCAATTTCTGTCAATTTGGGGCCTCGGGTTCCGGACAACGATGTGTGTAAACAACTTGCAGATATGATCAAGAAACATAATTACACTCATGAAACAATAACATGTTCAGATCTGAGATCATGGCACCCGGGCCCAAAGTCACAAGCATTTAGCATAACAAGTTGCAACAATGGTAGAAAACACTGCCAATGGATAATAGGCACTATGCCCTAACAATCTGGCATTATTACATGATCGAGCTCATCCAATCCCTTCCATCCCTCTCAGCCTACAGCGGGGATTACTCACACATTGGATGTGGGAATCATGTATGGTTGATTGAGAAGAGGTGGCGGTGACGATGGGGATGATCTCCTCCGAATCCCTGTCCGGGCAGGGCGCCAGAACAGGAACTTCTGATCCCTGAATTGAGTTTCGAGGTGGTGGCGGCGCTCTATGGTGTTTCTCTAGAATATGAAGAACCCTGATGTTTTAGGGTTACGGGCAATAAGTAGTCGAAAGGGGAACCCGAGGGGGTGCCTAGGGGCCCCACACCACCAGGTGGCGCATCCTAGGGGCGCCCAGGGATGGTGTGGCCCCCTCCTAGCCCCTCTCCGGGACTCCTTCTGGCTCCGGGGGCTTTCGGGTGTTTTAAGGTCTTCGGGGTCTTTTCTGGGCATTTCCCCAAAAGTTGATTTTTCTGCACAAAAACAAGACACCAAGGCAATTCTGCTGCAAACAGCGTCAGTCCGTGTTAATTGTATCCAAAACTCACAAGTTTAGAGGCAAACTATAGCAAAAGTGTTCGGAAAAGGAGATACGTTTTGGACGTATCAGACCCTCCTCGGGTCCTAACTCAAGTCAATGATTTCTTGTAGGGCTATACTTCCGGTGGATCAAAATGGATACTTGATAGTGGGTGTACAAGTCATATGACCGGAAGCAAGCAACTTATGAGGGAGTTGAAACCAAATATAAATCAAGAAACCGTCACTTATGGAGATAAGTCAAATCTGAGGTAAAGGGTTTCGGCAAGGTGGTTGTTGCTCCTAATATCACCCTTGAAAATGTCATGCTTTTCGAATCCCATGGTTTCAATTTGATTTCAGTTCGTGCTTTAGGGGAGATGGGATTTTTCGTCTTCTTTGATCGTAACAAGGTGGTCATCATGTGGAGCAAGTTTCTCGATGTTGCTTACGTTGGGAATGTCAAAAATGAGTTGTATGTGGTAGACTTTTCGGAGTCAACCAACACTCAAACGATGTGTCTCTTCGGTAAGGCCGGCGTGGGGGTGGTCGTTGCATCGCCGCTTATCCCATGTAACATGATAACTTTGCAAAGTCTTCACAAGGGTGACCACATCCTCGAACTAAAGGAAATTTTTTACATTGCGAAATATTGTGTGTGTAGGGCTTGTGTTGAAGGTAATATGCATGATTCTTCGCATCCAAAAAAGACAATTATCTCACCAGAGAGGATCTTGGAGCTTCTCCATGTTGATATATTTGGTGTCGTGACCGAGGAAAGTCTTGGAGGTAAGAAGTGTTAGCCTAAACAAACTTTGTTGCTAGTCACGTACTACACCAGGAGTTACCACATGCATGCATGATTACAGACCATGCACATTCCGTGAAGGACTCCATGCATGGAGTGTGAACGTAGCCTAGCAAAGTCAAGTTTCTACGACAGCTACTCAAGCACCTGACAGCTTATCAGGATAAGTAGAATAAGTGGTTGCCTCTAGTCAGGATAGGGGAGTCAGGATAGAGGAAGAGCAGTGCGGCTTGACTCTTTGTCATTTGTTCCCACTCTAGGTAATCATTCTAGTAGTACTCTGTAGTAGTATAAGTACCAGTGCCTTGTATCAGTTTCGGCAATGCAACGAGAGCATTCGACCACTCAGTTTTTCTCACTCTCTTGCCTCCACAACTTCACTCTCCCGTGCCTGTACAACTCCACTCCATAGTACGAGTGAGTTTTCTTGTCCCAGCAACAACATCTGGTATCAGAGCGTTTGGTGTTTGCTCCAACGCTTAGTAGTCGTGCGGTGTTCGATCCGCGGCGGCGATGGCAGGAAATGGCGGCGGTGAGAAGTCGGAGGTGTCGGGTACAAAGAAGGTGTCGGAGGACACTCTATCCGCGGCTTTCAAGCAGCTATCCGTCGGCGACGGTGCTGCTGAGGCGCGCGTGGTCGAGAGGGTGGTCCATGAGCACGATGGGTCAGGCCCGACATTCGTGCTCACTCGCACCAACTACGTCGATTGGGCGCTCGTCATGCGCGTCGACCTGCAGGCGAAAGGTCTGTGGACCGTGGTTGACACAGGAGTTGGTAGCGAGCGCGACGACAGGCGGGCACTCGGCGTCATCCTGTGGAATGTACCGCCGGAGATGCTACGCATTCTCGCGGTCAAGGACTCCGCCAAACTGGCGTGGGACGCCGTGAAGACGATGCGTATGGGCGTCGAGCGCGTGCGCGAGGCCAAGGCGCAGACGCGGCACGCCGAGTTTGAGGTCCTCAGGTTCCACGACGGTGAGTTGGTGGAGGCCTTCGCCATGCGGCTCACCGGCATCGTCAACGACCTCGAGTTGCTGGGTGATCCCGTGTCCGAGCACAAGGCGGTACTCAAGTTCTTACGGGTTGTCCCAACGCGCTACCGGCAAATGGCGATGGCCATTGAGTCGTTGTGCGACACCAAGAACATGAGCATCGAGGAGCTCTGTGGTAGGCTTGTCGCTGTAGAGGAGCGCTATGACCTCGGCGACGAGGCGGCGCACACTTCAGCGACCGGACGCCTACTTCTCACGGAGGAGGAGTGGGCGGCGCGGCAGCGCGGCCGAGAGCGTGGTGGGTACGCCTCCACTGGTGGCGACAAGAAGGGAAAGGCTCCGGCCAAACCCACGACGCCGACCAGGGACAAACCCACATCGAACGCTGGCGCCAGAGGCAACGGCAAGAAGAAAGGGGACTGCCAATACTGCGGCATCCCTGGCCACTGGGCCAACGAGTGTCGCAAGAAGAAGCGCGACGAGGAACGCCGGGAGCATGCGAACCTGGCGGTCGGCGAGGAGGATGACAAGCCTGCACTCATGCTGGCACACGTCATCAACGTCGACAAGGCGCACGTGGATCACGGCAACCAAACCGTGTTCCTGAACGAGCCGCACATGGGGCACGGCGAGGAGGCCATGTTCCTGAACGAGGAGAAGGTCTTCCCCAAGCGGACGACCGGCGATATTTGGTACCTCGACACAGGTGCGAGCCGTCACATGACTGGCTCCAAGGAGGCATTCACTATGCTGGACGAGAGGGTCCGTGGCACGGTGAAGTTTGGAGACGGGTCGCTTGTCGCCATCCGTGGTAGCGGCTCCGTACTCTTCAAGTGCCAGAATGGCGAGCACGGCGTTCTCACTGAGGTATACTACATCCCCGAATTGAGAAGCAATATTATCTCACTCGGACAGATGGATGAAGCAGGATGCAAGGTCCTGATTGAGAATGGCAAGCTGCACATCTATGACCGAGCGGGGAAGTTCCTCACGCGTGTGTCGCGGAGCAAGAACCGGCTTTACACGGTTAACCTGAACCTGACGGAGCCGGTGTGCATGCTGGCCAAGCTCGATGACACGGCATGGCTGTGGCATGCTCGCTACGGCCACCTCTACTTCCGCGCACTCCGGGACATGACACACAAGAAGATGGTGCTCGGTGTGCCCATCATCGACCAAGTTGAACAGGTCTGCGATGGATGCACGCTTGGAAAGCAACATCGGAGGCCATTTCCCCAAGTTTCCTCGTACCGAGCCAAGGAGAGGCTCGAGCTCGTGCACACCGACTTGTGCGGGCCGATAACACCGGCTACACCCAGCGGCAACAAATATTTTTTGCTTGTCATTGATGACTTCAGCAGGTACATGTGGCTGGAGGTGCTTAGGAGCAAGGACGAAGCGTTCGCTCGCTTCCGCAAGATCAAGGCACGCGCGGAGGCTGGAAAAGAAGTGCAAACTTCTCGCCTTCCGTTCTGATCGCGGAGGCGAGTTCAACTCCGGCGAGTTCAATGCGTTCTGCAACCAGAACGGCATCAAGCACTTCACCACGACGCCATACTCCCCGCAGCAGAACGGCGTCGTCGAGCGCCGAAACCAAACCGTCGTCGAAATGGCGAGGTGTCTCCTCAAAAGCATGGGCATGCCTGCCATGTTTTGGGGAGAGGCGGTGCGCACGGCGGTGTACATCCTGAACCGGGCGCCAACCAGGAGTCTTGATGGGAAAACCCCATATGAAGCCTGGCATGAGAAGAAGCCACATGTGCAACACTTCCGTACATTCGGTTGCACTGCACATGTGAAGAATATCGGGCCGGGGGTGAACAAACTCTCGGACCGCTCGACGCCGATGGTGTTGATTGGCTATGAGGAGGGGACATACTGCTACAGATTGTATGATCCCGCAACTAAGAAGCTGCACCTCTCTAGGGACGTGGTGTTTGAGGAGCACCGTTCTTGGGAGTGGAGCTCGGGAGACGCAACAGCAGAGCGCAGGAGCACGCTTGGTGCTCCCGCGACGTTCATGGTGGCATACGAGGTGCATGAGGAAGACACCACCGGGGGTGCAGGCGGCAACCCCGGGACGCCGCAATCAGTGGCTACGCCGGCGGCATCGCCGGAGCCACGTACACCTGCGGTAACCACTCCGTCTCATGTCGGTTGGGCAACTCCGCTCGAGCATGACACCAACCTTGACTCCGAGTCTGGACCGCGTCATTACCGGCGACTCGATGACCTGTACAACGGCACTACTGAAGTCGAGGCGGAGTATAGTGGCTTGTGCTTGCTCGCGGCCGACGAGGCGGCAAGTGTGCAAGAGGCACTTGCCGAGGATTGTTGGAAGCAGGCCATGGACACCGAGATGGCGGCAATCCTCGAGAACAAGACATGGGAGCTCACGACACTCCCGGCTGGCCAACGAGCCATTGGGCTCAAGTGGGTCTTCAAAGTGAAGTGTCGTGGGATGATCACGGCAGACGTTACCGGGGGTAACTTATCTTGGGGCAATTCAACTCTGGTGTTTGGGAGAGGGTTTAGCTCAAGGGAAACCATGGTGATATGCGATCTGGTAGCCGGCAATCGAGTCGCCGAGTCTCCGATCTGAATATATTATCTCAACTCTCGTGTTACAAAGGATACTCGAATATCTCGCGATCGTGTGATTGTGTCTAATCTAACCCTAGGAGCCGGCTTATATAATATCCGGACCCCCTGGCTTACTATCCAAGGCATACTCGGAGTCCTACTTGGACACTGCTTACAAACCCTAAATTTCCTTATCGGAACCCACAATCTGGGTTACGAGGCCTACACTCTTGGGCCTTCTAGAAACTCCTTTTCCCTAAGCCGGGTCTTGCGCAGCGCCCTTTGGGCCGAGTTACACCTTGGCGTTGGCCTACCGGGTTATCATCCCTCCATCAGTAGTCCCCAAAATATCTTGGGCTTCACGGGACCCTCCTTTAAGCGTACGCTATTCCCTGCAAAAATAACAAACATACAAGTTCATAGAGGGCGGGTTAGGTTGCTTTGATAAACAGCAAGGCCTAACTCCACTGGTGGTCCATATAATAACCCGGCTTTCTCTGAATACGTCTTTACTTTTCCGGGTCAATACTCCGAAGAAAATGCAAAAGACCCGGCTCACTTTGTTCACCAATTAGTTCGGATATCGCGGGAGAGATTTGCTTCCTATCCTTTCCGGATATCGCGCACGGGTACTTTAATGCCTATCCCAAAAAATCCGGACGGGTATCCATCTCCAAAAATTTCGGCTCCCGCTCACTAACCTAGGTCTCCCCACCCGCACTTATAAATAGGCACATTAGGGGGTGACCTAGATCCATACCCTCATTTCTTCATCCTCTCACCGCGCACTCGTGCTCAAGCTCAACCTCGACGCCGCGCCGCCACGGAGCCCGCGAGAGAGCAGTCGGAAGCGAGCCGCCGTGTTCTGCGCTCCGCTTCCGTCCGCACCGCGCCGCCGCCAACCGCCGCCACCGTGCCGCCGAGCTGCACACCGGAGGACCCAGAAGGCCACCGCAACTGTGCCGTTTGCCGCCGCTGCGCTCTCCTCCGGACCTCGCCGGTAAGCCTTCCTCCGCCATGGATTTCATTTCCAAGCGCTTTGCTCGAACTAGATCGAATCTAGGTCCGCCCGTAGATTATTTCCTTGCCCCGTACCGATTTAGATCGTTCAACTCCATTCTTGCTTGTCCAATTGCTCAATGATAGATCCAATAATACTCTCCTGTTGCTCGTAACCATTAATTTCTCCGCAAATTTCTCTACAAATTTCCCAATCTAGGTGTAATCTGTTAAGATTTTCCGTAGTCGTTCTTCGTTACCCGGATAATCTACTATTTCCGGATCTTTCAGTTACTCTCTAGTTAACCATACAACCAACCCTCTTCCATAATTGCTCACTGATACTAGGATTACCTGTAATTTCCGTAACTGCTCGTTGATACTCGGATCACCTGTAGTTTCCGTAACTGCTCGTTGATACTCGGATAACCTGTAGTTTCCGGGTCTTAGTTACTCATGTTCTGCACTCTTTTATCCCCTGTTTTGCAGGCCACACACATGGCTCCCAAGAACAAGGGGAAACAACCGGCCAAAGCTAGGCCGACTCAAGCTATTTCCCCAACTGGGCCAAGTCCACCGTGACCCAGGCCAAGCTGGAGGAGCTTGCCGAGTCAGGCGTCCTTCCTCCTCAAAAGGAGATCCACTAGCGTGTTCCGGGTGATGAAACCCGGCCATCCCCTGGTCTAAATGAGGTAATATGTTTTGTAGAGCACGTGATCCGGGGATTCCGTCCCCCGGGTCACTCCTTTTTCCGCGAAGTCCTCAGCCACTACGGCCTCCGAGTCTTCGACATAGGGCCTAACTCTATGTTGAATATAACTCACTTCATAGTCCTTTGCGAATCCTACCTGTGCATCCCCCCAAACCTTGCCTTATTTATTGAACTATTCCAATGCAAACCGTGCTGCGAAAGCGGTGACGGGGCCCTCTTGGCCTGCGGCGGGGTGTCCATTCAACGCCAAAAAATTCACCTATGCCGACTCTTAGTTTAAACTCCCACGTCAAACATTGGCAAAAATCCTTCTTTTATTGCCGGGACACCTCCCCACCCGGCGAAAAGAGATTGCCGGGTTTCTCGAAGGGCCTCCTTGATCTCTCGGACACCTTCAATGCCTTCGCCTCAGAGTCGGACAGGGAGTCCATCCAGCCCTTCCTAGCCAAGATAGCCGCCCTTTCCGCCCATGGTCTCCTTGGGCTCAACTTAGTTAAGACTTGGGTAGATTTCCGGATTCAGCCCAACGCCATCCGGCCTAAGCTGATGTCCGAGTATTCCGGGCATGTGACGGATTCCCTCTGTTATTCTTCAAAGAACTATCCGGCTGGTGACACAAACAAGACCATCAAAAGTTTCCTGACTGAGAAGGTGGAGGTAATCCGGAACATAGCCGGGTTAGAGCCATACACTCGGGACAACCCAGCCCCAGCGGTAAGATCCGACTCTTGCTCTACTATTCTCATGCTTTTACCCGACGCAATTACTAACTTTTATCTTGATACCTTTATTTCAGGAAAATAGCGCCTTTTGGAACATCGAGACTCCTCCTTCCTCCGGGAACCCAGAGGAGGACGAGGAGGCGGCTGACTCGGAGGAAGGTACTTTCCGAGTTTCACCCAACTCAATTTCTGCTAACTTGTTTTCCTATACCTTCTCTTTTTCCGACTATATGCTATGTTTCTCAAGAATGGAGGACAAGGAGGACAAGGAGGAGAAAGAAGACCCGGAAGATGGGGAGGAAACCCAAAGTGATGAGAGCGAAGCAGAACCGGTCATCGAGGTCGGAGCCAAGAGGAAACCCAGAGGGGTTGTTTTTAAGGTTCCATATCGCTCCCTCGCTTCCAAACCATACACTTTTGCTAATATGTGCGAGCTAAACCGAGAATTATCCGATTGGCCATACTTGAAGGAGCCCCCCATCGTCAAGCGCAGGGTGACCCGGAACTCTCCGGGTGAAACCACACTCAACCCGGGTATCCCATCATCTCCAGCCCGGCGCGCCTGTACTTCTCAATCTCAACCTTCCAATTTACCTCAAAGATTTCCTTCTCCCAATCACCCCTTGGCGGGACAACTCCGAGTCTCACTCTCTCAATCTTTATCAGCCTCGTCCGAGTCTAGCAGCGAGTTCCCCTCAGATTTCATGGTGAACTCCGGGTAAGATTCCTCTCCTGCTATTCTAACACTTTTACATAGTTTTCTCCAGTTATATACTAACTGTTTACTTGTACTTTTCTCAGAGCTAAGGTCACAACCAGTGACCCGGATAATATGGAGACTGATGACCCGGCCAAAGAAGATCCGGTTGATGACGTGAAGGCCGCGGCTGGCGGCGACGAAGAGCAACAAGTGCCACCGAAGGACCCGGCTGATCAAGAGGCCGAGTATCCGATGGCCTCGCATGCACGCGAGGATGAATATGTCATAATCCTGGGCACAGGGGGAGGTGAGCTGAACTCCGACACTCAAGCGACTCGGATGCCTTCCCCCATGAAGGAAAAAACTCCGTCTCCAGATGACCAGGATCCCGGGTCTTCCAAACTGGGTCTAGGCAACCACTCCTTTGACCAGATGATGAGCGCCCTCCTCGCCATGAAGGCCACAGAGAAAGATATACTATAACGCATGGCTGCTGAACACCAGGTAGACTGATATACTAGTCCCCAAGTTCTGAGTTTAAGTTGTCAAAGTTTTACTCGGTACTTCCTTTGATATTCGGCTCATTGTTATATCCGGCTAACCTTTACCTTTCCTGCCTTTATAGGCACAGATGGCCCGGTCCGACGAAATTTTGGCCAAGACCAATCAACTCCTGGAAATCGAGGTAAAGCTGCGAGAGGCACTTGAGGCTGAGGTGGAAACGCTTAAGAAAGATTCCACGAAGTACAAGAAGAAATACACCACCGCTCAAGCTGTGCTGAAGAAACTATCAGCTCAATTTGCCGACACTTATCGCGTCCTACTTGGTAAGATTTTATTACTTGCTGTTTTGTAACTCAGTTTCTTCTTGATCCATGATACCCGGGATTTTTGCTTTAACCTTTGCTATTTATACTGTAGGCCCTGGTCTTGCGCCCCCAGAAGAAGATGATGTCCAGAAGGCGAAGAACTTGAAGACTGTGCTCCGGAGGTTCTGCGCCGGCACTAAATGGATCCTAGGCGCCGTGCAGTGGCCGGCTGATGGATATCCGGGTATGGACACCTTGATCCATGCGTGCTCCACTGTCCCCTCATGGATTGAGCTCTGGAAACGCTCGGCATGCCGGGTTGGGATGACCCGGGGGCTCATGCTGGCTAAGGCTTACTTTCCTAAGCTTGAGCCGGCAAAGCTGGTGGCCGGGTTTCCAGAATTCAAGGTCGATGGCTCCAAATTCTCCGCCAAGGACTTCAAGGCTATAGCATGAGGTGCGCCACTCGGCATCTACAATTGCCGATACTCTGGACCTGGATAGATTTGCAACTCCATATGATGCCGAAGATAAACCGGTGAAGGAAGATATGCCCTTGCCCTTTGATATCCTAGAGAAGTGGAACGCAGACTCGGCCAAGAGGAAGGAGGAGGCTGCGAAGAGGAAAGCCGAGCTTGAGTCTGCACCTACCACCTCTACTCCGGCTGTCCGCCCGCCTGTTCGTCCTGACACTGCCCATCCAAGTGACGATGCTGGGAAGGCCCCTAAGGAGCGAAACCAGGACCAAGACCCGGAAGACAAGGGCAAGGCTGTAGACCCGACCCATGAGGCCGAGTAAACTTTTATCCGCTACCGTCTCAAACACTTCATTTGGCCGATGGGCCTTTAAAACAATTATTCTTTTGATAGTGCGCTTGTGCACTTTTTGATACTACTATCGTGGCTTGTAATACATTTAAAACCTTAATAGTTTTCATGGCCCTTCTGGCCTTTGCGTAAATTTGATATTTCCATGTCTTTTGAATTTTGTCATTACTGATTTTCCGACTTTCTGCTATGGTTCCTTTTGTGAGACTCGGTTTTCGGATCTCGTGGGTTTTGACTAGTGGACTTTTTCTAAGTCCCCAAGACTCAGATTTTTGGGGTTTTGAGCTGAATAGCTAGATAATTTGTTTCTTTTTTCAAATTCCCAAGTCCCCAAGGCCCGAATTTCCGAGTCTGGGGCTTTGATTTTTCGAAAAGAACAAATTATTTCTGCTAAGGCCCAAAACCTAGAGCCATTCACATAGGTTTTGAAGCTATGCTTAATGTACTTTGAGTTTCCGGCTATTAACCTTGCACTCTGCATAGCTTTTGGTTTAGATGACCCTTTTGACCTTCTTCTACTATAAGCCGGCTTTCGCGTGGATAATCAATGTTGCTACAGCTGTACGAAGACAGGGTCAGGCAAGTTTCATTGGGCATCATGACTGATTGTAATCATACGCTAGCAAAGCATGCCACTTTAGTGCGAGTCACATCAAGCTTAAGCGAGAAAAGTCAAGAAAGTTTGGCTCCTTTGTCCGGTTATAAGCTTGTAGCCGTACTTATTACAAGTAATCGGCCCTTATAACTCAATGGCATCGTGGCCGGGTCTTTGAGTTTGCAACTGTGCTATTCAAGCAATCAGCCCCCAAGACCTAGATATACGCAATTTACTAGAGAAACTAATATACTAAGAACAATAAATAATACTTACCTGGAAGAAAAATAAGAACACAACAGAAATATAAAAACTTGATAAAAAACACACACAAAAAAGGAACAATATATTGTTTAACCATCTCTTTATTGATACGAGAAAAGTTAGGTCAGCAAGCCGCCTCATTAAAAACCCTCCAGTCCCCTTAGGTACCCTGGATAGGAAAAGAGTGCGTCTGAAACCTGCTGCATGTTTACATCGTGTAATTCCACTTTGTGAATCTAGTCTATTCTAGGTATAGTAGGGACGCAGCTGAGCCGCGTTCCATGGTCTTTCTCTTTCTTGCATGGATGAAGTGGTATGAGCGGTGTCATTAACAGTAGCCGACTCTTCCCTTGCATCTATCAAGTAATATGATCCATTGTGCAGATTCCGGCTTATGATGAATGGTCCCTCCCATGGTGGGGATAACTTGTGTTTTCCTTCCTTTGACTGTACCAGGCGCAGAACCAGGTCTCCTTCCTGGAAGACCCGGGTTTTCACACGCCGACTATGGTATCTCCTCAGATCCTGCTGGTATATGGATGATCTCTCCAAAGCTTGTTCCCTGTGTTCTTCTAGCATATCCACGGCGTCCTGCCGGGTCTTCTCGTTCTCTACCTCGACGTAGCCGACACTCGAGGCGAGTCGTGAATAATATCACTCGGCAACACCGCCTCTGCACCATAAACCATGAAAAACGGTGTCATCTGAGTAGATCTGTTAGGTGTCGTGTTGATTCCCCAAACCACTGAAGGTAACTCCTCAACCCATGCTCCAGCAGCTCTGATGCATGGGACTCGTAGCCGTGGCTTTAATCCACGAAGTAACTCCTGATTTGCCCTTTCCACTTGTCCATTAGCTTGTGGATGGGCTACTGAGGCTATGTCAAGCCGGATTCCATTGTTCCCACAGAATTTCTCCATCTCACCTAAGGACATGTTAGTTCCATTGTCCGTAATTATGCTGTGAGGGTACCCAAACCGATAGATAATCCTTTTCAGGAACTTGACTGCCGTGATTGCTTCACAGTTGGTGACTGGCATAACTTCAACCCACTTGGTAAATTTATCAATAGCCACCAAGAGATGTGTCTTTTTGCAAGGTGACATGTGAAAGGGGCCAACCATGTCCATACCCCAAACGGCAAACGGCCAGGTTAAAGGAATTGTTTGCAACTCCATAGCCGGCACATGGATTTGGCGGGCATACCTTTGACATCCATCGCACCTTGCCACCAAGCGTTCCGCGTCTGCTAAGGCTGTGAGCCAGAAGAAACCGTGCCTATATGCTTTGGCCACAAGGGACCTTGTGGATGCGTGATGCCCACAGTCGCCTTCGTGGATCTCTTTCAGGATCTGCCGGCCTTCTTCTGGTGCCACACAGCGCAAAAATACTCCTCTTGCACTCCTTTTATATAACTCCCCATTGATAATGGAATAACCTTTTGCTCGCCTCAGGATTTGCCTTGCTAACACCTCTTGCTGTGGTAACTCGCCCCGTGATAGGTAAGCCAAAAAAGGCTCTGTCCATTCGGGAACAACGCGTATCATGGCCACGAGCTCCAAATCCGGGTCTTTGTTAGCCACCTCTTCCTCAGACTCGGTTTTAACTGACGGCCGCCATAGTTCGTCCAGGAAAACGTTGGGTGGAACCGGCTCTCTGCGCGAGCCGAGTCTTGCGAGTGCGTCTGCTGCCTCGTTCTTTCGCCTGTCAATGTGCTCCACCTCATACCCGGAAAAACACCCGGCAACCCTGTCTACCTCTCTGCGATATGCTGCCATAGTTGCATCCTTCCTATCCCAGGTTCCTGATACCTGCTGTACCACAAGATCCGAATCTCCATAGCATCGTATCCGCCTGATGTTCATCTCCTTGGCTATTCTCAATCCGTGTAATAATGCTTCATACTCGGCCACGTTGTTGGAACAATCAAAGTGAATCTGCAACACGTAGCTCAACTTGTCTCCTTTGGGTGATGTGAGCACCACTCCGGCTCCCGATCCCTCGTACTGCTTGGAGCCATCAAAGTGCATTATCCAAGACTCGGAACTTTGTGTCATTGTGGGCATGCCTGTGTGAGTCCAATCGTTAATGAAATCAACTAGAGCTTGAGATTTGATTGCTGACCTGGGCTCGTAGTTGTTGTGATAATCTCCCATCTCGATCGCCCACTTGGCTATTCTACCTGTTGCATCCGAGTTTCCGATGATGTCCGACATTGGTATGGAGCTAACCACTGTTATGGGGTGTTCCTGAAAATATGGCTTCAATTTCCGGCTGGCCATGAAGACCCCGAAAACCAGCTTCTGCCAATGTGGGTAGCGCTGCTTTGCCTCCGATAGTACCTCACTGACGTAATAAACCGGCCTCTGAACCGAGTGATCTTTACCATCCTCCTTACGCTCAACAACAACCACTGCGCTAACCGCCCGGGGCCCATCTGCAACGTATAATAACATGGGCTCTTTAGGACCCGGGGCTGCTAGGACTGGTGCTTCAGATAGCTGCTTCTTTAGTGCCTCGAACGCCTCGTCCGCCTCTTGGTCCCAAACGAATTTATCGGATTTCCTCAAGAGCCGGTACAAGGGTATTGCCTTCTCTCCGAGTCTTGATATAAACCGGCTCAGCGCTGCTACACACCCTGTAAGCTTCTGAACATGCTTCAGGTTTTCCGGCTTTTTCAGACTCTGGATAGCTTTGATTTTATCCGGATTTGCCTCAATCCCTCTCTCTGAAACGATAAAGCCGAGTAACTTCCCTGCTAGAACTCCAAACACGCACTTTGTCGGGTTAAGTTTCATCTGGTATCTTCTCAGATTCTTGAACGTTTCCTTTAGATCGTCAATAAATGTCTCCGCTTTTCTGGTCTTGATCACCACATCATCCACATAAGCATGAACGTTGCGTCCGATTTGGTCCTCAAAGCATTTCTGAATACACCGTTGATAAGTTGCGCCAGCGTTCTTCAATCCAAAAGTCATGGTCTTGTAACAAAAGGCCCCAAAAGGGGTTATGAACGACGTTTTCTCCCAGTCTTCCTTCTTGAGCTTGATCTGATGATACCCGGAATATGCATCCAGGAAACATAATAGGCCACTTCCAGCCACTGCGTCTATGATCTGATCTATCCTTGGGAGTGCAAACGGATCCTTTGGGCAATGCTTGTTGAGACTCGTATAATCAATGCACATCCTCCACTCATTGGTCTTTTTCATCACGAGAACCGGATTTGCCAACCAATCCGGGTGAAATACTTCCATGATAAAGCCGGCTGTCAACAGCCGGGCAATTTCTTCTCCTATAGCTTTTCTTCTTTCCTCATTCATCTTCCTCAGGCCTTGCTTTACGGGCCTAGATTTGGGATCAACATGCAAGCTGTGCTCTGCCAACTCTGTGGGGATACCCGGCATATCGCTAGGCGTCCAAGCAAACACATCCTGATTCGAACGAATAAACTCCACAAGTGCTTTTTCCTGCTCATTGTCCAAGTTAGATCCTATAGCAAATTGCTTAGAGGGATCACCTTCGAAAAAGGCCACCATCTTGGTATCTTGTGCTGCTTTGAATTTTGCTCTCTCATCCTCAGTGTTTGGCCTCTTCAGCGCTGTCCTGTCATCCGGGTCTACTTGAGACCGGTAGTATTTGAGCTCCTCCTTTCTACAGGCTTGTTCTGCCATTGCCGCGTCTCCTTCGTCACACTCAGCCGCTATATCCCGACTCCCATGTATGGTGATGGTCTGCTTAGGACCCGGGATTTTTAGCTGTAGGTACACGTAACACGGCCTGGCCATGAACTTGGCGTAAGCCGGCCTTCCAAATAGCGCGTGATAAGGGCTGCGCAACTTTACCACTTCGAACATGAGCCACTCCACCCAGAAATTATCCTTTGATTCTCCAAAGGCAACCTCCAAGGTAATCTTTCCTTCGGGGCACACCGAGTGACCCGGCACAATCCCGTGAAAAACTGTTGAACTTTTCTGTAGCTGAGACTCCTTAAGACCCATACGTAAGAAAGTTTCCCAATATAGGATGTTGATGCTGCTTCCGCCGTCCATTAAGACCTTTTTCAGCTCATAACCATTAACCTGTGGCGCAACCACCAATGCTAGGACTCCCGGATGTTCTATCCTTTCAGGGTGATCTCTTCTGCTCCATGTTACATCTTGCTCCGACCACCTCAGGTATCTCGGGACAGCCGAGGAAACCGAGTTTACTGCCTTTTTTAGTATCTTTCTATCCTTGTTAGAAGTTCCTGTAGTATGAACGTGGTACTGGCCCAATTGCTTGGGGTTGGCTTGGAAACCTCCAGCTCCTCCCTGGTTTTCCAACTCCCGGGTTGCCTGCTGGGGGTGGGCCGTTGCCCGGGTTTCCACCCGGACTCGGTCCTCCTCCCCGGCCTGCACCTCGCATAGCCTTGTTTACTTCCTCGTTCTTCCATCTCTGCAAATCCACACACTGCTCCAATGAGTGGTTAGACGGCCTTCCGTTCCTGCTGTGTTTCGGGCACGCCATTCTGAAGATATCCCAGTTGTTACCCGGCCTTGGTGGCCCTTGATAGTTTCCTCCGTTATGATTTCCTCCGTTGAAATTTCCTTCTGCTCTGGGTCTCGAAGACCCGGCTTCTGTGCTGGCGACAAACTCGGAATTCCCCTCAAACGGGCGCTTGTTCTGGTTGTTCCCATTGTTACCTCCATTGTTACCCGGAGCAGACCCGTTGCCGGCTCTTCCATTATTGCTTGTGTTTGCTTTTGCTTTCTTGTCATCAACGTCCTCTTCCGTGGTATCCGTTGCAGCGTGCTTGTTGCATGCATCCATTAGCTCTCCCATCGTAACCTCTGAAGCGTTCCGACTTGATTTCATGCGAGTTAGCTTTTGCACTAAAGGTGTATACTTGCACGTCTTTGCCATAGCTTGTAACGCGTCCTTTGGGTGAATATCCGTGGATGAGTGAAGTATCTCCATAACCCGGCGCACCCAGCTGCGCGCCGATTCTCCCTTCTTCTGGACACACTGTTCTAGGTCATCAATAGTAAATAGCTTCCTGCACGTTCCATGAAAGTGCTTGATAAACGCAGTTTTCAACTCACCCCACGACTTGATAGATCCTTCCGGTAAATTGTTGAACCACAACTTTGCTGCTCCTTCTGACATCATTAAGTACATGAACTTGGCTTGAAGATTTTCAGATGCGTTGCGAATTGACATAGCCATCTCATAGCTGCTCAACCATGTTTCTGGGTCCATAGTCGGCTCATAATTCACTACTTTACTCGGTTCCTTGAATTTATCCGGGTAAGGCTCAGCCCTGATGTTATCCGACAGACACTTGGGCCCAGCGAGATTAGTCGGTACTGGCCTCGCCCGGGAAACATGCGATCCTGCGGGGGGTACGGCAGGTCGTGGCGCTGCTGCTGGTCCGTGCACCGCAGACCCGGCCGCGGCTCGCCTGGCTCTGGAACTATCCACAATAGATTGTGATGCTGATGCTGCCGGTGCTGCCTGAACGCGGGGAGGAGGCGGCATTTGCTGCTGCTCTGCCCTCCGCCGCGCCGAGCTTGTTTGAATGTTGCCGGTATTGACATGCTGCCGGCTGATATATGGCGTCCCATGCATTCCACTCCTATTATCCGGGTAATTAACTTGCTGTGCCACTGCTGTGCGCAATAGATCTATCGCCCGCCGGGTCTCCTCCGCATGGGGTGACTCTCTTACGGGGATTTGATTCAATGAGATTGTTGCGGCGTATACATTGTCCATGGGGTTGTCGAAGTGCCCTGGCGGCGTGCGAAATCGTGATGGTGGTGGTGGTGGTGCTGTGTTGGCGGCGGCAATCCCTGTCTGCAATGTGGGTAACCCGGCTTGCACGTTTGCCGGCTGTCCTCCTCCGGTCGCGGGCTGATGTACGGTTTCTTGATTTGCGGCCGGGTTTGGCTGATCCTGGGGTGTGGTGAACAGCACAGCCGGGTTTAGAACTCCACCCGTGGCTGGTAACCTTGTTTGGTATCTCTGATGCATCCTAGTTGATTCGACCTGGAGCCGGTTCTCCAACGCTTCCAGCTCGCGTCAGCGCGTGGCTACCCCTTGCTTTTCTGCTTCCACTTCTCTCCTTTGCTGCTCTAATGCACGGCGGGCTACATCCAGATCCCTAGCGCGTGCTGCTGCGTTCTCCGGGGTTATCACCATAGCTAGCATCGTGGGATCCAGGATCAAGTTATTACTGAACAGGGCCGGGTGTTGTGGATTTGAAGGACCCGCCCCTGGCGTCCGGTTCGCCAGATACCCGAACATGTTCGCCTGCAACTCTCTATCCTCCGCCCGGCTGGTAACTGAAACCGACTCTCCGTCAACCCGGGCCGGAACCGGATTTCCGTCGGTCGGGTTTTGCTGCTGGGCCAATGCTCGCGCTGCTCCGACCGCGGCCGTAGTCACATCCCCCTGGTTGAGGTTGGTTGCAGGGGCCGTGTAGATCGCGACCTGGCGCACGATGCTTGGCGTAGATTCGTATTCTTCCTCATCACAACTATCCTCCTCGTACCGGTCCTCCAGCAAGTGCAGGATAGACTCGGTATCATCTTCTCTCATGAGCCGGCCACGCGGGGTCCATGCCGGCTCCTCCGGCTGTTCCCTCTTCGTGGGGGGCTCTTCTACCGGATCCACCGTCCCGACCGATTCTTCTCCATCCGACTGTACGCACCTCGCTTCTCCTGACACAGAATCAAATCCAAAATCATCAGGGATTGAACCGGACGTACGTACCATGCCGATGAAGACGTTGACCCGGCCGATTGTGATGACAGATCCGGATTCGAGCAGATCCGACTCTGGCCCCCAGCCAAAATCGTCCACCATCTTCTCTCCTTCGGGGTTGGTGTAGATCTCGCCAACGACAAGGTTCTTCATGTTCTTCCGAGCTTCTCCCGTGATGTAAACACCTTTGTACGCGGGCCCCACGGTGGGCGCCAACTGTCGTGGGATGATCACGGCAGACGTTACCGGGGGTAACTTATCTTGGGGCAATTCGACTCTGGTGTTTGGGAGAGGGTTTAGCTCAAGGGAAACCATGGTGATATGCGATGTGGTAGCCGGCAATCGAGTCGCCGAGTCTCCGATCTGAATATATTATCTCAACTCTCGTGTTACAAAGGATACTCGAATATCTCGCGATCGTGTGATTGTGTCTAATCTAACCCTAGGAGCCGGCTTATATAATATCCGGACCCCCTGGCTTACTATCCAAGGCATACTCAGAGTCCTACTTGGACACTGCTTACAAACCCTAAATTTCCTTATCGGAACCCACAATCTGGGTTACAAGGCCTACACTCTTGGGCCTTCTAGAAACTCCTTTTCCCTAAGCCGGGTCTTGCGCAGCGCCCTTTGGGCCGAGTTACACCTTGGTGTTGGCCTACCGGGTTATCATCCCTCCACCATGAAGCGTGACCCCGCCGGCCACATCGTCAAGCACAAAGCCCGTCTGTTCGCAAAAGGCTATGCGCAGCGACAGGGGGTGGACTTCGACGAGGTGTTCGCGCCAGTGGCGCGGATGGAGACGGTACGCCTGCTATTTGCACTCGCCGCACACAATGGGTGGCAAGTCCATCATATGGACGTGAAGTCAGCATTCCTCAATGGCGAACTTGCTGAGGAGGTGTAAGTGCATCAGCCTGCGGGCTATGAGAAGAAGAACAAGGAGGGTCAAGTGCTACGCCTACGGAAGGCGTTGTATGGACTTCGTCAGGCGCCACGAGCCTGGTATGCCAAGTTGGACATGTCACTCATGTCACTTGGGTTCGAGCGTTGTCCAATGGAGCATGCGGTGTACAGACGGACTGGAGGAGACGACTACCTGCTCGTTGGGGTGTACGTCGACGACCTCATCATCACCGGCTCAACCATCGTCGACATCAGCGAGTTCAAGGACGAGATGCAGAGGATATTCTACATGAGAGACCTTGGTCTCCTCAGCTACTACCTGGGGATCGAGGTCAAGCAAGATGATGCGAGATCACCATCGGGCAGAGCGCCTATGCTGAAACAATTCTGGAGACAGCGGGCATGAGTGATTGCAATTCATGCCACACACCCATGGAGTGTAGACTCAAAATTGGGAAGAAAAAGGCTGGTGCCGCAGTGGACGCGACGCGGTACCGGAGTATCATCGGTAGCCTCCGCTACTTGGTAAACACGAGGCCGGACATATCCTATGCGGTCGGCATCCTGAGCCGATTCATGCAATCACCGGCGGAGCAGCATTGGGATGCAGTGAAGCAGCTACTAAGGTATGTTCGTGGCACGGCGAACTACGGCTGCAGGTACAACAAGGGATACACAGCGGTACCGCCGCTGGTGGGGTTCAGCGACAGCGACCTCGCCGGGGACGTCGACGACCGTAAGAGCACTACCGGGATGGTCTTGTTTCTCGGGCCGAGTGCGGTCACTTGGGCATCACAGAAGCAAAAGGTGGTGGCACTCTCCTCTTGCGAGGCAGAGTATGTCGCTGCAGCTACTGCCTCGTGTCAGGGGGTGTGGTTGAGTAGGCTGGTTGCCGAGCTGCTCGGAACCACTCCGGCTAAGGTGAAGCTCATGGTGGACAACAAGTCAGCGATTGCGCTGAGCAAGAACCCGGTTCATCACGATCGGAGCAAACACATCGACACAAAGTTCCACTACATCCGTGAGTGTATCGAAGAAGGCAAGATCGATGTTGCTCATGTTGGCACTGACGGTCAACTCGCAGACATCTTCACCAAGGCGTTGGGCAGGGTCAAGTTCGTGGAAATGAGACAGAAGCTCGGCGTCGTGGACTTGGCATGATAGCAACAAGTTTGAGGGGGTGAATGTTAGCCTAAACAAACTTTGTTGCTAGTCACGTACTACACCAGGAGTTACCACATGCATGCATGATTACAGACCATGCACATTCCGTGAAGGACTCCATGCATGGAGTGTAAACGTAGCCTAGCAAAGTCAAGTTTCTACGGCAGCTACTCAAGCACCTGACAACTTATCAGGATAAGTAGAATAAGTGGTTGCCTCTAGTCAGGATAGGGGAGTCAGAATAGAGGAAGAGCAGTGCGGCTTGACTCTTTGTCATTTGTTCCCACTCTAGGTAATCATTCTAGTAGTACTCTGTAGTAGTATAAGTACCAGTGCCTTGTATCGGTTTCGTCAATGCAACGAGAGCATTCGGCCACTCAGTTTTTCTCACTCTCTTGCCTCCACAACTTCACTCTTCCGTGCCTGTACAACTCCACTCCATAGTACGAGTGAGTTTTCTTGTCCCAGCAACAACAAGAAGTATTGCTTGGTGACTGTGGATGACTATTCATAATACACGTGGGTCTATTTCTTCAACTTGAAGAGTGAGACTCAACAAACCGTCATCAACTTCTCCAATCAAGTGCAACGCCAACACAATCTTCCTATCTTGGCTATTTAGGGTGATAATGGCTCCATGTTCAAGAACTACACCTTTAATGAGTTCCTTAGTGAAGATGGTATTCGTCATCAATATTCCGTTGCATATACACCTAAACAAAATGGTGTAGCTAAGAGGAAGAACCGAACAGTCTTGGATATGGCTAGGACCATGTTGCCGGAGACCTTACAAAATTGGTAATATAACCTCATCTAATCTTAAGCTTAAAACCCTACAGAGTTGGCTCATCAATTTTCGTTTTAATACCCTACAGGGTGGTGTCTAAAACCAAATACCTTACAGAGTAACTTACAGAGTTGATATGTTACAGAGTTTTTATCACCCTTTTAAAAGAAAAACGTGCAATCAACTTTTTCCAAAAACAAAGAGAAAGGTGCCTTAGGATGATTCTATAGCTGTTTTGAAGAAAGTGAAAGGTTGGGAAAAAATATTGGACGGTTAAGACTATGATCATTACTAGGCAACAAGATCTCTCGTATGTATGTATTGGAGGAACCAGATCTTAGAATATGAGATGGTGGAAAACTCATTGAGGTTTAGCTTAGGTAGGAAAGATTGAGGATCATAGGATTTTTAGTGGAGTTGAACTATAATATAATATCCGGGGATAACCAGTTGAGGACCCCAAATAATTGGAAGTTATCAGTAACTAAGATTTTGTAGTTTCGAAGAAGGGTTGAGGTTTAGAAAGATTGGTGGATATAAAATTATGATGATAGATTTTAGGAAAAATCAATATGACTTGGATTTAGTAGATGATTATTCTTGATGATATATTCTCGGAGCTTGTCACGCTCTATTGAGATGGTTGGAGGAAAATGATTTAGCTTCGATCGTGAGAAAAGAGTTTGGAGATTTTGAAAGGACCTTACAGAAATAGGTAGTACACCGAGTTGGTATAGCTATATGATCTTGATAAACTACCTTAGGGGGAAAACAAATGATTGGCGATATCAATTATATTGAAGTAAGAGGAAGATAGTGGATTTTCCTGGATTTTTGAGATGAGCAATGGAAAGCTCATGCTAAATAAATGTTGGTGGATGTCCATTAAATTGAACATTTGAGATTGGGAAAAATAGGTTTTTATCTACAAAATAAACCCTGGTTTGATAGCATGGTTTTAAGGAACAATAAGTTCGAGGTTTAGAACATGGCACCTAAACCTTGGAGAAGAAAACAAATTTACCGGTGAACTCTGGTAAGATAAATCAAAGGGGGAAGCCCCTGTAAATAATGTTGCAAATCACCAACAATTTTTTGTAAGAAAATCATCTAACATTGTTGTGTTGACCATACCCTCTTTTCGCTTGCCTGCGAATCTCCGGACGAGATTCTTTTAAGGGGGAAGGTCTGTGAAACCCTAGTTTTGGGATTCTTGGACTGTGCTCAAGAAGACAAATATTAGGGCCAACAAATTATTTTTATAACAACATGATTGTTTGGACTAACATATGTTTATGATCTAAAACATATTTGCAACACAAGTTTTGTTTCTGGATAAAATCTATACCAAATGTTTCTGAAAACATTCCTATTAAGTTTCCCTGATGTTTCTTATTATTACTTGAGTGGATTTTTATTCCAAGACTTGGATCATTCTTGTTTGCATCTTAAGACAAACTTTTAACCTTTTTGGATCCAAGAAAACAAATTTTCAAAAGAAGTTATGAAAGTTTCTTTCAAGTTTTCTATGGAAAACAATTCCTGAAAATAAAGCCAAGTACCTGTTTTCTACCCTTGTTTTCTCTAAGCTATAAATTGTTATATTATGGTTTATTGACATTTAATAAATCCTTAGTATATGTACTACAAACCCATAAGCTCATTTTTATTTTTGGAGAAATAAAAACTATCTTTTGCTTGTTGTTTTTGTGGTATAAAATTAAGGCAGAATAAGGCAGTTTTGAGAAACAGATAAAAACAGAAAGTATACCTTTTTCCACATTATTTTCATGGCCTTCAACTAGTTCAAAATTGTTTTCAAAAGTTGTTTCTGAAAGTATATAACATGGCTAACAAGTCCATACTTTGAAAACCAATTTTGGAAAGCAATTGAACCCTGAAAACAAACTCAACTTTTGCAACTTTTAATCTGTTTTCAACACTTAAAAAAATTCTAAGTCATAAACTGAATTTTCTGAATTTTTAGTGAACAGTTACAGGATACACTTTTGCATATTAGTTTTCTTATTTTTTCCTTGATCTTTTGGAAGCATGACCATACCTAGTGTGTTGACTATAGTTCCTACTCGATCCAAGATATTTTGGTAGCCTTCTAGAAGCCTTAGGCATGAAGAAAATGAGAGAGAAATGGTGAGGTAAGCAAGTATGGGCAACCCATACCTAGACCCACTTGACTTGCCCCTTGCCTCCCCTTGCCTCCAAAGGCCAACCTTTCCCATGTCCCATGTGTACTTGACCTAGGAAACCATGTGCACTCAAATGGAAATGACCAAAAAGTCCCTTGAACACCTCATATGCCATCAAATGGTATGAATCCAAAGCCACACTTGCCATTTTTGCCCTTGCCCTTGACTATAAGCCCAACCCTTGATGTTTCCTTGCTCCATAGCCCTCCTCCACAGCCCCCCACGAGCACACTTCATCCCCAAGCTGAGAGGAGCCTTGAGCCATCCATGTGAGCTCCATGAGCTCCAAAATCGCCGCCGGCCATTTTTCTTAAACCGAGGTGAGGAACCTCAAATCCCTTCAGAAGTTTGCCTGTCGTTTTGAGCTTGTGAAAAATAGTTTTCGTGCATATTATTTCCTACAAAAATACACAGCACTAGGCTTATGTTTTTATAACCATGTCCCGTTGGAAGATCCAAGTTTGCACTTTTATTTTTGTCACAATACCTGTTTTTTCACAGACTGTCTGTTTATCCATTTTTGGCATAACTTTTTGGATCTGTATCCATTTTGGTCAAATAAAACTGTTTTGAGTAGCCTATGAGTAGATCTATCCATAGGACTTAGACTCACATCAACGCCAGTTACGAAATGGAAATGACATCCATTTTGGTAAAAGACCAGTAGGCTTTTCTAGACTTTTTAGAAGGAGTTTAAAAATGATTTTTGAAGTAAATCCAACTGGATGAGTTTGGTATTGACTATATTTATGTGTTCCAAGCTTAGATTAATTTTTGGAGCTCTAGATTAATTTTGGTGAGGAGATCTAGAAACAGAAGCTTTTCTATTTTTGTTTCTTTGTGTGTTTTTGTTTGGAATCAATGTGTGGTTGGTTTAATCTTGCATCCTAGCTTGTATAGAGTTGTTAGGACTTGTTATTAAATGTTTTCCTTGCAGTACATCTACCTTAGAAAGTTTGTGCATGTTTGGAGAGCCAAAATAAAAATGGAACTAGCACTGGTTATTTTCTAGTTTTATTCTTTGGAATTTTTGTGTGAGCTAGATCTTTGTGTGCTTGTTACCTAAGTTTGTGCTATGATTTTGGTGAGTCCAGTACCATTTTGGTACTGTTATTTATATGCTATTATCTCCATTAACTTGCATGTTATCTTATAGCAAAGCATGAGTAACATTTGTTATTTTCCTAGTTTTATTATTTGGATTATTGTGTGGACCAATCTTGGTAGATTTGTTTTTAACTAAGTTGTGCTATGCTTGAGTTGCGTCCAGTACCATTTTGGTACTGTTATTTTGATGCTATTATCTCTTTTCACTTTCATGTTATTTTATAGCAAAGCATGTGTAACATTTGTTGTTTGTTTTCTAGTATTTATTTTGACTAGTTGTGTGAGCAAATCTTTGTGTGTTTGTGCACAAAGGTTTTTTATGTCTTTGAGTTGATTACAGTACCATTTTACTGATATTAGGATGGTAGTATCTCTGATTAGGTTGCACTTGATTTTATGGAGATGCATGTGTAGCTTTTGTTTGCTTGTTTTCACTAGTATTATTTTCACTAATATGAATAGCCTTGTACGGTTTGCTTGGTTAGATTAATTTGGCATGTGTGACCAGAGGCTTTGTTACCTCTTATTGCCTTGGTATTGGTGGTCCCATAACCCACTGGTCCCAATTGCATCTTGGTTGTGGACGAAAATCCCCAACCATGCACATGTGAGAAATTGACATGTTCTAATTATATGATTGATTGCTATTTTTCCACCATGGAAAATATATTTGTTTGTTTTCACTTATGCAAGTGAGAAGTTTATTTCTTATCAGAAGATACTAGTATGTTAGATGTGGTCCATTTGTTAGCATAATATTCCCTAGGAGCATCATGTTAAGAAATGATTCACTATTGAGTGCTAAATTAAATTGTTTGCAAATGAAATAAATTCCTTTTGATTGATAGATTGTTTGTGAATGATTTTAAATTGAGTGTTTGGATTTTTGAAAAGGTTTAGATAACTTTTCTTTAAGTGCATAGCTATTGGTTGTGTGAGTTATACCTTGCTTGCTTGCTAGTAATTGGTTAAAGAAAACAGAAATTGCTAGAATTAATTTCTGCATGCTTAATAGTTGTTTCATGGAATTATTTTGATGTTCTTGCTTCCTAGCATGAGTAGGATTTGTGTACTGTTATTAGGTACACTTATATTCATGACTTTCTTGTTTAGGTTTAAGCATAATGATAGCATTGTTTGCTTCTCTAGTGTTGAACTAGTGTCACCACTAGAAAATGGTGATTTTTTGCTCTAGTATTACCATCTTTTCTTTTACGAGTGTATGAGTTTATTATAGCATGTTTAGGAATTTATTACTTCTGTTATCATGCCATGAATTATTTATTTGCATGTGCTATGGCTATAGATTAATAATTATCTCTTATAGCATGCTTGTGCAGAAATTCCCATACTAGTATGCTATTAGTGCAGTCCTGTTTCCATGCTTTTGATAGGAGCATTATCTTGAGTGATGATTGTGTTTTAGATTATTTTTATGATTTGACTCATTGGTTATTAGCTACTGGTTGTTTGCTAAATTTTCATGATTGATGGATTCCATAACTTCAAGTAAACATTAGTGTAGTAAATAAATAGTCTATTCAATTGGTGTGTGTATACCTGCTGTTTGAATATTGTCTGAGTGTGTACCTTAGCATGAGTGTCATACTTAGCATGAGTGTCATACCTTAGCATGAGTGTCATACCTTAGCATGAGTGTCATACCTTAGCATGAGTGTCATACTTGTGTTTACGGCAGGTATACTGTATCTGGTGGATGTGTACACCTCTGCAGAGTACAACTTTTTCGGAGAAGCCGCGTCCTCGGATATGGACAGTTGAATGGCCATGTAGCTAGCATTGTGTCAATGTTTTCAAAAAGGTGTTGAACTCGGGAAGTTCGGAAGTGAAGGAAATCTTGTACCGTGGAGGTACCGATGATGGAAAGCCAGAAGTTGTTTTACAAACTAAAAAGTTTTGCAAATAAAACTTTTCTACTCTAAGCAAGAATTCTGGAAGCTGATTCCAACAAGTTTTGCAAAGATAAAATTCCCTTTTGAACAAAAGTTTAACAAAACCTCTTGTACATGTGATATCTACAAGAGAAATAAAACTATATTATTTTCTTCTGAAGTATCTTCTTCAACGAAGATACATATTAACTTGACTGCAACTGTGGTGTCATCTTATATGAACTCCATTGATAGTGAACCCTATTTATAGCCTACCTATTCCACCATATAAGCATACTTGCATATTTGGTAGGTTACATGATGGATGTCTTGCTGAGTACATTCAAATGTACTCATTATGGTTTCGTCCCTGGTATCTATTTGCCAGACTTTGAGAAGGTGTCTCAGAAGAAGGTCTATGAGGAGGAGTACGGAGCTGATGGCTTTGTGAACTAGGATCGTCTCCGGGTCAGCAGCCTGTAGGTTAAGGCGTGACTTGGGCTCTACCGCGTTATGAGTGTGTTTAGTCTTCCGCTGTGTGTGTTGTGTGTTGCCCTGCGTGGCAGCCGTTTAGGCTTGGTCAAGTGACCATGCCCCTTTTGTAAGTGTTTATGCAACCGTGTAATGGTTATTGTATCTGTGTACCAACTTGATATGTTGTTCACGACTGAATTTCTGAGATCGTGAATGTATGCATATCGGGGGTGTCCTTGAACAGTGGTTCGAAGGGCGGACCCTACAATCCCACACTTATGGAGTCTTTGACAAGGCCTCACGGATTTTCATTGAGTCTAGTAGTGTGGTGTTTGAAGAAAAAGAAGGTTCCCAAGTTGGGAAATTTCGTGTTTCCAATGTAGATGTTGAAATTCCTGAAGAAGCCATAGGAATAATGGGTGTGGGATTTTCCCGCCCCATTGAGGGAGACCTTGTGGCGACCCGAGAAGGAAAATGCTCTACTCAAGTGGAGCCCTCCTCTACATTAGAAGATCATGCCAAGGGAGCAAATGATGCACCAACCCAAGAACAAGTTCAAGACCCTCTTCTTGTTGACCAAGTTGCTACGCAAGAACGAAGCACTCCTATCATTCAAGCTAGCCAAGGTCAAGGACAAGATCAACCTTGTTCATCTTCTTCTCCTATTGTTGAAGCAAATCAAGATGATGTTCAAGGCCAACATTCCTGTCAAGATGGGGACGCAAATGATTAAGTGATTCCTTCTCGCAATAATGAGAATATCGAAGCTCGTCGTGCTAAAGGGATTGCTAGAGCCTTGAAGCAAATTGATGACTCCGATGATAACATGTTGAGTGATGTGCAAAAAAAGATGTCCACAAGAGCTCAATTGGCAAGCTTTAGTAAGCATCAAGATAACATATCCATGGTGGAACCAAAGAAATTGTTTGAGGCTCTTGGGAATTCGGATTGGTTGGAAGCTATGCATGGTGAGCTTAATAACTTTGAGCGCAATATGGTTTGGAAGCTAGTTGAGAAGCCTAAATATTGCCACAATGTTATTGGCACCAAGTGGATATTCATGAAGAAGAAATATGAGAATGGTATTGTTGTGAGAAACAAGGCAAGATTGGTGGCTCAAGGCTGAACTCATGTGGAAGGCATTGCCTTTGATGAAACTTATGCTCCCGTGGCTCGTCTAGAGTCCATCTGTATACTCCTTGCATATGCATCTTCGCATACCTTTAAATTGCAACAAGTGTATGTCAAAAGTGCCTTTCTAAATGGTCCACTGAAGAGGAGGTATATGTTAAGCAACCTCCGGGGTTTGAGAACCTCAGCTTCCCTAACCATGTATAGAAGCTCTCTAAGGCACTCTATGGACTTAAACAAGATCCACATGCATGGTATGAGCACCTTAGAGAGTTGTTGCATGACCGTGGGTTTGAAGTTGGACATATTTACCACACCCTTTTCACAAAGAGGGTAAAAGGAGAGATTTTCATATGACAACTCTACGTGGATGATATCATCTTTGGCTCAACTAACAAAGCTTTCAATGATGAGTTCTCAAAGCTTATGACTGAAAGGTTTGAGATGTTTATGATGGGAGAGCTCAAGTTCTTCCTTGGCTTTGAGATCAAGCAATTGGCTCGTGGGACTATCATTTCTCAAGCCAAGTTTACCCAAGACATGCTCAAGAGGTTCAACGTTCAAGGTGCTAAAGAGAAGGTCTCTACAATGCAAACCAAGTGTCATCTCAAGCGCAATCCGTATGTTAAAGATGTGGACCAAAAGTTGTATCATTCTATGATTGGTTCTTTGCTTTATCTTTGTGCATCTAGGCCTGATATTGTGTTGAATGTAGGAGTGTGTGCGGATCCTACGGAAGGTCACTTGGTGGAGGTCCATAGGATGTTTTGGTATTTGGTTCATATCTCAAGATTTGGTTTGTGGTAACCAAAAGGGGCACGATTTTTTCTCAAGGGGTACACAGACTCGGATTGGGCTGGTGATCAAGATGATAGGAAATCAACTTCTGAGGAGTGCCAATTCCTTGGTGAGTTGGTCTTCTAAGAAGAAAAAATGTATATCTCTCTCCACCGCCGAAGCCGAGTATGTGGCGGCCGCTAGTGCATGCACCCAATTGCTATGGATGAGACAAACCCTCAAAGAGTATGATGTTCACTTAGAGAAGGTGCCAATTTTATGTGACAATGAGAGTGACATCAAAATCGCCTACAACCCCGTGCAACACACAAGGAAGAAGCATATTGAGATTCGTCATCATTTCATCCAGGATCATGGAGGTGATATTGAGCTAGCCTATGTCCCAACCAAGGATAATCTCACGAACATATTCACGAAGCCTCTAGATGATTCAAGATTCATGTATTTAAGGAATGAGCTAAATATCATCGATTCAAGAAGTTTGACTTGAGGATCTTGCACACACACCTACAGTTAACTATGTGTTTGGGTTTAGGTGTAGGCATGGACATAGTCAGAGTGTTATCCTAACACATTGGGTTCTCCCTCACCCCATTATGCCTAAAGCAAAAATTCATTGTTATCTCTCTATTTCCAATGTCGAATTGTGAGCTAAAATGTTGAGTATTGGCGATGCACCCAAGATATATTTTTGTGGTGGCATACCATAATCTCTTTCATGGTGTACTTGGACACAAACCTCTTCTTTGTGAAGAGTTGGTTCTTAGTTGGGTTTTCATGTCTCTTTGAATTTTTGGCTTTCTCCGAACAATACTCCTTGTTGATATTTGTCTCTTTGGAGTTGTTTTTCACCAAAGAGTATGACTATGAAATATTATCCCATCTTGTGTCTTTGCTGCCTATCTGTCGTGTCTCTTCGTCTAAATGCATATGACATACTCCACAAAAGTCACATTTCTCCTAAGAAGTCCCTCCTTGTCATTTCTGGCCTGTTTCGGATCAAATCCGGAATTATTAGAACAATTTCGAGTATGTCGGAATTAATCCGGAAATCCTAGGATTTTTCCGAATGAGCCGAAATACATCCGGAATTTCCGGAATAATTCTAGGCCAGCTGCATTTGCTCCGGAGCATTTTAGAAAAACATGTTTCGCCTATAAGAGGTAGTTGCACAGTCGGGAGATCCTCTGTCTTCTCCACTTCTTCTCCTCTCCGGCCCTAGCCACCAAAAATGGCCCCAAGACTCCTCCTTGCCCTAGGAAGGAATTTTTATCCTCTCCTTGAAAAGGAACTTCTTCATGGAAGGTATTTCGGATTGGCCTCCCTATATTTTGTGCCTTTTGTTGGTTAGATTTCAATCTAGATGCATCTTGACCTAGGATTCTGAAGGGAATATGCTCGAGAGGCAATAATAAAGTGCTTATTATGTTATTCCTTGTTTATGATAGATGTTTATTTCTCATGCTAGAATTGTATTAACCGGAAACGTTGATACATGTGTGTTTAATAAACAAACAATTGTTCCTAGTAAAGCGTCTCTTTTAACTAGCTCGTTGATTAACCGATGATCAAGGTTTCCTGATCATGAACATTGGATGTTGTTAATAACGAGGTCATGTCATGAGGAGAATGATGTCATGAACATAGACCCAAACTAAGTATAACAATACAATCAAGTCATTTAGTTTCTATTGTTATGTCTTACATACAAAGTAACCTTATTTCTTAGACCATGAGATCATGTCAATCACTAATACCAGAAGGGTGCTTTGATTTCATCAAACGTCACGCCATAACAAGGTGACTATAAAGGTGTCGTTGGGTATTCAGAAAGTATTAGTTGGGGCTCATGGATCAAGAGTGGGATTTGTCCATCCAAATGACGGAGAGATATACTCTGGGCCCTCTCGGTGCACATCGACACCGCTTGCAAGCACGTGACTAGGTCACAAGGATGTCATATCACGGAAGGAGTAAAAGAGTACTTGTCGGTAACGAGATTGAACTAGGTACGGTTGATACCAATGATCGGATCTCGGACAAGTAAAATATCGCGAGACAAAGGGAATTAGGTACGACGTTGATGGTTCACACGATCACGAGATTCATTGTTGAATATATAGGATTCATCATGGATCTCCAGATCCCGCTGTTGATTATTGACCAGAGAGGTGTCTCGATCATGTCTATGTTATTCGTGGACCGTAGGGTGACACACTTAAGGTTCGATGACACATTTGAGAGGATACGGAACACCGAAGAATGTTTTGGACAACACCGAAATTGTTTCGGGTAAAATTGAAATAGTTCAATGGGTTTTTCTCGAATGGTTTTTAATGGAATTAACAAATGATTCGAGGTGCTATATGCAAATGTTTGTTAATAGAGTTAACAAATATTAAAATAAAGAAATAAAAATGTTTTATTTATTTATTAAAGAAAAACCTTTGGATTTTATAAGTGGGGTTTTAAGGGAGCATGAGTGGGTGTGAGTGGAGCTTCCACTCACATGAAGAGGGAAGAGGTGGGGGCACCACCATGGCTGGCCGCACCCCCCTGGGATTCCTCCCCCTCCCCAATAAAAGGAGGGCGAGGGATCCTCCTCCTCACACACTTGTCCCACCTCCTTTTCTCTCCACCCGCTCCTCCATTCCATGGTATTCCGCTTGGCGAAGCCCTGACCGTGGGATTCTTCACCACACCATGTTGTCGTGCTGCTGGAGTTTCGGGGGATCCTATACTTCCGCGGCCCCGCTGGATCGAGGGAACAGAGGTCTTCATCGAGCTGAACGTGTGAACGATCACAGACACACCGCCGGATTGCGGGGCACATATTCTTGGTCTCGGGATCGGCGTGAGTACGACTACGCCAACAACGAGATTCAATCTTGTAACGCTTAGAGTCATCGAGGGTATGTTTTCCTAAGTCTCTTTCTCCCCGTTGCCTTTCATCTCCTAGATTAGATCTTGGCCCTTCGGGTTTATCTCGCGTAGATTTTTTTTGTTTTCTATGCAACGTACACTTCAGATTCATCTAGGTTTCGAGTTCAACCCATCTTGTCTACATTGGCTAATTGAAAGTGCAATTCGTTTTCCCGTTGTTTTGTGTGTTAGTTAACAATACTAAGTACATTATTTATCGAGTTGTTGAGTGTGCAGGTGTTATAGTTAACATCCACATCGATCATAAAAAATATCGGTGAAGATTGGCCTTTGAGTTTTGGGACTAAGGAGCCGGATTATTCTAACCGGATTATTCTGGGAAACCGGGTATTCCGGTTAGGATGGTTTCTGTCCAGTTCGGGACAGAGATGAGCCGGAATATTTGAACTGGATTATTCATAAGGAACCGGATATTCCGATTGATGTAGTTTTGCTCAAAACCGACTAAGGACTCAAGCTTCAAGTCACAAAATCCAACAGGATTATTTGAACCGGATTATTTCATATCAACCGGAATATCCGATTCAGGTGCCAGCGCGGGACAGAAGCCAGCCGGATTATTGATACTGTATTATTCAGTCCCAGTCGGATTACCCGGTTGAAGTCAATGAGTTCGTTTCAGATGTGGAGAAAGAAGCCAACCGGATATTCGGGTCCAAACTTGGACCGGATATTCCGGTACATGTTTTCCTGCTCAAACAACTAGATTTGAGGAGGGGGTATAAATACCCCTCCTCTTCCTCCATGAGCTCTAGTTCGTCCAAATCATTGAATAGCATTTATTGAGATCACCAAATCTTCAATTACTCCCATTCCCTCCCACCAAACTTGTTGATCTTCGGAGGATTGAAGGAGAAGGCCCGATCTACATCTTCACCGAGCCGTTCTTCACTTCCCCCTCATTCTCTTGAGGGATTCGAGTCTAGGGTTTCCATTTATGGAGAACCTAGACCTCTTGGTACTCTTGGTGATTCTTGGTGTTGTGAGCCCCCAAGTTGGTTGTAGGTGTGTGCCCCAAGCTTGTTTTTAAAGGATTCGATTCCCGCCTCAAAGGGGATCAATAGTGGAAGGTGGACTAGGCCTTTGTGGCGGGGTTCATCGGAGAATAGGGTGAGGCCTTTGTGGTGTTGAGTAGGCCTTTGTGGCGAAGCTCACACCCCTCCAGCGAGACGTACTCCCTTAACAAGGAGGAACACATGATTATATCGTGTCTCCGCGTGCTTCATATTGGTTACCTCGTTCCCTTCCCTTTTACTTGTGCTTGTATTGTGTTTGTGCTTGTTGTTGTCATATAGGTAAAACCACCGTAGTTACATTATCTAGAGAATTTACCTTTATGTCAAGCCTAATTTTGTAGAAAAATTAAAATTGGCCGTAGAACCTATTCACCCCCCCTCTAGGTGCCCTCACTATCCATTCAATTGGTATGAGAGTCTCAGCTCTTTTATCGGGCTTAACCGCCTAAGAGTTTAACATGGCCGATGTTCCGGATGTCGTCGGTTCCGTGGCGAGTGTATCAATGGATGGTCTCAATGAGTTAAAAAATTCATTGACCTCATCAATGGAGAGCAAAATCGATGAATTGCAAACTCTCATGTTGCAATTTATGAAAGCCAAGGAACCGGAGACCTCCACTACATCCCATTCGGTTGAACCACCGGAGGGTGCCAAGGTTGGGGAAGATGGTGAACCACTTAAATATGCCTCCGCTAAGAACTCCACCGATAAGGGTTCAGAAGGAAAAGGAGAATTCCACGCCATCGAAGGACACTATTCTCCCGATCCTCCCGTCCCACATCCCCATATAATTCTTAGAGGAGATCCACCTAAAATTGACGCACATTCTTTTGGTGAATAGCAATATTATATGGAAACTCACTTGAACTCTTCTTATATAGAACTTTGGAGGGTCACTCTAGATGAATACAAGACACATGACCCTAAGAACTTGACAAGAAGAGAAGCCGTAGATTGTCAACTCAACTACACCGCCTTGTATATTCTTCAAGAAGCCGTGGGTCCTAACCACATGCCTCATCTTCAACAATATTCCACCGCCAAGGAAACATGGGACGCTCTTGTCTTCATGTTTGTGGGCAATGAGAGCATGCAAAGGAATAGGTATGGTGCCTTAAGAAATGAGGCCGAAGGGTTCTATATGCATGATGGTGAGAGCCATGAAAACATGTACCGAAGGCTCAAGACTCTTGCCACCGCATTCCACAATGTCGGTGCCAAGTATATTGATGATGCTTGGATCAAAAGGAAGTACATGATTTCTCTCATGCCTTTCGAGCCCACAGACTTGAAGAGCATTCAAGAAATACATGACTTTGCCTCTTTGACCTGAACTCAAGTGATGCAAGAAGTGTGCTCCTATCAAGTGCGAACCAAGAATTCTCTTGACAACCGTGCTAGAGCCCTAGGAATGCACAAAGGGGCATCGGTTGCTTTGAAGGCCAAGGTTGTGTCAAGGGAGGTTGAGTATGAAGAAGATTGCTTCGAGGACTTTGATCCATTGAAGGATCAAGAATATGACCCCGTGCTCAAAGATGTCACTGCTCTTACCGTGCAAAAGTTTTGGAAGAATCCATCCAAGGCCAAGGCATATGTTGAGGAGAAGAACAAGTCTCGCTATGGCAACGAAGGGACTCAAAGAGTGAGGTCTTGCTTCAATTGTCAAGATAAGCACCATTTCATTGTGGAGTGCCCCTATGAAAATAGAGAAATCCATGGTGGCAAGCTCATTCGCAAGTACAAGTCCAAGGTTTCTTACAAGAAACCTCACTTCAAGAAGAAACCTTTCAACAATAAGTCCCCCACCAAGTTTGTGCTCGTGACTCAAGAGGAGTATGATTCCGAAAGTGATGAAGAAGAAGAAGAAACCACAAGTGAAGTCGTTGCTCTTGCCATTGCTTCAACTCAATCATCTTCATATCTCTTTGAATCCCCCAATGAGAATCATCCTCACCCAAATGCCAAGTGCTTCATGGCTAAGTCCTTGGAGGTATCACCTTCTCCCAACTCTAAGACCCCAAATGAATTGGAAAACCATGCAAGTCTTAGAGAAGATGAAATTCTCTCTTTGGAACGATTTATGTCTAATGTGCAAGGAGAGACCAAGAAGTACTTTAATCATCTCATGAGCCAATTGGGAGAGGCCCATGAAGCTCTTGAGAAGAAAGGTGAGATTGAAACAAGGGATGCGGATGAGATAGCATCTCTCTCCATGACTCTTGAGGAAGAGCATGATGGTAGAGTTTCTATTGAGGAGGAACTTGAATCTATTGAAGAGTCACATAATGAACTTGTTTCTAATATAACTAAGGAACGTCACCTTGCAATTTCTATATATAAAAAGGCTAAAAAGGATAAGGTCGAGTTTGGGGTTGGTCATGATAAACTAATCAAGGAGTTTGAAAAGCTCACCAAGGCTCAAAAGGCTTTGGAGATTCAACACTCTACCCTCAAAGAGTTACATGAACAACTTCAAACTCAACTTAATCAACTTAACACCCCTAGCACCTCTACTTCTTCTTGTGATCATGCAAATATTATTGAGGAAAATGCTAGGTTGAAGGATGAGATTGCAAGGCTCAAGGGGAAGAGCCCTCAAGTTAAGGAAGTGGTGGCCTCAAGCCCACAAGTGGTTGTTGCTAGACCACAAATGAGTGCTCCTAGGCCACACGTGGGCAAGAAAGGTCTTGGCTGTGGAGACCCGGCATACCACTGCATGTTGTAGTACGCCAGTCGTTGATATAACACTCACAGAATACCGTTCCGCAAATATTACATCCCTCGGGTAGTACAGCAGAAACATTGCGGGATTGATTGTCATACAACAAATATACTACAGAACAAAATGTACTGACAAGAGGATGAGCTCATGATGAGGTCATTCATTATTGAAGTTAGAACGACAACTCAAAAGTAAAGCAGGTGCTAACACGGGACCTCAACAGCCATCAAGAGAGTCCATGGCTGCTCGATTCGACCGTGATAAGTATGTATTTTAGACTAGGCTAAACCTAGTCAGACTGAGCCCCCTCGGGGTCAACTCCGTACTGAATGATGTAGTCGACTCCTTCCACTCGTCCGAAGAGGTCCGGCTCCTCGTACAAGATGTCTTCTTGGCGTCCAAGGATATTGAAGGATGCTTCTTCTAAGTTTTCATAGCCTAAGCAGGGGTCAAACGGGATTGAATGAGTAACGAGCGTTACTCAGCAAGTTCATTAAGTACAGAAGTAATTGATGCACTAACTACGGTCCTCGACTCTAAAGAGTCTAGATAGATGCAAAGTTTTGTCAAACTTTCTTCAAGAGATTTCTTTTAATACTGAAAACTATGTCCGCCAGTCTTCAAAGGACTAGAACTTCATGGAGTTACCTTTCCTGCGGCGTTCGCAGTTCCAACCCGGAACAAGGGGTAACATGCCACATCCTTTTACACTCTGCAGAGGTGCGTTACTTTACCCATGGACGACCAAGACCATGTTGCACAACCAGGCGCGCGATCCTGTCCACTCCCACTCAGGTGTGGGGCCCGGTTGTTGGCCCAAGCCAAACCGTGCTTCTCCGCACAACGCATGCCCACCCATTTCTGCCAGCAGCTTGAATGTCTGATTCCACCCCTCACGATGGATATCTACGCGCCCCTGGCAGACCATCATAGACCCGCAGAGTCCGTGGGAATTAAGGGATCCCACCCATGTGCATGTAGTCTCGCAAGACCTACAGCGTACGTCTCTGGCAGCCCGCTGACATGCGAACGAGAAAAGATCACAGCTGACTTACTCCCCCCATAGAAGAACCATGGTCAACGCGGTATTTACGGCGCAAGAATTCTGACGGCAGTGGTGATTAATCCTAGGTAATACTTTCCCGTGCAGATGGAACCTTCCTTAGACCTATTCATCTTACCATGGCTCCATCCGCCCACCAAACAGAACACTACCACTCGGGTAGTCATTCAATTAGTCATATTATTAATATAAAAAATAGGATCATGCATTCTTTTGAGCGGAGGTGGTATTACGATGGGGTTTTGAAAATAATTGTTATGAGATAGTTCAAAGGACATGAGCAAGTGATGAACTTGCCTGGATACGGATAGGTAATGAATTCTGAAGTTTGGAGTGGATCCCGACTTCCTTGTTCTACAAAACATCATCATTGTCCGGTAAAGACAATGTTTAAAGAAGCAAACGATGCTGTTATGCATAATGATGGGATGTATGCATTTTTTAAATAAATGATCATTTCGGTGTACTAAATCTTTTGTAATAATTGTTTTGTTTGTGATTACGTAATCTTTCAGAATTAATGATTACTAGTCAAATGCCCGTGCGTTGCAACGGGACAAAAAAAATCTACGTCAAGGAGGTGCACAAATAATTTCTTGTCTATGGTTTACATTAATCCTTTCAAAAATGTATTAGTGTGACCTCGCCTCTCTCTACGATCACTTGAAACCAACGTTTTTTGTATCATTTGTGTATCCACAAGTCTATTGTGAAATCATATATCACCCGAGGATGTAAAACACTATTACACCCTTAATTAAAGACTTCATTTTTCTTATGTGTATTGGGTGCTACCTCGTGCTGCCACTTGAGCTGATCACCATGGGGCTTGTGTAGGACGACATGCGCAGCTACCCACCGCGATCCTCATCGTCTGGTGCGAGGTCATGACCTCTATTTTCCTAGGATAGCCATATAGTCCTATACAGAAGTAAGGGAAAACAATTGTACATGTAACTCAAGAGAAAAGCTTGTTGTACCCATAGACAACGGCTTAAGCAGATCAAACCCCTAGTTATTGTACTTATTAAGTGTGGATTTTTTGCTTCATAAGAATATGCTATGGATACAGCTGTGAACCGTATTTCTGAATCCTTTTATGGCCTTTTAGAAGAATTAAGAAATTTTGTTGATAAGCATAAAGTCCAGTAGTTTTCTAGAATTGCCGATGAACTGCAATTGGCCAAAGACGAGTGTACTTTCTTATTAGTTCACTGGATGGATGTATCTAATGATAAAAAGAGAATGACTAAAAAAAATTTACATTATATTTTGTATACTCTAAATGAGCTTTGAAGCAACAGAAGCTAGTCAAAGTACAAAATTAAGTTAAATCTCTCCCGCATGCCCCGGTCATATGTATTCGTGTGCATATCCACTGCTTGAATATTGAGTAATAGATAGGAATATGTCTCCACTTACTTTATAGATAATTAAAGAGAGAGGCCAAGGACGGTGACAAGTATGGAATGCATGCTTCGCGAAATAGCTCTAAGTTCGACGAACTATGTCTGATTCTCGTCCGACGGTAGTACTGTATGGTCGGCTTTTGTCATATGTTGCCCACGCATTGTTTTCCTACACCATCGAACGAGCAACGGACGTAAAGTTGTAAACTGTTGTGCTGCACAAACCTGAATAGTTGTCGCTGAGGAAAACTCCATGTGTGAGCATGCTGATCCGAGGGCTGATCTCGAGCAGGCAAGTGCAGCGCCAGGAAGTCAGAGGCGACCGGCTGTACGCCAGTGTGGCACTTAGCAGAGTATAGAGCTGCTGAACCGGCAAAGTACTGAACTTGTTCAAATTATCCCATAGGCAGAAGAACTTCTGAAGCCAAAAGACTGAACTGCAAAAAATATATAACTGAACTTTAGCAGACGCAACCGCGTCCTAGCATAGTAGCACTCCATTGCTGCAGGGAAACCTGGGCGGTGCGCACGGCAGTTCCTTCCTCGTCTTCTCCAGCGAGAAGGACAGGTTGGGCAGGCCAGGTCTAGGGCAGCTCGGTTCGGCGCTGGTCGGGAGCTCGGAGCAGCGCCGGGGATTGGTTGAGAGGGGTGTGGAGGAAGAGTCTTTCTTAATCAGCAGCCGGAGGCGGGTGAACGCCACAGGAGATGAGCTTGCAATTCATACGGGGAGTAGCCCCGCGCTTGTCGTCGGGGAAGAGGGAGCTCCGGGCCAAGCTCGATGTGCTCGACAATGATGCAGCTGTGCGTCGTGGATGCTGACCGTCGAGTCCCTCTTGCGCCTTGGTGATCCTTGGCACGATACATGCGCTAGCCTTGGCCGGCCATCGTGGGCAGGCTCTCAAAGGGGTTGTAGCCACGGTGCCGGTGGGAGTTTCCCGTCACAGCAGGGAGCGTGGCGGCGGCCTAAGCCTGCGGCTGTGGGGATCTGTGAGTTTGATCGTCACCCAACGTGTGTCCACATTCGAGTTGATTTTTTTAATCGAGAGGCGAACCAGTATTTTTAGCGAGCGGTTTTTTTGATCGATGTCTTCTGATTTTATTGACGTACAAATCGTTGTTAAGGCATACTATAGTAGAGATATACAGATAAAGATATATAGTAGAGATAGAGATAGATCCCAATAGGTATAACTTATCGGTGGCAAGGTGGGTAATTTGTGTCAACTTTGAGGGTAGTTTCAATGACCTACCAAACCAAACCAAACCAAACCAAGGAAGATTTAACGCCTTTATTATTAGGTATAGATTAGTGTTATTAATATTATTTTTATGTTATTTTTATTAATTTGATTAGTTAAGTACTTATTGTTTTCTCAGGAAACATAAATTATGGAATGTTTTGAAATGGTTAAATATTAAATTTTGAGAGGATATAGTCTTATTTGATTGAATTATTCTAAATCAAGTTTTTATTATAAATTAAATATTTCAAAATTATAAATTTTAAGACTATAAGTATTATTGTATTATTATTCTTAATAATTTTTTATACACAAAAACTTTACTGAATTAATAATTATTTATGTTCTAATTATTTGAAATTTGTAGAATTTTATTTATTATTTTCTATTATTTTTATAATTCTTTTATTAAAGAATTTGGTCAAATGATCGTGCTGCCCCTAGGGCTGACAGGTGGGTCAACCTTGTTAGGGTTGAACCCAACCCGCTGGCCTGGTCGAGCCAGACCAGACCAGGCACTCGCCCGTGCACTCTCCCCTCCTCTCTTCTCTCCTCGCCCGCGGCGATGCAGAGGCGACCACCATCGCCTCCTCTCCGGCGATTTACACCGCCACCCTCCGACCAACCCCGCCGCCGTGACCTAGCGCAAACGATGCGCCTCCCTTCCCTCTACTCCTTCCTCCACCTCGATCTCTTTTCCTCCCTCTGTGCCTCCCGTGGACAACCCAAACCCTAACCCTAGGTTTCGGAAGCCCGGGGTGCTCCACCCTTCTCCGGTGGCTCCTGCTCCTCGAGGTGGCTCCAGGATGCTCACGGTGATTCAAGTGGTGTTGCTGCTTCCTCAAGGTGGCTGCGGTTGCGGGGACGATGCCGCTGGGACGGCCTCCTGGAGAGCAACCGCGGCTCGTCGCCGTTCATCGCTACCTCGACTGGCTGTGGTCACCACGAAGGTGACCACCTGTGAGTACTCCTCTCCCCTTCTCTCTGTCCCCTCACTTCTCTCTTTGTCTCCTTTTCCTCCCTTGCTCTAGAGCCTAGCCGTCGTGGTAGTGCTCATGCCATGCCCCTGTGAACCCTCTGTGAGCTTGAGGATGAATTGATTGGGCGTTGGGGATTTTCCCCCATTGAGTTCTTGATACAGAGATTGTGGAGATTTCTTATGCTCTATGATGAACTGGTGAATTGTTATGCTCCTAGGGTTATCTATCTGATGCTCTATGCTGTGGGATTTTTGTGGTTATCATCCTTGTGCTGGTAGTGGAAAATTGTCTGGGATTTTACTCCCAGTGCCATTTCTGTGAAATGGTTCCCTTTGGTTAACTCCCCGTGATAAATCATTTTGGTTTGCTATCTGATGAACAGATCCTAATAGCATATGTGGATTTCAACTTTCTATGGGTGTGCTTGTTTGTTGATAGGTGTTACTCTGAATTTTTATTCAGAGAATATGCCATCAACCTATGATTTCCTTTTAATGTTTCCATGTCCTGATACAATTGTGTTGAGGTATCAGATCTTTAGATCACGTGCCCAGCAACCCTGTGTGTGTGACATGATACAATAGCTCCTTGGCCAATGATTTGCTTCAGGATTATTTTGCTAAAAATCTATACCTTGCTGATCTGATGCTTCTTTGCATCAAATGATAAGAACAGATTACTTCACATGATTCTTTTACTTCTTTGAAGCTTATTAATTAAGAATAGATGCTTGCACTTGTTTCCTTTTCCCCCAAGCCTATGATGCATAGCCTGGGGACTTTCTCTAAATAAGAACATATGCTTAACTTGATGGATCTATCCCCAATGATGAGCTATAGCATAGCATCACTCTGCTTCTCTGAGGGTACTAAAACCCCAACAACTCTTGTGTGCAACTAGCCACTGAATGGCTTAGAGGGTACCAAGAAATTCACCTTAGGTGATGATCAAAATGGTTGGTGGATTTTGGTGCTTGTGGCTTGCTTGATTATCTCCTGTTGCTTCCTGGTACCTTGGCTTTGTATTCTTGATTGCAGGCTTGCAATCAGATGCTCCAGTATTTAGTGGAGTGGATGATTTGGTGGTTGTACTTCTCCTGTTCTTGGTTGCTTTAGCAATCCGAGCAATAGCAGGGGAAAGTGATGCGTGTGCCCCCTCTCTTGCGGCTGTTGTGGTTTTTATACCATAGTTGTGGTTTTGACAGCACAAAAGCTTGTACCTGAGTGTGCTGTGTGCCTGTACATGAGTGCGATGTGTGCCTGCTTGCCAGTGAGGAGATATTTTCTCCAGGCATTCGGCTGATCTTATCCTTGCCTGGTATTATTCTTGTGATGCCAGTTGTAATTCCAAGTCTATGCCTGTGATGTTGGTCTGAGGCAATGCTTAACAGAACAGATACTACACATCTTGTATTAAACCATGTGATGAATTTATCAGTGCAACTCACTGACGACCTGAGGGTACTAATTCCCCTCCTAACATTTCTGTTTTAGTTTTGTGTTTTTGTTTTGCAGGTGTTGAAGATATTAGCTGCTATGGATTAGATAGGTTTTAGTTCTAGGATTAAATTCTTGTAATAGCTTATTTGTACAATTGTTGTATTTTTTCTATTTTTGGATCCCATTGTAAAGACCTTGTAACTTATGTGATTATTAATAAAGTTTAATTATTTTTCTTTACCTATTCTTGTTAATATTTAAAGATAATTCATTATTTGCTATCTCAAATATGAGTCCAATTATTTATATTTAAGATATAATCTTGTCTATCTAATTTGATTTCAAATTCAAATACAATTCAAACTTAAATTATAATATTCCTAAATTCAAATAATTCAAAGCTTAACTCCCAAATTCAAATATAACCCAGAGGTCATGTCGAAATTCCATCAAGTTACAGTACCAACCTCTACCTAAGAATCAGTTACTTGATGGAACCTCAATCACTCCAGGGTTTTAATTTTGCGAAAAATGTATTCAGGTTTTTGCAAACACATGCATGCAGATGCACAAATTAATATTCTACCCCCCGTGAGTTCCTAAACGCTGGGACATTACAGTCTTCCCTCCTTAACGAGAACTTCGTCCCGAAGTTGTAACAATAATACCTGAAAAGCTCGGGGTAGTTTTGTCGTAACTCCTCTTCCTTCTCCCAGGTAGCCTCACGTTCAGGATGATGTTTCCACTGTACTTTACAGTACTTTATTGCTCGGTTTTGGTGTCTCTTCCAATCTTCTGCTAGAATCTTTTCCGGTTCCTCCACATATGTGAGGTCTGGTACCAGTTCTAACTCCTCCTGATTAACAGAATCTTCTGGCTCCTTCAAACACTTTCGGAGTTGGGATACGTGGAAAACATTATGAACTTGTTTTAATCTCTCGGGTAGCTGTAGAGTATAAGCTACATTCCTATTCCGTGCCATAATCTTGTAAGGTCCTATATATCGAGGACTTAACTTTCCCTTCACTCCGAACCTCATAAGTCCTTTCATCGGACTAACTCGGAGATAGACCATATCCCCGACTTATGGTTCCCATGTTCTTCTTTTTTGATCTGCATAAATTTTTTGACAACTTTGAGCTATTTTCAAACGATCTCTGATGATATCAACGATATGTTGTTGACCCTTGACGTAATCTAGTTCAAACTCAGACTTGCCTCCGGTCTCGAACCAACAAATTGGCGATCTACACTTTCGTCCGTACAGTACTTCAAAGAGTGCAGCTTTCAAACTGCTTTGGTAACTGTTATTGTATGATAATTCTGCTAATTGTAAATGTTCATCCCATGATCCACCAAAATCCAGAGCACATGCCCGAAGCATGTCTTCCAAAATCTGATTAGTTCTTTCAGTTTGCCCTCCGGTCTGAGGATGATAAGCAGTACTGAAATCTAGTTGTGAACCTAAAGCTTCCTGAAGTTTTCTCCAGAATACCGAAGTAAACACATATCCTCAATCTGAAACTATTCTTTTTGGCACTCCATGTTTACTGACTATCTCCTTGACGTATATATCCACCAGCTTCTCAGCGTTATCCTTCTGGTTGACTGGTAGAAAATGTGCACTTTTGGTCAATCTATCCACGATAACCCAAATCATATCCTTGTGGTTCTTAGTCATTGGTAGACCTGCAATGAAATCCATACCAATCTCCTCCCACTTCCATTCTGGAATATCTAAGGGTTGTATTGGCCCTGCTGAACTTTGATGTTCAGCCTTTACTCTCTGACATGTGTGACATTCATAAACATACTTGGCAATATATCTCTTCATATTGTTCCACCAAAATATGTCTCTGAGATCCATGTACATCTTGGTACTCCCAGGGTGAATAGAGTACGGTGTCTCATGTGCCTCCTGAAGAATCAACTTCTTGATCTCCGGAATATCAGGTACACAAAGCCTCTTGTTGAACCATAATGAGCTATGTTCACCCAAATGAAATACGGAAGGTATTCCTTCCTTAATTCTTCGGAGTTCTTCTTTTATGAAAGGATCTTCGTCTTGCCGCCGAATTATCTCATTCCTAAGATCACTTTTTATTTATTCCATGACCTTCATGGTATACAAGCCCCCAAAGATTGTACCTCCAGTATCTCAATCTCTGCTTGTTCTATTTCTCTCTTCAGCTCTTTTGGCAATTCACATTGAATTGGTTGACTGTCAGTACTCTTCCGGCTTAAAGCATCAGCTACTACATTGGCTTTCCCCGGTGTATAGTTGATGGTAAGATCGTAATCCTTGATCAATTCTAACCATTTTCTCTGCCTCATATTTAATTCTTTCTGAGTGAAGAAATATTTGAGAATCTTATGGTCTGTGTAAAGCTCACACTTTGATCCATAAAGAAATGACCTCCATCTCTTCAAAGCAAACACTACAGCTGCCAATTCTAAATCATGAGTTGGGTAGTTAACTTCATGGGGTTTGAGCTGTCTCGAACCATAATCTATAACCTTACGATCTTGCATGAGTACAGAACCCAATCCATTCTTGGATGCATCAGAATATACGGTGTAATCCTTTCCTGGTTCAGGTACTGCTAAGATTGGAGCTGTTGTTAAACGTTTCTTCAACTCTTGAAAACTGGCTTCACACTTATCTGACCATATGAAAGGAGTATTCTTCCTTAGCAAATTGGTCATTGGCCAGGCTATTTTAGAAAATCCTTCAATGAATCTTCTATAATACCCGGCCATTCCAAGGAATCCTCGAACTTCCTTGACATTGGTTGGTGCCTTCCAATCCAGAACTGACTGTACTTTGTCAGGATTTACTGCAATACCTTCCTTGCTGATAACATGTCCAAGAAATTCTACTTGGTCTAACCAAAACTCACACTTACTGAATTTGGCATATAGCTGATGTTCCCTCAGAACTTGTAGTGCTATCCTTAAGTGCTTGGCATGATCTTCTTTGTTCTTCGAATATATCAGGATATCATCGATGAACACAATTACGAACTTATCCAAGTATGGCATGAAGATCTTGTTCATCAAATTCATGAAAATACCTGGTGCATTGGTTAGTCCAAAAGGAACAACCAAATATTCATGATGTCCATACCTTGAAACAAAAGCTGTTTTGGGTACATGTTCTGGTTTAATCTTAATCTGATGGTACCCTGATCTGAGATCAATCTTGGAGAACACTCCAGCTCCATAAACTTGATCAAACAAATCTTGTATTCTTGGTAATGGATACTTGTTCTTGATAATGACATTGTTCAGGTTTCTGAAATCACCACACATTCTTCTACCTCCATCTCTCTTGTCCACGAATATCACCGGTGATCCCCATGGTGATACACTTTCTCTGATGAATCCCTTGCTTTCCAGTTCATCTAACTGTTCTTTCAGTTCCTTTAACTCCTTAGGACCCATCTTGTATGGTGCCTGAGCAATAGGTGATGTACCTGGTATCAAGTCAATGGTAAACTCGATCTCCCTATCTGGTGGCATTCCCGACAATTCTGCTGGAAAAACATCCGGAAACTCATTGACTACTGGTATATCTTCTAACTTTGCTTCATTGAGTGAGTTGAGTTGGAGTTCAGCCTCCACATGAGTATGCTTATCTGCTTGATAAGTAACTCTACCTCCTCCAGGTCTCCTAAGAGAAACTGTCTTCTCCTCACAATCAATCAAAGCTCCATTCTCCGTCATCCAGTCCATTCCAAGAACATCATCAATGTTCTTCAAAGGAATAGCAAATATGTCCGCGTAATATGTGCAACCACAGATCATGATGACTTGATCTGGCCTTGCACGCGTAACTAAGAGCGTACCTCCCACCGTCATAACGGTAAGAGGACATTCTAAACGCGAACACCTTACCCCATACTTATCAACAAAATAACTGGAGATGAATGATGTGGTGGCACCGGTATCAAATAAAACCTTGCCATATTGTGTAAGAAGACTGAGCGTACCTAGTACGGTGGTGTCCGAGTTGTCAGCCTCCTCCAGAGATGTGCAGTTCAATTTCCCGAAGGGTCTTGATCGTTTGCCATTACTGTTCTTCCCGCTACCGCCACTTCCGGCTGAGAATCCGCTTGCTCCTCCGGGCCTTGCTCCAACCCTGTTGAAACCACCTCCAATTGTCTTGTTAGGGAAATCTGGCTAAATGTGTCCCTCTTTTCCACACCCGAAGCATACCACCTTGGGTTGTTTACACTCATTCTTGAAGTGTCCTGGAAGTCCACAGTTGTGGCAGATGACCTTATTCCTTGGATTGAATGGTCCACGATTGATCGGGGCTCCTCCCGACTTTATTATTGGCTTGAAACTCAATTTGTAGTAGGTCTACTGGGTTGAAACTTTTTGGGCTCAAACTTGGCCTTCTTTTGTCGGTTCTGCTGAACCAACTTGTAATCGTTCTCCCAGGTAACTGCAGAGTTCATCAACTCCTGAAAGTTAGCTGGTTTGGATGTCCTTGGTTGCATAGCCACATAGGGATCCATCCCTCTCAAGAACCTCTTGATTCTCTTTTTGTCAGTATCAACTTCATCAGCAGCATATCGGGAAAGTCTACCGAACTCATTGACATACCATATCATATGGTGTGTCCCCTGTTGAAGGTCCTCGAATTGCCTCCTCATAAGCTCCATGACACTGTCAGGGACATGATACTCCCTGAATTTTTCCTTGAATTCATTCCACGTGAATTCCCTTTCCGGTGGCTTCATAATAATCTGGTTATCCCACCATGCTGCTGCGGGACCATTTAGAAGATTTGTAGCAAAGCGCACCTTCCCTGTGTCATTGGCATTGATAGCCTTGATATCCCTTTCCGTATCGACTAACCAGTCTTCAGCCTCCATAGGATCCTTGGCCGTGGCAAACGGTGCTGGTTTAGTCGTAAGGAAATCTGACAGCGTTAGCATCCTTGGTTCAGCTTCTCTCCCAGGTCCCACCTGGTTAAGTAGTTCCTGCATGAATTTATTTTGATTCTCCTGTACAAATTTCATGTATTCCATGAAATTCTTCTCCGCCAATGGCCTGAGTGGTGGTGGTGGCAACTCTGCTCTGGCAGCGTCCTCATCAGCTTTGGCCTTGTTTTCCCGCTCCAGACGCTGAGCGTCAACTTCACTAGGTCCGCCACTCTCCATAACCCCTTAGTCCTGCAATGTGAAGCGAACAAACTCATAGTTACATCATGCTCATGCTTTCTGAGCCTCGCTTCACATGCAACACTAATCACACAAGAGAAACAAAATCCAAATCCAGATACAAAAAACATATTACACATATTATACATATACTAATAAGTTGGTTACAAGCCTTCACCGCAGTGAATACAGAAAGTACATCAGTAGGAAACACAACTGGGTCGCGCTGACACTCCGACCCTTATTTAGGTACATGGCTCGAATATTTGATATCTCAAATATGATTCCAATTATTTATATTTAAGATATAATCTTGTCTATCTAATTTCATTTCAAATTCAAATAAAATTGAAACTTAAATTATAATATTCCTAAATTCAAATAGTTCAAAGCTTAACTCCCAAATTCAAATATAACCCAGAGGTCATGTCGAAATTCCATCAACTTATAGTACCAACCTCTACCTAAGAATCAGTTACTTGATGGAACCTCAATCACTCCAGGATTTTAATTTTGCGAAAAATTTATTCAGGTTTTTGCAAACACATGCATCCAGATGCACAAATTAATATTCTACCCCCCGTGAGTTCCTAAACGCTGGGACATTACATTGGCTATGTTGCCAAAAATAAGAACAAGAAGAAGAAGAACAAGAAGAAGGCCAACAATGGTGCTCTGGGTGGTATTGCATGAGGGACAACACTACTCGTAGCATTTCCGCGGGAACTAACAATCCACACCATTTCTTATATGTTGATTATTATGGTGTTGTGTAAGCTAAATATGTTGGTCCTATTGAAGGTTACATTGACTGTACCATTTTTTGTTCCAAAGACCCTTGTTGCTAACATGACGGGACCCTCCTCGGGTCCTAACTCTAGTCAATGATCTCTTGGAGGACTATGCTTCCGGTGGGTCTAAATGGATAACTGATAGTGGATGCACTAGTCATATGACCGGAAGCAAAGAACTTGTGACGGAGTTGCGCCCAAATGATATTGATGCAACCGTCACTTATGGAGACAATTCCAAGTCTAAGGTATCGAGGTTTGGCAAGGTTTTGATTGCTCCTGATATCACTATCGTGGACGTCATCTTGTTGAATCCCTTGGTTACAATTTACTTTCAGTTCGTTCATTAGGGAAGATGGGTTTCTCCATCTTCTTTGATCCTGATATTGTGGTCCTTTTGAGGAGAAAGACTCTTGATGTCGCATACGTGGGACATGTTGAAAATGAGTTGTTCGCAGTGGACTTCTCAAAGTCTACCAACTCTCAATCAATGTATTTTTTCGGAAAGGCGGACGTGGGGTGGTTGTGGCATTGCCGCTTATCCCATGTCAACATGAGAACTTTGCAAAGTCTTCACAAAGGTGGCCTTATTTTCGGACTAAAAGAAAATGTTTCCTTTTCCAAAGACCGTGTTTGTAGGTCGTGTGCTGAAGGAAAGATGCATGATGCCGCCCACAAGGCCAAGACTATTATCTCATCAAAGAGGATCTTGGAGCTTCTCCATGTTGATCTCTTTGGTGTCGTTCCCGATACAAGTCTTGGAGGCAAGAAGTATTGCTTGGTGATTGTCGATGACTACTCAAGATTCACTTGGGTTTATTTCTTCAAGTGCAAGAGTGAGACCCAACAAACTATCATCGATTTCACCAACCAAGTGCAACATCAACACAATGTCCAAATCATGGCTATTAGGAGTGACAATGGCTAGGAGTTTAAGAACTACACTTTGAATGAATTCCTTAGTCATGAGGGTATTCGTCATCAATATTCCGCTACCTACACCCCTCAACAAAATGGTGTAGCCGAGCGGAAGAATAGAACTCTATTGGATATGGCTAGGACCATGTTGGCGGAGTATTCTACCCCCAATATCTATGGGTCGAGGCCATTTCCACCGCATGCCACTCCTCCAACCGCCTCTACATACGCAAGGGCTTGGACAAGAATCCATATGAGATCCTCACCGGCAACAAACACAACGTCTCCTACTTCCGTGTATTCGGTTGTAAGTGCTTCTATTTGATCAAGGGTGTTCGGTTGTCTAAAGTTCAATCCAAAACTATTGAGGGTATATTTGTTGGTTACGGTGTCAAATCCCACACTTATAGAGTCTTTGACAAAGCCTCACGGACTGTCATAGAATTTTGTAGTGTGTTTTTTGAGGAAAATGATGGCTCCCAAGTGGCGCAATTTCATGTTTCTAATGTAAATGTTGAAATGCCTCAAGAATCTATAGGAAGGATGGGTGTGGGATTTTTTTCGCCCATTGAAGGACACCTTATGGCGACTCGAGAAGGACTATGCTCTACTCAAGTGGAGCCCTCCTCTACAATATAAGAACAAGCCAAGGAGACAATTGATGCACCTAACCAAGAACATGTTGAAGACCTTCCTCTCATTGACCAAGTTACTACGCAATATGCAACCACTCCTATCATTCAAGCTAGTCTAGGTCAAAGCCAAGATCAACCATCCTCATCCTCCTCTCCTCAAGTTGAAGCTAGTGTTGAATTTGTTGTTGATGATGATGATGATGATCAAGGCGAAGTTGGTCAAGACGGGGACCCAAATGATCAAGATGATCAAGTGATTCCTCCTCGCGATAATGAGGAGATCGAAGCCCGTCGTGCTAGAAGGATAAGAAGAGCTTTGAAGCATATTGATGCTCAAGACAACAAAGTGTTGGAAGATGTTCAAGCTAGAAGATACACAAGAAGGAAATTGGCTCATTTTAGTCAGCACCAAGCTCACATATCTATGGTGGAACCAAAGTAAGTGTTTGAAGCTCTTGAGTACTCTGATTGGGTTGAAGCTATGCATGATGAGCTCAATAACTTTGAGCACAATAGAGTTTCGAAGCTAGTTTAGAAGCCCAAAGATTGCCACAATGTTTTTGGCACTAAGTGGATATTCAAGAACAATCAAGATGAGCGTGGTATTGTCATAAGGAACAAGGCAAGATTTGTGGCTCAAGGCTACACTCAAGTGGAAGGCATTGACTTTGATGAGACCTATGCTCTCGTGGCTCTCCTTGAGTCCATCCGTATCCTTCTCGCATATGCATCTTCGCATAATTTCAAGTTGCAACAAATGGATGTCAAAAGTGTTTTTTCTTGAATGGTCCACTAAAATAGGAGGTATATGTTAAGAAACCTACGGGGTTCGAGAACCTCAACTTTCCTAACCATGTGTACAAGCTTGATAAGGCGCTCTATGGACTTAAAAAAGCACCACGTGCGTGGTATGAGCACCTTAGGGAGTTATTGGAAGACCGTGGTTTTGAAGTTGGGAAGATCGACCCCACCTTTTTCACAAAGAGGGTAAAGGGAGAGCTTTTCATATGACAACTCTATGTGGACGATATTATCTTTGGCTCAACTAACCAAGATTTTAATAATGAGTTCTCAAAGCTTATCAGTGACAAGTTTGAGATGTCCATGATGGGAGAGCTTAAATTATTCCTTGCCTTTGAGATCAAGCAATTGGCTCATGGGACTTTAATTTCTCAAGCCAAGTACACCTAAGACATTCTCAAGAGGTTTAATTTCCAAGGTGCAAAAATGAAGCCATCTCCTATGCAAGTCAAATGCCACCTCAAGCGCAATCCGGATGGTAAAGATGTGGACCAAAAGTTTTATCGTTCCATAATTGGTTCTTTGCTTTACCTTTGTGCATCTAGGCCCAATATCGTGTTGAGTGAAGGTGTGTGTGCAAGGTATAAAGCGGCTCCTAAGGAAAGCCACTTAGTGGTGATCCATAGGATCTTTCGGTATTTGGTTGATACCTCAAGGTTTGGTTTGTGGTACCCAAAGGGGCACAATTCTCTCTCAAGGGCTACACAGACTCGGATTGGACCGGTGATCAAGATGATAGGAAGTCTAATTCGGGGGCTTGCCAATTTCTTGGCAGGTCCTTGGTGAGTTGGTCTTCCAAGAAGCAAAATTGTATATCTCTCTCCACCGCCGAAGCCGAGTATGTGGCAGCCTCTAGTGCTTGCACCCAATTGCTATGGATCAGGCAAACCCTCAAAGAGTATGATGTTCACTTGGAGAAGGTGCCTCTCATGTGTGACAATGAAAGTGCCATCAAGATCGCCTACAACCCCGTGTAACACACAAGGACGAAACATATTGAGATTCGTCATCATTTCATCCAGGATCATGTGGCAAGAGGTAATATTGAGATAGCATATGTCCCCACCAAGGATAATCTCGCGGACATCTTCATGAAGCCTCTTGATGATGCAAGACTCATGTTCTTGAGGAATGAGCTAAATATCATTGATTCTAGGAGTTTGACTTGAAGATCTTGCACACATCCCTATAGTTGATATGTGTTTGGGTTTAGGTGTAGCAATGGACATAGGGGGAGTGTTATCCTAACACATTGGGTTCTCCCTCCCCCAATTATCCCCATAAAAAATTCATTGTTATCTCTCTTTTTCTAATACTGAATTGTGAGCTTCAATGTCGAGTATTGGACATGCACCCAAGATATATCTTCACGGTGTCATACCATGATCTCTTACATGGTGCCTTAGGCCACCAACCTCTTCTTGGTGAACAGTTGGATTTTAGTTGGAGTTTATTATTATTTTCATTGCATTTCTCATGTTTTTCCCTCGCTAAGTGTTTTTCGTAGGAAAATCTCACTCACTTGGTCTTTGTTGTTTGGTTCTTGCAAATGAGCAGGATAAGTACTACTTCCAGTTTGGTGTTTCTATCCTAAGCCTATATACCCAAAAAAAACAAACTCTATCTAGCACATTTGTCGCTCCATTGAAACAAGGAAGTTTCGAATCAGAAGATAGTCGTTCTGTACCAGAATATCCGTGTGGACTCGGAATATCCGGTGCAAACTTGAATCGAAATATACGGTTCGGCGAATCTCCACATATCTGGAGGGGCACGGGGAGGAGAGGCAGTTCCTGCCTTTCTCCCCCAAGTCCTCTTCTCCACCAAATCGCCGCCCCTCCTATTCTTGGACTCCCGGGCCACTTCCTCCACAGGATTTGCTTGTTTTAGGCCGAACCTTGTTCCCCGTCTCCTTGGGATCATCTCCATCTAAGCATCTTCATCCATGGAAGCGGGTAATGTTCAACCTCTTTGAATCTTGGTGCCATAACTCTACTCCTCCGTGGATTCTCATTTTTTCTTGTCAATGCTTGGTAGTGGATGTTCCCTAAGGTATCTAATGCATGCTAGAAACAATAGGTTAGCACTCCATATCACCGATCTAGTTTTATACCTAGGGGAAGATGAGATCAGTGTTGTTTTCGTGGACCCGGAATATCCGGTTCAATACTGAACCGGAATATCCGGCTGGGTTCTGTCCCAAATTTTCAGTACTGTTTTTAATCATCCCTAGGATTGTTACTTGATTGGTATGTGGTTTCTTACCTATTGTTTTTCAGTATGATTCCTTCATTGATGACATGTGTGCACTTACCCCCTTTGCTCCCGTCTATGTATTTCTCTCACAGGTGGTTCCTAGGTAGACAAGTTGAGTGCTCGCAAGCGTCCTTCCTAGAAGGACACTAGTGATGAGGACCCCGGTGATTCTCTGCCTCCGAGGAAGACTGCTGCCAAGGGGAAGGCCAAGTCCATTGCCATGAAGCCATCAAGTTAGAAGAAAGGCAAGGAAGCAAGAAAGAACTACAAATTTTATGTGACCACTCAGGAATTTGCTCAGATTCGTCAGAAGGATTGGTACACCACCCCGAGGGACTTGGAGTTTGATGATGCTCGCTTTTGGTGTGCGGAGTAGTCCTATATCTTTCCTGACATCTACTCCGACTACAAGTTTCCTATCCGTCAGATGAGTCCTACCAAGTTTCAGTTCATCAAGGATAAGGAGGTATTTGCTCATCCTGCTAGTATCATTGAGAGGTTTGGTCTTGTGAAGCTCATGGAGACTTGCTGCCCCTACAACACCGACCTTGTGGTTCAGTTCATGTCTACTATGGCATTTGATTCTAGTGATGTGTGCAGTTTGAAGTGGATGACTCAGACCACTCCATGTGAGGCTCAGTTCTTCAAGCTATCTAAGGTACTTGGTTATAGTTACCGCTCTCATCCTCCACTTTGTCACTGTTACCCCAGCGAGAGAAGTTTATGGCTGATATGTATGCTCCTAGATTACCTGTCGGTAAGTGGGAGGGGCTCCTCTCGTTCGATGATCAGTTGGTTCGCTTATTCCGGGATTTTCTGATTCCTAGTGGTGGCAACAATGAGGCACTCACCATTTTGCTTTGCAACCTCCTGATTCTGGCAAAGCAATGCATGGAGGATGAGGACCCTACTGCTTCATACACCATGGATGTCATGGACATTATCTTCCACGAGCTCCACAATGTGATGATTGGTGGGAACACTATCCCATATGGACCGTTCATCATGATGTTGATCAAGGATACAATGAAGAGGGATTTCCATGAGCTGCCTATGCAAGACCATGCCTTCAAGAAGTTGTACATCAAGAGGGAGAAAGTTGTTGTTGCTCCTGTTCCTCCTCCTGGGGTTGGTTCCTCTATGGGGGATGTTCCTTCTAGTGCTCACAGGGTTGACACCTCCTCCACTATGCGCAATGTCAGGAAGCTCTCCTGGTTTCAGCGCAATGGGCTCTGCATGAAGGTGGATATCCACAAGGAGCAGTATCAGGCTTACCGTAGGGACACTGCTTTTTCCAACTCTCAGCGTCAGATTCTTCACCATGTGAGTGGTGCCACTGGTGATCTTCCTGCTGCCCTTGTTCTGAATTCTTATTATCAGTGCGCTTCTCGTGACTGTGCCCATTGGGAGCGGATTGAAGAGGCTCTTCGTGCCACTGCTTCTTCTTCCAGTGCCCATGTTGGTGATGATTTCGATGAGGAAGATGAGGATGTGGACAAAGACCAGGAGAGGGCTGCTGAGGGTGCATCCGAGGAGTCGTCTGGGCACTCGGATTCTTAGCTTGTCGATGGGACGCTAGCACCACTACCTATCTCCTTTTTGATGTCTCGGTGCCAAAGGGGGAGAAGTAGTCTTAGGTCTACGGGATTTGCATGGGTTTTGGGCACAAGCATACGATTTCACCATTCTTGAGAGCTTGTGTCCATTTAGTCTTATTTCGTGAACTATTTGCTATTTGTTGTCTCGTTTAAAACTATGTGCTACTATGTGTTGTGAGACTATGGTTATTTGGTTATCTATGATTATCTCTGTTGAGGAGATTATCTATTATTGTGCTTCGATATTCTTGACATTATCTCCACGCACAAGGTACCTCTTTCAAAATTCCTCAAGATATTGGTTATAGTATTTTCTATGGCATGTTTGCTTCACTTGTTGGAAATTAATCTCCGTATGGATATTGCACTTTTTGCATTTGAGGCAAAAAAAATATATGCATATGTGTAGGGGGATAAATTCCCATGTTATTACAAACATGTACTCGTCAAGGTTTTATTGCAAATCTTAGTATTGTCATCTAACACCAAAAAGGGGGAGACTGAAAGTGCAATTCGTTTTCCCGTTGTTTTGTGTGTTAGTTAACAATACTAAGTACATTATTTATCGAGGTGTTGAGTGTGCAGGTGTTATACTTAACATCCGCATCGATCACCAAAAAGATCAGTGAAGATTGGCCTTTGAGTTTTGGGACAACGAGGAGCCGGATTATTCTAGGAAACCGGATGTTCCGGTTAGGATGTTTTTTGTCCAGTTCGGGATAGAGATGATCCGGAATATTTGAACTAGATTATTCATAAGGAACAGGATATTCGGATTGATGTAGTTTTGCTCAAAATCGACTAAGGACTCAAGCTTCAAGTCACAGAATCCAACCGGATTATTTGAACCAAATTATTTCATATCAACCGGAATATCCGGTTCAGGTGCCAGTGCGGGATAGAAGCCAATCGGATTATTTGTACCATATTATTAAGTCCCAGTCGGATTATCCGGTTAAAGTCAACAAGTTCGTTTCAGATCTAGAGAAAGAAGCCAACCGGATATTCCGGTCCAAACTTGGACCAGATATTCTGATACATGTTTTCCTGCTCAAACGGCTAATTTGAGGATGGGTTATAAATACCCCTCCTCTTCCTCCTTGAGATCTAATTCTTCCAAAGCATTGAATAACATTTATTGAGATCACCAAATCTTCAATTACTCCCAATCCCTCCCACCAAACTTGTTGATCTTTGTAGGATTGAAGGAGAAGGCCCCGATCTACATATTCACCGAGCCGTTCTTCATTTCCATCTCATTCTCTTGAGGGATTCGAGTCTAGGGTTTCCATTTGTGGAGAACCTAGACCTCTTTCTACTCTTGGTGATTCTTGGTGTTAGGAGCCCCCAATTTTGTTGTGGGTGTGTTCCCCAAGCTTGTTTGTAAAGGATTCGATTCCCGCCTCAAAGGGGATCAATAGTGGAAGGTGGACTAGGCTTTTGTGGCGGGTTCATCGGAGAATAGGGTGAGGCCTTTGTGGCATTGAGTAGGCCTTTGTGGCGAAGCTCACACCCCTCCAACGAGACGTACTTCCTTAACAAGGAGGAACTCGGGATTACATCGTGTCTCCGCGTGCTTCATATCGGTTACCTCGTTCCCTTCCCTTTTACTTGTGCTTGTATTGTGTTAGTGCTTGTCATTGTCATATAGGTAAATTCACCGTAGTTGCATTATCTAGAGAATTTACCTTTATGTCAAGCCTAATTTTGTAGAAAAATTAAAATTGGTCGTAGCACCTATTCACCGCCCCTATAGGTGCCCTCACTATTGGCAAGTATGTGACTTGTTTGTGAAACTCTTTACTTACATGGTTATTCTAAATATGTCCCTGGATGGAGTTCATGTGAGGACACACCTGAACATTAGACTAGTACATGTATTGGTTGATGGCTATGTTTCGCAAGTCATAGACATGGTGATGTCAAACTAATAATGTGAACTCATGTTATGAACATGGTGTTGGACTGATCCACCTTGAGACATTACAACAATGTTAATAGTTCTCACTCTACACGTTGTGCTTGCTTTGTCCTTAGACCTGAGATTGTCGCATGTTCTTGAGATGTGAATAGATCTACTTTGGGGCTATCAATCCGTTCACAAATCCATCTACCAGTTAAAACTCCATGTTCCTAGAGATCTAGACCCACATTTACAACTTTGGCCTAGATCTAATTTTTCCTTGGTAAAATCCATGTGTTTCTACACTTTAGTCTCTATCACCATCACCAGTTAGGTTCCATCCCTCGAAAACTCTAGTTTTGGTGAAGTGTTGAAACAAGTATTCGAGATTTTGTGGCAGTTCAGATTCACATAGCAGTTTTCAGAATCATTCCGGCAATGTTGGAACCATTTCGGGCAACCAAAATAATCCGACATTCCAGAATAAATCCGGAAATTCCGGATTGAATCTGACTGGTCCCAAAATTCCCGAAAACTTGCACTTCATCCAACTTAGGGTTGTTGTTATCTTCTTTTGGCATATGCACCTACCCCATGCTATCTATCTCTGTCATTTGTTCACAGGTCAAGGCTCTCGTGGTGGTACAGTTCACAAGAGGAAGACCACTATTACTCGTAAAGACTATTCTGGGGTTCTCGTCCTCAGAGGGGTCGCGGTCTAGGTGGCCGCCCTACCGCAACTCATGATGATGGTCTAGTTGAGCATTTTCCTGAGGGAGATATTAAGCGGTACTCTATGGGACTATGGAAGCAAGTGAAGAAGAATAATCCATACCGCTTTCCTGAGATCACATGTGAGGATCTGATACGTCATAAACGTATCCCTAATTTATGATGCTCCAAGATGATATTATGAAATTTGCTACATGTTTTCTCCCTTCTTTATGTCATTTTTATCGATTTTCCGGACTAACCTATTGACAAGATGCCACAGAGCCAGTTCCCTTTTTTTTGCTGTTTTTTAGTTTCAGAAAAGTTGTTCTGGAAATATTCTCGAAATTGGAAAGTTCGAAGCCCGGAAGTCCTATTTTCCCCGGAAGCATCTAGAAGACCGAAGAGGGGCCGAAGACGGGCAGCAGGGGCACACCATAGGGTGGCGCGGAGCCACCTGACCGTGTCAGCTATGGGTGTGGCCCCCCCGGCCTCCACCGCCTTTGCCCTTTCGCTTATTTAAGCCCCCCGGATGGAAAACCCTAAGCACCTGATCAAAATCCCCGAAAATGTTCCGCAGCCGCCGTCACCGTCAACCCCAGACCAGGGGGGTTCTAAAGCTGTTTCCGGCACCCTGCCGGAGAGGAGATCATCACCGAAGGCTTCTATATCACCATGCCTGCCTCCGGAGTGATGCGTGAGTATTTCATCCTTGGACTACGGGTTCGTAGCTGTAGCTAGATGGTTGTCTTCTCCTCATATTCCTCCCTGTTTAGATCTCGTGAGCTGCCTATCATGATCGAGATTGATCTTATGTAATTCTTTATGCTGTATTTGCTGGGATCCGATGAATATTGACCTTGTGTCAAGTTGATTATAGTCTTTATTTGCATATGTTATTTGTGATCTTCGTGCTCTTTGTTGCTAGTGGTTATTCTGGCCAAGTAGTTGCTAGTGACTCCAAGAGGGAGTATTTATGCTCGATAGTGGGTTCATGCCTCCTTGTTGCCTTGCTCGAGTGACAGAAACGTGAAGGGGGATGATGTGATGTTGCCATTAGGGAGAAAACAGCGGTGAGAGTGCCCGCGTGCATAATCATTGCTTACATTACACACTTTGTTTAATGCAATTATCTGTTGCTTGCAACTTAATACCTAAGGGGGTTCGGATGATAACCTGAGGGTGGATTATTAGTCATAGATGCAGATGTATGTCGGTCTATGTATCTTGTTGTAATGCTCGCACTAAATATCATAGTAATCTTCATGTCATATTGTGCACTACGGTGCAACCTCTATTTGTCAATTGCCCACATGTAATTTGTTCACCCAGCATGCTATCTTTTATGGAGAGACACCACTAGTGAAACTACGAACCCCGGTCCATTTTACACACTGTTAAACAAACCACAACAATTTCCTGCTTTCTTTACTTACTGCAAGCATACACTATTTTTCCACACTATACGTCTAATCTTTGTTTCAGCAAGACCGGTAAAATTGACAACCTCACTGTACCGTTGGGGCAAAGTATTTTGGTTGAGTTGTGTGCAGGTTCCACGTTGTTGCTGACACCGGTGAAGCGCCAGCACCATCGTCAGTGGCATCAACCTTCCAAAGGTCCTCCTTCTCCTACTGGATTGATAACCTTGTTTCTTAACTAAGGGGAAAACTCCTACTTTTGTGCTCATCACACCCTCCTCTTGGGGTATCTCAACGAGTGCAAGATCTGCACTATCAGGATCCTAGATTCTGGACCAACCTTCAGCTCAAGGCTTGGGGGGACTTCTATTCCACTCTCACTCCTCCTTTGTGGCAATCCCCAGTTGATATGGATTTCTATAATCAGCACAAGACTGGAGAGCTTTTTCATGTTCATGAGTGTTTGGTGAAAATGGACATTGCACCTCTTCTAAAGATTAACCATGAGTATTGCCCCGATCTTATCTCTCAGTTTTACTACACTGTGCACTGCAAGGTTGATGCGATGCAGACTATGACTTGGATGACTGGTGATCAGAAGATTTGCAGCAGTCTGGCTTAGTTTGCTTCAGCTCTGGGGTATTCCTGGAAGGCAATCTAGGGAATTCATGGTTATCGCGTTCATGATGCTTCTGAGTATGAATCTTCTATCTTGGAATTTTGCTATCCTTCTTACATCCCAGACAAGAACATTCCATTCAACTCCCACATGTATTCATAATATAATGTTCTTTCTAAGACCTTCCGCTCTACTCTCATGGTTAAAGCTAGAAACTACTCAGCTATCAGGGCTTTCATGGTTAACCTCATGGTCATCACCAAGCCCAAGAACCAAAATAAGATTGATGTTATGGACTTTCTCTATCATGAGATTTCATGGGAGTCATGGAAAAGAGGAAGCCGACTTATGGTCCATATATCCAGAGGTTCATCAACGACAAGGTTGGAGAAGAAATCATGAAGCACTATCCGGTTGTTAGGCCAAAGAAGTTCAGTCCCTCCCTCATCCATGATCCGGAGATCCCAGAGTTTGGTAAGGCAAAAGCCAAGATGTCTTACACTCCTTCCGGCTCTTCTAGCGGTGGTACTCAGCGCCAGTCTTCTAGTGGCATTGCAAAGTTCTTGAAGGTTATGTTCAACATGTGCAGTGAGACTAGAGCCATTGCTCATGAAGCTAGGGAGCTAGCTAAGGAAATTAGGCGTATTCAGAATGCTGGCAAGAGGAATGTTAGGATTGAAGTGCCTGCTGATCCTCCTTCTCTTGCTACTGCTGATCTTGTTCCCATTAAGATGCCTGAGATCTGTGACGATGACTTCTATTTTGGGGTGTCTCCGGCTGATGGGGATGATGATGATGAAGAGCAAGACGATGATGATGACTTTGATGATGCTGGAAACCAGGGTGGATATGAGCAGGAAGTCGACCAAGAAGATGATGAAGAGGATATCGGGTGATCTCTTGGGACGCTAGTTATACTCTTTTTCTCATTTTTGGCGTCTTGATGCCAAAGGGGGAGAAGGAGTTCTCTATTTAGGATATCACCGGATTTGCAAGGGTTGGGGCACAAGTTTCTTGCCTTTTCGATTTAATCTTATAGGCTTGTGCTCCCGTTTATTTCCTTTCGTTGAAAATATTTGCTTTATGTGTGTGGAACCTTTAGGTGTCTCGTGTGTGTCACCCTTGCTCGTGTTAAGTTATTATCTTTAGAACTATATGCTTGCATGATTATATTGTTTTATCCTTTATACAATTGCTATTATGAACTTGGTTAAACTGTTTGGTTTCTAAAACATAGGGGGAGCAAAGCCTAGTTAGGGTGTGCCTCAATCGGTGCACACATCTAGGGCGAGCCCGTCTATTTTTTGGAGACCATTTTCTATTGTTCACTATGAAATCCCTGTGAATCTTTATGTTGTCATCAAATACCAAAAAGGGGGAGATTGAAATAGAATTTCTTAATCCCTTTAGTTTTGTGTGTTTGTTAACAACATAAATGATATCTCACCGTGTATTGCATGTTTAAAGTACACCTATTACCAGCGCAAAGTGGTGTCAAAGATCTGGTGAAGGAGAAAAATATCGAGGCATGTTTTCTCTGCAAATAGAGGTTTCTGTTGGCATCCAGATTCATTCTGGAAATTCCGGAATGATTCCGGATTTGCCGCGAAAACCTCCGTTAGCATTCGGAGCCATTCCGGGCTGTCGGAATTATTCCAGATTCATTCCGGAATGACCGTGAAATCCTTAGTTAGCATCCGGAATGTCCCGAAATATTCCGAATTTTCCATATTGATTTTGGATTTCTCGCAGGCTGCAAGGAAAACGGCTAGTTTTTTAGTGGACCTATAAATAGAAGACCCCTTCTTCTCCAAAGGGTCAGCTCGTCTAGAATTCATTGCTCCATTGATTGAGCTCACCCACCAAGCTAGATCTCCCATTTCCTCCGGCCGAACTTGTTCATACTTGGAGGATTGAAGGAGAAGGCCCGGATCTACATCTTCACCAACCCGTTCTTCATTTCCCCTCATTCACTTGAGGGAATAAAGTCTAGGGTTTCCTTGTAGAGAACCTATACCTCATTGCTACTACTTGTTGATTGTTGGTGATTCTTGGGAGTCCCCAATTTTTTGTGGGTGTGTGCCTCAAACTCATTGTAAAGGACTCGATTTCCGCCTCAAAGGGAATCAATAGTGGAAGGTGAATTAGGCCTTTATAGCGAGGTTCATCGGAGAATAGGGTGAGGCCTTTGTGGCGTTGATTAGGCCTTTGTGGCGAAAGTCACACCCCTCCAACGAGACATACTCCCCTCAAAAGGAGGAACTCGGAATTACATCCTTGTCTCCGCGTGATTCCGTTATCGGTTATCTCGTTCCCTCTCCTTTACTTTGTGTTTGTATCTTGTACATCGTTGTACTTGTCATATATGTAAATTCACCCTATTTGCATATCTAGAGAATTTACCTTTGTGTTAAGTCTTAATTTGAAGAAAAATAAAAATTGGTCGTAGCACCTATTCACCCCCTCTAGGTGTCCATACTATCTGTTCACAACTATTAGTGCATGCAACCAATCACTTATGTTTTTGCACTCATCGGCTAGGTTAGGCTACATGCAAGGTAATATGCCCTTAGCCATCATGCAGGGATGAAACGTTTAATTGAAAAAAGACAAAAGTTTTTTTAAAAGCCAAAAGTTAAAAGAAAACATTGTTGGTGAAATCCATTTTGGCACCTGGTATTTAATAAACATATTTTTAAATGTAAAAATTGAAATATTTGAGAATACATCTTCATATTCTCAGACATCAACGTTACAATCCCCAGTTACGGCAAGACGGTTGATGATATCCGAAGTATAACTTTTGATCTTGTGGTCACTAGATATTCTCATAGTATTGGAATCATGGTCAACAACGACTTCATATGCACTTTGCTAAATTCATTACAATTTTTTAATCATATACTTGGGTCGATTCAGTTCTATTTTTACCCTAACAATAAACTTTTATATTTTGCTAGAATTTTAACCAAGTCTATGATCAGGAAAACATGATCATCTCACAAACCATAAACTAATCTTAGAGACAATGTTATGAACTCTTGTTTGTTTATGTCTTCACACCCGTACAAAGACTTTCCTTTGGAAACTCAATTTTCAACTGCTATTGCGGTTGTAGCACGATGATATAAACTTAATTCTAAACTTGGAAGATGGAATAATAACTAAATATTATTGTCTTTAGGGCATATGTCCAACAGTAACAGGAATAAAGAATCAAACCCTAGTTTGCCCTTTTAAGACTAATTTATTGGATACTTGATGACTGTGTTTTCCTGGTCATGTACATTGTTTATGTCAGCATCAATGAATAGCATATTGTTGGAAGGGAACAATATGTCTGGGTATACCCTAGTAGTTGATATGCTAAGAGATTCCATTAAGATGTCTTTGTCCTTAGTGACATACTACAATATGGTTATATTACAACATATCCTTTGGCCATGAAGTTATCGGGTTGTATATTCTAGAAGCTTACTTTGGTACTATCAAGCGTCATATCGTAAACTGGGTGACATAACGGTAGCCACTGGGTAATTCTAAAGGAGTATAGTACCTCGATGTTCCGAGAAGTGAATTACTCCTCCATAAAAAGAAAAAGAAAGATACAAGGCTATGCCCACTTGGTATTCTTGATATCCATATGTACTGCAGACAATAGATGGCGATGATACATTATCTGGGATATCTGCCTGGCTGAAACTTTGTTGGCAACCAAATGGGCTCCACAATCTTGCCTCAGACCGTGGTTTTCCTCAGCCAGGCCCTATCGGGTCACGGATACAGAAGGTCCAAAATGCATGTAGGTAACCAAACACGCCCTATATGTATTTCGGGTTGTACTTCGTGTCATCCCGTCTCCGCTCAATTGCCTGACTTGCTGTAGCGCATCGCCGCCACTCTAGGGAATAGGCTCATAGTCAGCTTGCTCAGAAGCTCGAAGGAGCCACGATGGCTGCTACTCACCCGCCTACACAGTGTAGTACGATCCGTCAAACGTCTACAACCAAGTTTGTCTCCAATTTCGTGGTATAGATCTGTTGGGCGGCTAAGCCATAAGATATGCATGCCATACGTGTAATATGAGGGTAAAAAAATGTTAAATTAGTAAAATTACATCATACAACACTACAACAATCGGTTATGGTTATTTTTAGCTCATCTACAGATCACAAGTTATTTTATACTAACATAAAAGTGCATTGGCAAATCTAATTTAATTATTTTAGGATTTTGTTCTATTGGGAAAAGAATAACTGCGCAACTCATCCTTGATGAGATTAGTAACTTGTTAGATGGGTCTCGTTGGTGTAGATCTATTGCTATAGTTAGTTTCATGCCGATACTACATTGGAGAAATAACATATTTTGTTGTATATTGTTTGATCAAATATTGTCTTCTCCCCCAAATCGTCGATCCACCATTGATGGGACAAGGGGAGGACACAACTGCTCTCCGCTCGTGTCGGGGGTGGACATGAACACAACCCAAAAATTTGGGCTAGAAATGGATCGAGACGTACAAAAAACATACCGTTCCCTTTGCGTCACCGTGTTAGCCCGTGATTTTTGCACGAAATGGATGGCCTTTTGGAGTTGCCTTAACCATCCAGTTCACAAGCCACACAGGGTTTTTTGGGCCACCGTGCATTCCAGCACTTAAACTAATATGTATATATTTTTATCACTGAGATTAATAGATTATTAGGCCAAAGACACAAGCATATAGCACAAAGGTGAGCACACTAAAGTTCTAACAATAACATTCTTTTATCAGAATATAAATAAAGTAAAGCCATGCCCGTCGTCCCGATGAGAACCAGGGTTCAACAGGAAATAATCAAGTCACTAATGGCTATTTCATCACAGAAGTTTGGAAGCAGCGCACATTTATTGCTTTATGATACTGGTCACTTCCTTTGCTTGCTTGTCTACGCTACAGACTACAGAGACCTTTTCATGTGCATCGCTATCACCAAATTCCTGCAAATAAATGTGGGAAACATGGTGAGGATTCAAAGCTGTCTTAACGAATCAGCAAACTGAGAATTTCACACTGCAACTTATGTTGCGTGATGAATTACCACATAAATCGAAAGAAGCAAAAGGATGCGTGGCTAAAACAACTTAAACAAGGTGAGCTTCCATATTGCTCGTGCAGTACTTCAAATAACAGACTAATAGTGGCCGCAGCTGTTACTTTAATGAGTGTGGGTAATAGATAAGTTTTTTTGAAACCGATAATAGATAATTTTCACAGGTCATGAAACAACTATCTGTGTTGTAAACATATCGATATGCTAAATTGCTTGCTAATATCTGAATTTGATTTCTGGAACAAAGTGTGATACATCGAGAAATACTTGTTCAGATACAAATGCAAGAATAACAAATCCAGCTAGATCATTCTAGATTTGAGGAACAACTGCAGATATTCCTTGTGCTATTTAAAGCTGAACATCACATATTTTTAACTAGTTCACATATCAGGAGTACAATTGCTCGAGAGCGTGCATATAACGTCACTGCAATTAGGTATCAAATCAACAAAAAGTAAAGGTGCCGGTGATGACACAATAATGATTATTTGGTAAGAAGTATTTCTTAAGAAATTACTAGATTTGCACCGATTGTTCTGCAGGACACACCAGCACGCTGAGATATCGGATATCTAATACATCAAATCTTCCAAATTAAAATTTCCTTTGCTTAGAAGTATATCAGTATATGTGACTTGGGGAAGCAACAGAGAGAACGCCTACACGTCTAGAATACTAACAACCAGGAAAACTTAGACGATGACCTTTTCTTTTTCTTTTAGAAGAGACTTGAGAAACCCTGAACCTCTAAAAATGTGGGAGGGTAAGCTCAATAGGAGACTGTTGAGTTACACTACTAAGTCAGTATGACCTGCCTCGGTTCGGATTATAATCACGTACTTCTTACAGATAAAAGAGTTATGGAATATATACAAGAATACCTAGAATTGGCCACAACAACTCATATGGGAAAATTTCATTAACCACAATCTTGTGCAGTATTGTGCAAAACAAGGGTGATGAAATAGCATAAATCAAAGAGTCAAATAATAATTTATACTCAAATTGACTCGTTCATACTGTCTGCACGGAGCATCTCTTCTGTACATTGCATCACAACATGATCAAAGAGTACATGACTATAACTTATCACATCCATACCTTCCATTCTTCTTCATAGTATTTTTCTTTCAGTTAGGGTGCCGGATGATCCTTTGTAGCACCACAGTCCTCGCCCGACGGATGTCTCGGCTACACCGATCTGCCTGCTCCCCGAGATCTTCAACACTCTTCATGAATGTCTCCAACTTCTTTTTGATTTCTTCGACCCCAAACTTGACTGCCTCCTCATCCCGCTCCGCAAAGTCGATGCAATCGATCATCGAGCTGATCTCCATCTCGACCCGGTTGATGAGCACCCTGATACTGTCCAAATCCTTGATGGCAATGAATGTTCCAACCTGCATTGCACTCATCACCTCTTTCTGTCCACGGAGAGCGTCCTGGTAGCCTTTCAGCAGGGAATCAATCCACTTCCCCATAGACCCCAGTGGGATGGCAGCAGCCGCAGCCAATGCCGCTGCGACAGGCGGGGCCGCGATGGCCGCGGCAACCACCGAGCAGATGAGCACCGCGGCGAAGGTGCTCGCGAAGATGACGCTTGACACCCGGCGCCACGCTTTGATCTTCTTGACCCTCTTGTCGAGGCGGTTCTTGCGCAGCTGCAGCTTCTCCAGCATGGCCAGCTGCTGCCGGTACACGGCCTGGAAGGCCTCAAAGAACTCGTCGGTGAAGGGGTCCCCTGCCGCCTTGAACTGGCGCAGCTCGTGCAGCGTGCGCGCGTACCGGGCGGAGGGGGCGGCCTCCTTGGCGTCGCTGCTGTCCTTGTCGTCCTCGTCGTCGAAGCGCTGGAGCGCGACGTGGAGGAGGAGCTGGGAGTCGCGGGCGCGCTTGAGGCACTTGTCGAGCGCGGTGCAGAAGTCGAGCGTGTGGAGGCTGCTCTCGAAGTAGTCCTCGACGAGGTCGAACAGCTCGGGGCTCTTCCAGATGTCCTTCTTGCAGTCGAGGATGACGCGCACCACCTCCTGGTTCATGTCGAGGAGGCAGCCGGTGACCTCGCGGAGGGAGTCGAGGGACATGGACCGCACCTCCACGCCGAGCGCCAGCGTGGAGATGGCGCGGCTGGTGCGCCGCTGGAGCGTGGAGTCGAAGGTGCGCACCTCCGGGTCGTACCGGCACGCCGCCTCGTACGAGCTCAGGTCGTCCGCCGCCGCCGCCGCATGCGGCAGCCCCGAGTCCGAAGAGCTCGGCGGCCTGTGGGACCTGCTGCCGCCGGTGGTGCTACTGCCGTTCCCCATTGCCGGAGCGAATCAGACCCAGCAAAGAGAAGGGATTTTCACCGGATTTCGAGAAATCGGCAACAGATCGGGAAATCAAGAGACGCGTCAGCAGCCAGGACGGATCAAACCAGCGAGCATTCACGAGCCAGCAATCTGAGAGCGCAAGAACCGAATTTGAGCGGGCCAAGAGAGGAGCTGCGAGCTCTATCTCGGGTGCTAGAGGCGGGTTGCGTCGCGTCGGACCGCGAGAGGTTCCGGGGAAGCTAGCGAGGAGAAGAATGCTGGGTACGGGAGAGGGGGATTTGGGGTGGTTTTGTGGAGTGTGGTTGTTGTCAGGTGAGGGGGGCGGTGGTGGTGGTGATGTGGGGATGGCTTGTACGCATGACGAACGGAACGGGGCGAGATGGCAGCCAGCAATGGCTATGGCCGCCGCCGGAAGCAACCTAATGCTTCTCACTCCATCTCTAGGCGCGTGTGTGGATGCGGTGTGATGCAATTGAAGTGCAGTGGAGTAACACACCAATTGCGCGTGTCTTTTGCCCGGATTGCTTGATTAGTTTGTCTGGCGGAAGCGAGCAGCACCGATTAGTTTGTGTGACAGTGGAGATGGGTGCTGTGCCATGGTGCGAGTGCGTCGTCGGGTCACAACAAAAAGGGCTAGGGAAAAGGCCAAAGTGTTTACATCGAGTATCACAAGAAATTTACGAACTGACTGATGGATTTGCTGTTGCAAGATTGTCGGCATTCTCGTGATTTGCTGTTCAGTTTTGTTGCCTTCAACTGATAGAATTCCTGGACGTTTCTTTGCTTCAACTGTTGGATGGGGTTTCCGAAAAACTTCAGAACTCTCGTCACCCTCCACTACCCAGCTACAGAGCTTACGAGCGAGATGAGATCAGAGGAGTGCGATATACATCTGCACATTATCCACATTCCGACGGAAATCCTTACAGGATCCTATACTCCATGCGCGCATCATCCAACCGTGGCCGTTTTTCTTCTTTTAGGAGTAGTTTCTTCGTGTGATAATCAAGCTTCGGTTGCTTTTTATCCATCCACCCATCCATGTTTTGCTCTGTGTAGTGTATACCTTACACATACGACTATGACGTCTTCAGAAACCAAACGGGCAAAAAGGTGCAGATTAGTTATGGTATACACTATATCATCGCCATGCATCCATAATACTCCACAATTAATCCAGTGTAGAGTAATTAAGGTTACAATATGCTACGGTTAAGAAGAAATTTTCACTTGGGCTGTAGTGTTGATTAAACAAGAGTGGTTTGGCAAGTGTGAACTGTACGAGTGCGGAGGCCACCCCGAGTAGAAAAGTTGGCACCGTCCGGCCACCCGGCCGGACCATAATGGACCCGGCGTGGTCTGGTCTTTGCGGAGAAGACGACGTTTTCTTCGAGAGAAAGGACACGATCACACGACTATATTTTCTAGTGCACACACATGTGATGAGATCCCATGCATTTGCCGATCACATGATAGTTGACTTGGTCTAACTTTGGGCCAGATCTGTCCTTTAACTTCATTCACCCCTTTCCCCTTAAATCGAAGCACATTTATGTTTCATATCCTAACTTGTTTATGCTATGAAACCAGAACTATTTTTCGACAAAGGAAATACATATAAATATGAAAAAATAACAATTACACTACACCATTATTAAAAGCTAGTTAACATATTGAGAATCAAATGATCAAATTATTTAAAAAACAAAGTAAAAAATAACAACCAAACAATCAGCGGAACAGCTGCAACAACTACCAAAGATAGCAATCGCAGTGTAACACGAGATATGCTACAACAACAATGCCTCAAGGAAAGGGACAACGCACGACACCAACATCCCTAAATCGAACCGCAGAGGCCAGATCACGGGGTTTTCACCCCAAAAGAAGTCAGATCAAACTTCAAACAGTGCCTTCAACGAGGGAACATCACGTGAATACCGCCATTGTTAGTTTCAACCAATAAAGGTAGGACATGAAGATTTACCATTGCAACTCGAGACCCAACACTTCAAATAGGGAGCGTCCATATAAAGCACGAACCACGTCCACACAATGTTGCTGGGTAGCGCGTAGGACGCTCGCCATCAACAACAATAGTCCAGACCGTCCACATAAAGTCTAGATGCTAGTCATATGGGGCACCTTGCAAAAAACCTAACCCTCGCGTCAAGCATAATTAGAGTGGCCAAATCTGTTGTCGCACACGCCTTCGTGGGCATGACCAGCACTCCTATCTCACCACCTGGCGGTGGATTGAAATCACTAGTGTGCCATGGGAACTTCTAATGTGGAGGCTCAAACTCACTGACCATGCACCCCGCAAATATGATAAACAGCCAGGGACGCGCCACAAGAAGACAAATATCCTACGTGTGCATGAAAACCTTGGAGGTAACCTGCATCTACATGGATCAAGTCTATTGCACAATGTCGGGGATCACAAAGAAGCAACATTGTTGTCGCTATCGGTAAATGGTGGTCAAAAGGATTGCATCATTGGCACTAATTAGAGACCGGGAGCCTCTACTTCTACCATTGTTGTCGGATATATACTGAATAGGGGTATATCCGGCATTGTCCTAAAGAGCCGGATTACCAGGGTGGCCTGATTGGTAATGGATCACAGTCCATTAGGCGGCCCAGTAAGCTGACGCGCAGAAACCGGATTCTAGAAGAACCCGGACCACGGCCCAAAGTGGTGCAGCTTGGAGTAGAAGGAGGATTTCTGCTTTCCAAGTTAGATACTTTCGGTAGTCTTCTAGGTTTCCTTTCTGTAAGCCCTAACCCGGCTATTATATAAAGCCGGACGGGAGAGAAGAAAGAGAGATAATTAGCTATAAGCCAACTCGCCGGGAAATTGATCCTCGCCGAGTTAGCGAAACCCTACTCACATTGTACTTTGTATACTTCAGGCTTCAGCCCTGATTTAGTGAGATTGCAGGAGTATGAACGCCGCCTAGTTGCGACGTACCGAACCTGGGTAAATTTGGTGTTCCTGGTTGTTGTGCTACCACGTCCCCCCACGTTTCTACCCGTAGACTCATGGCACCCCCTTCTATGAACTTAACTACGATGTCTCGACAGTTGGCGCCCACCGTGGGGCCAGCGACGTCAGGCGTTAAGTTTCGATCGGAGATACTCGGCGGAATCGGCAGTACCATAACCATCGGAAGCTTGGAATTCGACAATGACTTTGGACGCTTCCTCGACAACGGATCGTACATGCCAGCACGGAATCATCTGGTAAGTGCCTACGTTTTACCGATTGGATCTGCAAATATCTTTGTCGGATTAACTGCAGAAGCAATGGGATTCTGTGGTGGAAGTAAATTTATCCCACCCGCCCTATACCCAGTTGAAGAAAACTATGATACCGGATTTTGCTCAGACTGCCAAAACCCTGAATTCGCTGCCTCTTTGGAGATGTCTGCAATCATATCTCACTTCATTGGCATGGTGCAATCCGAGGTCGCTGATAACACGGAAGTAAGTAGTCCCGTGGAAGAAGCAGAAAATAACAATCCCACAGAACCAATGGAAGATCTGACACCCGCCAATGAAACGGTGAATTCGGAAGCCGACTCTGTACTTCCTGCCATAGAGGCAAGATTGGAGTCGGAACCTGGATCTGAAGATATAGATTCAGAAGACGAAGACGCTTTCGAAAGAAAGGTTAAATCTATGACTGGATCTGAAGCCCTCTAATGTTGTTGGATGGAGCCAGATATTGGATTAGCGGGCTTCCGTCAAGAATAATGGATAGCTGGGATGATATGGCTAGAGTATTCGCTCAACACTTCCGGGGTACGTATAAACGCCCTAAGAGCATCAACCAGCTAAATCATTGCGTCCAATTTGAAGATGAGTCGTATGTCGACTTTATATCAAGATGGACAGCAATAAAAAAACAGCTGCTCTGGAGTAAGTGATGTACAAGCAATACATGCTTTCATCAATGGATTAAAACCCGGCCTCGTACCGTTCATGGTTGTTTCAAAGGAGCACAAAGATCTCGGATCTATGCTTACTACCATCAATGAACACACAGCAGCCGAAGATGACATCAGAGCGAGAGGTAGAAATATTGATGCGTTGGTTCAGGCCAAAAAGACGCATCGTTCTGAAAAGAAGACCACTCCAGAAGCACAGACAAAATCCAAAGAAGTAAATTTAACCTTTGGAAATGATACTGGCGGCAAATGGAAAGAAAGAAGCACGGAACCTATCTCCTATTCTGAGGAAGAGTGAGAAAAAATTAAGTCAGAAAACTGTGTACACCATTCGCAATTTGGGAAGCCTACCCATACAAATGCGCAGTGTCGCCTCAATAAGCATATGAAGAGCACTACAGGATCCGGGAATAAAGGAAAGAACTCCAAGAGGAAATTCGCCAAGCAAAAGCCAGAAGCTGAAAAAGAAGACAGTGAATCGGACACTGACGAAAAAATCCAAGAACAGCAGCGAAAAGGTGAACCAAAATTCCCGAGAGTTGATGGAGAATGCAATTTAACTTTCTTGGCAACCCCCTCTGCAAAGGTGGCAAAGAGGACAATTCGAGAAATAAACGCGGTTGTTCCACCAACCCCCAAATTCTTGAAGTACTCAAACACACCAATTACCTGGGATCAGTCTGATCATCCCGAAAATATCCCAGAACCCGGCACAGAAGCTCTAATTGTAAGCCCTATTGTTCAAAACACTAGGCTAAAAAGAGTGCTGATGGATGGAGTGTCACACCCCAGTTTTTGGATTCTTGTACTGTGCTTAAGAAGACAAAAATTAGGGCCAACAATTTTTTTTTAGGACAACATGATTGTTTGAACTAACATGTGTTTATGATCTTAATCACATTTGCAACACAAGTTTTGTTTCTTGATAAAACCAATACCAAATGTTTCTGAAAACATTCCTATTATTTTTCCTGATATTTTTCCCTGATGTTTTCCTAATATTACTTGAGTGGATTTTTATTCCAAGACTTGGATCATTCTTGTTTGCATCTTAATATAAACTTTTACCTTTGTTGGATCCAAGAAAACAAAGTTTTAAATTGATTTATGAAGGTTTTCTTGTAAGTTTTGTAAAGAAAACAATTCCTGAAAATATAGCCAAGTACCTGTTTTCTACCCTTGTTTTCACTAGGCTATAAAATGTTATTTTATGTTTTCTTGACTTTCAATTAATTCTTGATATATGAACTACAAACCCATAAGCTTACTTTTATTTTTGGATAAATAAAAATTATCTTTTGCTTGTTGTTTTTGTGGTATAAAATTAAGGCAGAAAAAGACATTTTTTGAAAACAGATAAAAACAGAAAGTATACCTTTTTACACATTGTTTTCATAGACTTAAACTATTTCAAAATTGTTTTAAAAGGATGTTTCTGAAATTTTATAACATGGTTAACAAGTTCCTTCTTTGAAAACAAATTTTGGAAAACATTTGAGCCTTGAAAACAAACTCAACTTTTTGAACTTTTCATCTCTTTCCAACACTTGGAAATTTTTCTAAGTCCTTAACAGAATTTTCTTAATTTCAGTGAACAGTAAGAGATACACTTTTGCACAATTGTTTTCTTGATGTTTCTTTGCACATTTTGAAGTGTAGCCTGATCTAACATGTTGACTATCTAGTGGACTCGAGCCAGGATGCATTGGTGTGCTTCTAGAAGCCTTAGGCATGAAGAAAAACATGAGAGAGAGATGATGATGTGGAAGGGTATGGGCAACCCATGCCTTTGACCCTTTGACCCTTGGACCCACCCCTTGCCTCAACTTGCATCCAAAGGCCAATGCTTGACCTTGCCCATGTGCTCTCTGCCCTAGGACATCCAGAGCACGAGATAAGATGACCAAATACCCCCTGGCTAGCTCATGCCATTGCTTGGCATCAACCCGAGAGCCAATCTTGTCCTTGCCCTTATCCCCTCGGGTATAAGTCACACAAGCACCTCCCCGTGCGCCCTTGCCCTCCTCACTCTCACACCACACTCCACAGCTCGAGATCTAGCCAAGCCAGAGCCCTGGGAGCATGCACGGGCCGTGATCCCGCCGCCGGTGACCACTACGGTCTCGAGGAGAGCCGCCGCCGTCCGAGAGCGCCGCCACGGACACCAGCCGCACGCCGCCGTGTGAGGCCGCGCCCGTCGCCAACGACCACTCCCCTCGACGCCCTCGACCCCCAGCGACCTCCCCCGAGCCGCGCCACCCCTCCCCGAGCCCCTAGGTGAGCCACCGTGTGGTTTCACCGCCGGCCGTACACACGCGGAGAGAGAGAGGAGAGGTGAGAGGAGGAAGACGCCCGTGCGCCGTTGGATCCTGGATCCACGGCCACGCTTGAACGTGGATCGTTCCCGCGCCGCGCGCGTGCGCTGGGCGCAGCTGGGCCGCGCTGCCCGTTAACTGGGCCGCACCCACTCGAACCAGCCCACGCTGCACTGCTGTTTTTCCTTTTAGTTTTTAACAGAAATTTGTACGTTTGCTTTGGACGTTTGAAAAATACCAATATGGCAAAATAAAATCTACCAAAATTCATGGCACTAACTGTATGAGTTCTTAACCACATAAAAATTGTAGATCTATGTTTGGACTGTTGTTTTGACCACAATGAATATTTTGGCACAGAGTGTCTGTGAGAATGTTTTGAACATAACTTTTAAAATATATAACTAAAATGGACAAACTACTATTTTTTGGATAGCACTTGAACATATATATCCATAGCACTTGGCATCACATCAAGGTGAGCTACCAAGTGGAAATGCCATCCATTTTGGTAAAAGACCAGTAGGCTCTTCTGTGATTTTTAGAATGAATTTAAAAATGCTTTTTGAAATAAATCCAACTGGATGAATTTGATATTGACTAGATCTATGTAATCTTAGCTTAGATTAATTTTTGGAGCTCTAGATTAATTTTGGTGGACAGATCTAGAAAACAACACTTTCCTGTTTTTGTTTCAAGTGGTGTTTTTGTTTGAAATGAAATGTTTGATTGTTGAATCTTGTTTCCTAGAATGTATAGAGTTGTTATCAATTTTTATTAGGTTGTTTTCTTGTATTTTATCTACCTTAGCAAGTGTGTGCATGTTTGGAAACTAGAATGAGAATAAGAATAGTCCTTGTTAATTTCTAGTTTATTATTCTTGATTTTTGAGTGAGCTAGATCTTGGTGTGTTTGATTCACTAAACTTGTTCTAGGTTTGCTATGGATCCATTACCATTTTGGTACTGCTATTTTAAAGTTATAGCCTCTGTTAGCTTGATTGTTAAGTTATAGCAAAGCATGTGCAAGTCTTGTTAGTTAGTTGCACTAGTATTGTTTTCACTAGAATAAATAGCCTTGTGTTAATTATCTTGTATACAATTTTGGTCATGAGTAACCAGAGGCTTAGTACCTCTTTTTCCTTGGTATTAGTGGGCCCATAACCCACTGGTCCCATTGCATTTTGTTTGAGGATAAAAATCCCCAACCATATGTGTTTGCTAATAACATGTTTTGTTATATGATTGATTGTTATTTTCCACCATGGAAAATAGGTTGTTTGCTTCACTTGTGCAAGTGAGATGTTTACTTATTTTTGTAAACACTAGGGACGTGTTTGGTTCACAAATGGTAACGGTAGCGGTAATGTAATCAGATCACAGGGTGTATCCTCGGTGGTATGGACAAACTCCACTTTTGTTTGGTAAAAACTCTGTAATGGAAACGGTTCCGTACCAGACAAATCTGAACAAGAACATGGGATGAACAAGAAAAAATTGGCAGATCCGAGAACAGAGATGAGAGAAGGAGATGATCGGTGAAAATACGCCGGCGTGGGATCTGAACGAGCCCTGCAGGGAACCAGACCGCGGTGGCCGGCCGCTCCTCCTCGCGTGGCGGCGGAACCGTGCTTCTCCTTGGGTAGCGACGGCGCCGTGCTTCTCCTTGCGTGGCGGCGCAGCGGCTGCTGCCGGCGTGGTGCTGCTGCATACGAGGACGTCGGCCTCTACCCCGTCGGCGGCGGACTCGGCGGAAGGACGGCCGGGAAGGGGGTTGGGGTCGCAAGCGAGAGATCTTCTTCCGGTATCGATCTGTTTCCGGTGGGGGTTGGGCGGTAACAGGATAAAGCTACGGTGGTTTCCGTTTACATGGGACCTGTTTACAGAGGTTCTAAAACAAACACGGTTAACGGTTTCAGATTGCTCCGTAATGAGGTAACGGAGCAAAACGTGCCAACCAAACACGTCCTAGTATGTTTAGGTATGACCCATGTGTTAGCATAATATTCCTTAGGGGTATCATGTTAAGGAATGTTTCCTATTGATTGCTTAAAAAAGAGTTTTGTGCTAATAGGATAAATTCCTTGTGATTGATAGATTGTTTGTGAATGATTTTAAATTGATTGTTTGGATTTTTGAAAAGGTTTAGTTAACCTTTCAATGAGTGCATAGCTACTGGTTGTGTGGTTTATACCTTGTTTTGCTTGCTATTTAATTAATTAGACAAGCATGTAGTACTAGAATTGGTTTATGCATGCTAAATGGTTGTTTCATAGAATTCTTTTGATGTTTGTGCTTACTAGCATGTGTAAGATTTATGTACTGTTAGTAGGTATATTTATGTTCATGACTTTCTTGTTTAGATTTAAGCATCATTGTAGCATTGTTTGCTTCTCTAGTGTTGAACTAGTGTCACCACTAGAAATTGTGGTTTTGCTCTAGTGTTGTGATCTTTTATTTTATGAGTGTATGTTTTATTCTAGCATATTAGGAAGTTATTAATTCTGTTATGATGCCACGAATTCATTAGTTTCTTGTGCTATAGTGTATAATCTAAGTACTTCTTATAGTATGCTTGTGTGTATAATTCCATACTAGTATGCTAAATGCAGTCCTTTTTTTAATGCTTGTTTGATAGGAATATTATCTTGAGTAATGATTGTGTTTTAGATTATTTTTAGGATTGGTTATTATTGATTTTATCTACTGGTTGTTTGTTATATTTTCATGATTTATGGATTCCAAAACTTCAAGTAGACATTAGCATAGTCAATAAATAGTCTATTCATCTGTGTTGTGATCACTTGCTGTTTGGAAATTGTCTGAGTGATTGCCTTAGCATGAGTATTGTACTTATGTTGTGCTAGTGTTTTTGTTGTGCTTAGGTAGTATCTTGTTATTTAAGCATTAGTTTAATCATGAACTTGTTTGGTGATGATTGCCTGTGTGTTGTTAATACCCACTGCCATGGGTATTGCTTTGATTGATTGTTAGTATTTTAGTAACCTCACCTTTTGCACCCACAAGCTATACTTTTAGCTTCTTAAATATCTTATTATGAGAATGGTACACCCACTCCATATAGGGTATGTAAGATGTGGGATATGGTTCTCAATCATATGCTTGTTTGACGATACTTTTGGACCGTGAGAGTATGCGAGGAAGTTTTCGCGATAACGTTAGAGAGATTGCGCGAGTATACTTTTTCTTGCTGTATGTGTTGTTTAGTTTAGTTGTTTGGTCTTTAGACCTGAGAGTGTGTATTTTATCCTTTTACGACGCTAGAAAACGAAGAAGAAGAAGAAGAAGAAGAAGAAGAAGAAGAAGAAGCAGTTGTGGAGTTGTGCGTCAAGTTCAAGTTACTTCAAGGCCAGGGACATTAAGGGATTTAAGGCAAGCCATCCTGATGCTTGTTGTTATAATACACTTATGATTATCTATCATGCATGTTTTACTTCTAAAAGGTTTTACAAAAACTTGGATTACCAAAAACTATTTTTGAGTGAATATTACTACTACTATTATTATATATTATGCCAGTATTTGATACTTGGTGTTACCATGCCCATAGCCACCATATGGTATTTATTACCATCACAAATATTAGTCCCTAAGTGGACACCCTAAAAATGTGTTTTACAAAACAAAGGCTTTATGGAAAACCCGGAGAAAAGGCTGAGCCTTATTCACCGGAGGAATGTGGAAGTGGTCATTTTTGGGAAAATGGTATTTTCAAAAATGACACATAACCTAGTCTTTACCGGACAACTTTTACAGTACTACCACTTTACCCCAACATGGGCACGGGGCTTAACTTGAAGTTTGTTCTTGTTAGTGTGTGCTCTATCTCAAAATGCCATAAGGGCGTGACGTCCCTCGAACCGAAATGCCGCCATTCATGAATTCAAATAGGCATAAAAAGTGTGGGATTAATTTAGCCTCCGGTCGCAGCAGTTGGGTCCTATGACGTGGCGTTGGTGGACAGGATGCCGGGGGAACCAGGCCCAACTGAAGAGATAGACATATTCTAGCTTGAACATAGTGGATGGTCAGTACCAGTTATCCGATGTTTACATACTGTTGTTACAGTATGTGGTTGTTCACGGCGGGTATACTGGATCTGGCGGATGTGTACACCTCCGCAGAGTACAACTATTTCGAAGTAGCCGCGTCCTCGAATATGGACAATTGAATGACCATGTAGCTAGCATTGTGTCAATGTTTTCAAAAAGGAGTTTTCAAAAAGGAGTTGGACTCATGAAATATTGAAAGGAGGAAATCTTGTACCGTGGAAGTACCGTTGATGAAAAGCCGGAAGTTGTTTTACAATAAGTTTTACAAAGAAAATCTTTCTTTTCTAAACAAAAACTGGAAGTTGATTCCAAAAAGTTTTACAAAGAGAAAACTTTCTTTTAACAAAGTTTTTTTAAAAAAACCTCTTGTACATGTGATATCTACAAGAGAAAGAAAACTATATTATTTTCTTTTGAAGTATCTTCTTCAACGAAGATACAGAGATTTTAAAAATCAACTATGATATGTCTTACATATATCATTGATAGTGAACCCTATTTATAGCCTACCTATTACACCACATAAGCATATCTGCATTTGGTAAGTTACGTGATGGATGTATTGCTGAGTACATTCAAATGTACTCATATTGGTTTCGTCCCTGGTATCAACTTGCCAGATATTGAGAAGGAGTCTCAGAAGGAGATCAACGAGGAGGAGTACGGAGATGATGGCTTTGCAAACTAGGATCGTCTCCTGGTCAGCAGCCTGTAGGTTAAGTCGTGACTTGGGCTCTACTACGTTGTGTGTGTTTAGTCTTCCGATGTGTGTGCTGTGTGTTTGTCCTGCGTGGCAGTTGTGTTAGACTTGGTCATGTGACCATATCCTTTGTAAGTGTTTATGCAACCGTGTAATGGATATTGTATCCGTGTACCAACTTGATATGTTGTTCACGACTGAATTTCCTAGGATCGTGAATGTATGCATATCGAAGGTGTCCTTGAATAGTGGTTCTGGGGCGGACCTTACATGGAGGATCCACCATCAATATAATGTACCTGGATACACTGAAGCATCTGCGAATCTCCGAGACCCAGCTCAATCATAGCAACATACATTTCCACGGCATCGTTCCTGGCAGACAAGCACAATCCCTAGGAGAAATTTCCCTAGATGTAACCTTTGGAGAAAAAGAGTATTTCCGACAGAAAAATCTCTTTCGAGGTGGTGCCGTTCGAAAGTGTATACCATGCAATACTCGGACGTCCAACTCGCCAAATTCATGGCAAGATCATGTTATATTTATAACAAGCTGAAGATGCCAGGTCCAAAAGGAGGAGTAATCACCATTTCAGAAGATTTCAAATTGGCGAACGAGCTGGAAAAAGGAAACGCCCTTTGCACCGAAAAAGTAATAGCAAAGGAAGAATTGAAAGAGTTGGCAAAGGAAGTATCGCCGATAGAAATGCCAGCAGGAAAAGAAAGTCGGAAGGCCGCAGATAACTTCAAAACTTCTGAGAATACAAGACAGGTTATCCTAGACCCCAAAGATCCGACAAAATTTGTCGTAGTGGGGACAGGGATGACCGGCAAATAGGAAGGCGCGCTCATAAAGTTCCTCCGTGAGAAGTGGGGTATTTTTGCCTGGTGTCCTGCGGACATGCCAGGTGTACCCAGGGAGCTTGCTGAGCATCAACTTAAAGTGATTCCAGGATCTAAACTCGTCAAACAAGGTCTCCGTCTTTGACAGAAGAAGGCGGAAGGCTATTGGAAAGGAAATTATCCGGCTTTTGGCAGCAGATTTTATCAGGGAAGTTATACATACTGACTGGTCTGCGAACCCGGTATTAGTCCCGAAGAAAGACAATACTGTTCTTAGGATGTGTATAGATTACACCCGCATGAACAAACTGTGTCCAAAAGATAGGTTCGCATTACCGCGAATCGATCAAATAATAGATGCCACTGCTGGCTCTGAGCTTTTATGCTTTTTGGATGCTTATTCAGGGTACCATCAAATATGTATGAGGGAAGAGGATCAAATCAAAACTTCCTTCATAACCCCGTATGGAACATACTATTATATAACCATGTCTTTTGGCCTGAAGAACGCAGGTGCAACTTACCAGTGTTGCATGCAACGTTGTTAGCATAGTCAGATTGGCAAAAATGTTCACGTTTACATGGACGATATTGCCGTCGTTTCCAAGTAAAAAGATACACTCCTTGAAGATCTACGAGAAACTTTCGAAAATTTGCACACTTACAAAATCAAGTTGAATCCATTAAAGTGTGTATTCGGGGTTCCTTCTGGGTTTTATCGTTTCTCACAGAGGAATAGAAGTAAACCCGGAAAAGATCAAGGCAATCTTGAACATCACAAAGGCTACGTGTTTAAAGGATGTACAAAGATTAACGTGCTCTGCAGCCGCAGTCAGCAGGTTTATAAGCCGGCTAGGAGATAAAGCTCTGCCATTATACAAGTTGTTGAAGAAATCCGACAAATTTGAGTGGACAGAAGAGGCGGACAAAGCATTAACCCATCTAAAAGAAACCTTGATGAAAGCACCGATTTTGGCATCACCAAAAGACGAAGAACCTATCTTGCTGTATATTACAGCAACAAACAAAGTTATTAGCGCTGTGATAATTGTGGAAAGGCAGAAAGAAGAACAAAGTATACCAGATCAGCATCCCGTATACTATGTTAGTGAATTTTTCTCCGAGTCAAAGCAAAGGTATCCACATTATCAAAAGCTGGCATATGGCGTGTTTTTCGTATCTAGAAAACTCCGCCATTATTTCCAAGGACATTCCATAACAGTGTAAGCAACAAACCACTAGGGGATATCATTAACAATGCGGAAGCAACAGGCCGAGTAGCCAAATGGGGCATCGAGCTAGCTGCGTTCGACATTAACTACCAACCCCGGACGACAATTAAATCCCAGGTGTTGGCAGATTTTGTCGCCGATTGGACAGAAGCAATGGAGAACACACCAATGCTAGAGTGGGAATATTGGATAATGCACTTTGATGGATCCAAGATGAAAGAAGGCGATAGAGCTGGTGTAATGCTAAAATCCACAAAAGGTGACATTATGGAGTATGTATTGCATACCACCTGGTGTGTTTGTCCAACACTTGCACGAACCATCGATCAAAGCTAGAAATATTGATTATCCTCTCGTTTCCGAGTCAATCGAAGTTCTGCTCGTTAACACGGATTGGACGATTCCATAATTAAACTTCTTAGTTGATCAGAAGTTCCCGGATGGAGCAGACGAGGTTTTGCAAAGGCAGATACAGCGCCGATGCAAATGATACATTGTAATTAATGGTTGCATGTATAAGCGCAGCACTATCGGAATTTTTCAGCGATGTATTTCGCCAGAGGAAGGAGAGAAATTTTGCAAGAAATCCATGCAGGAGATTGCGGACATCATGCTCAATCAAAAAGCATAGTCAAAAAAGCATTCCGTGCAGGATTTCTCTAGCTCACAGCCAAGACAGATGCCGAACACATAGTAAACACATGTGCCAGATACCAGTATTATGCCAAGAAGACGAATATGTCAGCTCAAGCACTCCAAACTATCCCTATAACATGGTCGTTTGTGGTCTGGAGGATAGATATGATGGGACCATTCAAAACTGCAAGAGGCGGACTTACACATCTACTCGTTGCAGTGGATACGTACACCAAGTGGGTGGAGGCGAAGCCCATCAAGAAACTTGACGGTGTGACTGCCAGAAACTTCATCATTGATGTAGTCATGAGATACAGCGTTTCACACAGGGTAATCACCAACAACGGGACAAATTTCTCTATTGGAGAGTTGCAAAATATTGCTGACAGACGAGAATACGCCTAGATCTTGCATCTGTGGCTCACCCACAATCCAATGGGCAGGTTGAAAGAATGAATAGCTCAATCCTGCAAGGAATACGCCCAAGACTCGAATCTCCTCTTCATAGAGCAGCTGGAGCATGGGTACAAGAATTACCTCCCGTGCTTTGGAGTATTCGAACGACGCCAAATAGATCAACAGGGCAAACCCCGTTTTTCTTGGTCTATGGCGCAGAAACAATGCTTCCAACGGACATGCTCCATGATAGCCCAAGAGTGCAGGCTTACGATGACTCGGATGCCGAATGTGCACGACAGGATGCCATCGATCTTTTATAAGAAGAACGAGACCTTGTACTTCAAAGATCCACCATTTATCAGCAAGGATCGAGACGCTGCCATAGTCGGAAAATCAGGCATCAATCTTTCAAAAAAGGTGACCTAGTGCTAAGATTTGTGCAAGAAAAGAAGCACAAGTTAGCCCCAGTCTGGGAGGGACCATTTGTCATTAGCAAGGCTATGAAAAATGGATCTTATTATCTTGTAGATATTCGAGACACGGAAGATAATCCCAAGCATCCGAATCGCAAAAGAAAGAGGAAGATAGATGTTGAGCTAGGAGAGACAAAAAGGCCCTGGAGCATCCATCAGTTACGTCCCTTCTACACTTAGTTCAATTTCTATGTAAACATCTTTGAGATTCATGCATTACTCTTTTATCTGTTTTCATACAAAGCATAAGTCCGCCCTATCTATTTCCCAATGATCTTTCAAAATATTCAATGTTAACCCGAATTGTGCCTGCGTGCTGGGAGTTATAAAACTGAATGCTGCTCGGCCTAAGGAGGCTTAGGGAAACCCAGATTGTGCCTGCGTGCCTGAGTTTCATATTTTTTTTCACAATTCCTTACTTTTTCTCTAAGTATTATCTGATTGTTTTTATGTTGGGTCACTGGAACTAGTCAGTAAAAATGCCTTTAGTATGATCCATGTTTCCGAGTTTTGACTGATTGGCTATACCCAGTCACTTGGCATGAAGATTATGTACTATCGATCCATTTTAAACACTAAGGACAGTTAAGACATACAAACCAGAGAACTTAGAAGATAAAGGAATTAAAACTCAGAAAACTTGCAAAGACTTAATAATTTAACTGCAAAAGCATAGTACTTGTTTATACAAAGGAATAGATAGCATTACAATAAGTGTTACATTATAAGAACAGTAATGCTTCTATTTTCCTATCTTCTACCCAGGACCAAGCAGCTTCTTCAGGCATCTGAGTCTTCTTCTCCGCTGCTGGATTCCTCGGGAGTTGTCGGGATTTCCTCCTCGGGGTAGAAGGTGGAGATGTTCACCATATTGGCGATCTTGGTGGCGCGACCTTTGATTTCATCAAAGATGCTGGTATGCTAAGCATCCGTGTATCTTTGTGGGATGTCGGACGCCACGCGCTAAGATTTGGCGGTGGGTAATGCATACGCATGAGCCCAAGGGCCATGCGTGCACCACCACGAGCCGCGGACCGGAGCCATGACTCCTTGCGGTTCGCCACCTCCACGATAGACTCAGGAAGTTTGCTGACTTCCGAAAACTCTCCAGATTTCTCGGGAATGTACTTATTAATAAGTAGCATCCCCGCAGCCTTGAGCGCGGTGAAGATTTTCCCGAAAGCCCGGATTCTCTCAATCCGGGTAAGCTGGGGGCTACCTTCTATTTCAATCAACAAACAAATGTTAGGAAAAATAGAAGAATAGGAAACAAGGAAAAATCCGGTAAAAGACAAGTTACTTACCGAGAATCCAATCCATCTCGGTGCCTTCTTCCAGGCGTTGGTTCAGGGCGTTCTCCAGGTCCCTGATTGTAGCTTTATCTTTTTTGTCCTGGCTGGAGGCCTTAGATTCGACAATGCCAACAGCTAGTTGGCTGGCCTCCAATTCCTTCTGGAGCTTCACAGTAAGCTTGTGAAGATCCAGGTTCTCGCGGCGGAGGTTCTCGGCGTTTCCGGCATCTTCATCAATTTGTTTGGCTTTCGCCAAAGAAGCTGAAAAGAAAGTAAAGGAAGAGTTAAAAACTCGGAAAATTACTTAGAAAAATCACAATTGAAAGTAGAGAAATGTTTTACCTGCTGATTCACTCAGTTGTTGTTGAATGGATGCCAGTTCTGCCTCCTTATCTTCAAGAATAGAAAGAAGGGTTTTCACCTCCTTGTTCTTGATGGTAAGTTTACTGAAAACTTCCATGTTGATGTTTTCAGCAGTTTGCTGAAACACGGAAAGGAGACAAAGAACGCTGAAGTTAAAAACAATCATAGTAATGGGAAAAAGCATTAAGACAAACTATGCATTTGACTTATTACTTGGGGGATAGAGATATTGCCTGGCTCATCCGTTGCAGACCCGACAAGATTTTGTTGAATTCTTTTGCATACTCTGCAAAAAGAATCCCGATGTGGCAGAGGCCGTCCTGGATGACCTGCCGAGGTGAAAATACTAAGTTATTCCTTACAACAAACCCGCCTTTTGGCCAAGGACGGATTAAGGGAGCAGGAGTGAAGTGTTTTGTCGCCCACGGTTTGATAAACCTGTGTTTGTCAAAGGGCTCCTCTTTTACCTTGAATTCATTGTCGAAAGTCGGGATGGGCTCCTCCTCAGCTGCACGAGAAGGGCCTCCCGCTTCTGGAACCATCCTTTCCCTCGCGTCTGGCTTGGACGCAAAAGGCTGGCTGGTCTGTTGGGTTTCCTCCTTCCTGGCAGCCATGTTTTCCTCTGCAGCTGCGACCGGAGTGTCGGGAGCAGCAGCAGGAGAATGCTGTGTCCCTCTCCGGGCCACAGACTTAATTTTCTTCCGGCCTTTTGGCTTCGGTGTTGTTGGAGCCAGGCTAGAAAGAGAAAATCCGAGAAGTTAGAATTCCGAGAAAAGAAAAGAACTCGTGCGACAAAAAGCAGAGAAAAAAGAAACCCAGATGATTTATTTGGAAGTAGCGACGAGAATTCCGTCAAGTTCAACCACTTCCTGAGTGGTGGCAGACTTCTTACGTTTCCGCCCACCAGCAAATTTGGCACGCAGAGCGTCCAATTCAGCATCGGTCTCGAGCTCAGAATCAGGAAGGGTTGTAATCTTTCAAAAAAGATAAATATCTCGGTAAAGATCAAAACATCCGAGAAAAGAGAAAAGCGAGAAAATTGCCTAAAGGAATTTTTTACCTTTGGAGCTGGATTTCCAGCGTGATACATTTCTCGGCTTTCTTCATATTGATCTCGAGTGGAGATCAATTGATTCAGCCGTTTCTTGAAGTCCTTCTTCAAGAAACCTTTGTCCGTCGTCCTCATCTTGTCGTCCGGGCCTGAGTAGGTGCACATTAGCCGAGTTCCGTGATGGGCTAATGGCTGAATACGCCGTCCGAGCCAGCACAAAACTGTGTCTGTGCCGGTGAGAGGAGGAGAGGCGGATACAAGCTTGGCTATGCGCCGCTTGATTCTCATTAGATCTGCTGGCAGAGTCTGGACCGCGTCCACAACCCAATTATCTTGGGGGGTGGTGGCGGAATTCTCGAAAGGTGGAATGCCCGTCTCCTTTCCAGGAAACGGGACATCTTCGTGATAAAAGAAGGAACCCGTCCAAAATTTGACGGATTCTGAGGTTTTGATCTTGGGGAACCAATCCTCCCTAAACCTACGGAGGGTGAAGGAAATGGTTCCGCAAGTTGGGAGTGCACCTTCAGAAGGGTTTCGCTTAACCCCAAAGCAGTATTGCCAGAAATCTAACCTAGGTTCTTTTCCTAAGTAGCCTTCGAAAAGGGCTTGGAACCCGGCTAGATATAGAATGAAATTTGGAGGAAGATTGTGGGGCTGAATGTTGTAATGGTCTAAGACTTGGAGGAAAAAGGCAAAAGGTGGAAACCCCATACCTCTGCTAATGTGCGAGGAAAGGAGAACCCTTTCCCCGACTCTCGGTAAGGGCTCGGAGTCGTCCTCCTCGAGCCGCCATTTCCCTTTCAGAATCAGTCCCTCCTTCTCCATTGGTGGAAGAAGGGAAGGAGCCAAGTTGCAATGGCTCCAATTCCCGGACATCTCGCCTTCATCCTCCGCTCCGGCAGCGGCCGCGGCAGCAAGCTCCTCGCCGAGGAGGATGATCTTTTCTTCCGCCGTTTCGGCGCTGAAGGGTGGAGGCGGAGCGGAAGATGATGCCGCCAAGTTTTCGGCCGCGATATAAGGATCCTCGCGGGCCAAACCTCCGGCAGTTTCCTACGGCGTATTCGCGGCGGCACGGCTCGAGGAATCGAGCGGGGGATTGATGTCGTTGATGATGTCGTCGATGTTGCGGGCGACGATGTTCTCCTCAGCGGCGCGCGGTGAATCGCCGGTAGCTATTCGTGGGCGGCGCGGTGAAGATCCCGAACCTCCGATGGTGAACTTCCGGGGACGGTGGGGAACGTACACGGGATCTGCTCGCGCTAGTTAATCCTTGGCTCGGGAGCAATGGCGCTTGGGGGCTTGGAAGCTGGAGTGAGAGCGGAAGGGCAACCGGAGTGCCCGAGGGCGGCTATTTATAGCCAGAAACGCGTTAAGATACGTGCTAACGATTATTTTGACTGTTAGATCTGTGACGCGTGTCACGCCAGAAAATCCGGGAAATGAGGAGGCGGAGTGATAAGTGCTATCTCCTCGTTTCTCGCGAGAATCTGTCAGAGATACGTTTCAGGATTTTACTGAACCCAAACGTCCGTGATGTCAGCACGCTTTTATCGCTGATGTCACGATGTTCCTTCTCCACGAAGGCTCGTGGAAGAAAAGCCGGATTCTGGTAAATCCGAGTTTTGTGTTACATATCGAGGAATTCCTTCTTTGCAAAGGCGGGTGGAAGGAAAAACCGGATTTTGGTGCAATCCGAGTTAAGCGTTAAGAAGTTTTGGGAAAAGAAGAATCGAGACAAAGCGCAACATTTATCGGATCGACGAAAGGTGGCAGAATCAAATCTCAATCCTTCTTGGGAGCTACTGTTGGATATATACTAAATAGGAGTATATCCAGCATTGTCCTAAAGAGCCGGATTACCAGGGTGGCCTGATTGGTAATGGATCACAGTCCATTAGGCGGCCCAGTAAGCTGACGCGCAGAAGCCGGATTCTAGAAGAACCCGAACCACGGCCCAAAGTGGTGCGGCTTGGAGTAGAAGGCGGATTCCTTCTTTCCAAGTTAGATACTTTCGGTAGTCTTATAGGTTTTCTTTCTGCAAGCCCTAACCCGGTTATTATATAAAGCCGAACGGGAGAGAAGAAAGAGAGACAATTAGCTAGAAGCTAGCTCGCCGGGAAGTTGATCCTCGCCGAGTTAGCGAAACCCTACTCACATCTACTTTGTATACTTCAGGCTTCAACCCTTATTTAGTGAGATTGCAGGAGTAGGAACGCCGCCTAGTTGCGACGTACCGAACCTGGGTAAATTTGGTGTTCCTGGTTGTTGTGCTACTACGTCCCCCTACGTTTCTACCCGTAGACTAATGGCACCCCCGTCTATAAACTCTACTACGATGTCTCGACAATTGTCGATGCCACGACCGGTTACATATCTCCTGCCTCCTCCCCTAGCCCCAATGGCCCGACCACCGTCGAGAATACCCGGGACCGTCTCTTTGTCGACCAACCTTTGCCGATGAGTGCGCAACCTAGGGTCATCGCAACACGCTAGCCAGGAGGGCTCATGCAACACAAGGATGTTTTGTTTGCTACAACGTCCTATGGCGGCAACAAGGTAGATGGGGAGGGAGGATACGTCGATGGCTATGGTTTCACCCGCGCTTGGAAGTAACTCAGCTGTGTGTGGTGTTTGTGAAAAGGGGCTATACATGCATGTCAAATAATGTGTGGCCATATTCATAACATTATTTCGTTGCTCGGTTTCTAATGCTAATAGAGTGCTCATTTGTCTTAACGAGTAAATTAGATACATTCAAGATCGATAATTTGAAGAAAAAAAGCGAATATCAAGAATTTGAACTACGTAGGTAGAAATTTATGTTAAATGACATATATAATGTTGCAGTGCATATGTCAAGATTATGTTTACGAAAAAATACTAGTACATCAAACAGACATACACGTCATACGAAATACACATTTCGCTGCACCTGTGTCACCATGTGCTTCCCAGGGCACGTGCACCGTCGTACGTCCTCTTATTTTCTTTTTTGTAGGACGCAATCCTTCTCGCAGGAGAATCGTCGTACCGAGAACTATGTTTTTTTTTTCGAGATTAGTACCGACAATTATGCTAATCCATTGATTAAGCGGACTGAGTAAATAAGGCCACGTCAACAAGTAAACAAAGAGGCCAGAATTTCCGTTCTATTGTTTAGCCGCAATTTCCCTTAATCCGTACTACTAAAAATCACCGGCCGGCCGGCAACGGGACTGCCGGATGTCCGGATTGGCGTCGCGGGAGATCGATACAGGTCACCATCATTTGATTTCTCCTTGCCGCTTTACTCGAACTGCTAGCGTGTTGACTCCAGTCAAAGACGTATGATACGACGCGTGCGATCTCACGTGTGGCCACGCACGCGCTAACCATTAGATCCGCCACACCGCACGGCGCAGCCAAACACGTACGTCCGTCCGTGCTGCGCCGAGTACTGGCACGGCGACCGATCGGACAAGTAACCGATCTCCCTGCTCTCTCCGTCCTAGTAGCCACCGCTAGCTGGCTGGAGGTGGCTAGCTCGCCGGCTTTCGGTGCGCTCGATTTCATCGGATCAACACGCTCGCTTAACCGTTTTCCGTTGCTTGCCTTGCCAGCCTAGCCTTTTCCCGTTTCGGGTTACGTGGCTTGGTTTTGCATCGCGTTGCGTCCCCGGCTCCTGAAACCAGCATCATTTTCTCCGAACCGAATGGATTATTAACACGCGAGAGAGATTATGCGGATATACACAGGCGTGATGACTGATGTGTGTGTGTTGTCTAAAATAAGGAATCCGTGGTACGTGCAAACGTACGTGTGTGTGTGTGCGCGCGTGCTCGTTTGACAGGTTCATGTGGATGACGCTAAACCGGTAGTGCCAATCGGGCAACTATGCCATAATTAAGTGCATTTTTTAACAAGGAAACGTATGGTAATCATGCCTCATAAGTGGTGGCCGGATTTTAGGTTTGGTAAGTATGGATGGTGGATACATGACGTTCTCTGCAGCGTCCTTCTTTCTTCTTCCTTCATGACATGACTCATGCTCTGAGAGTCCGAGTGCAACTCATGTATGCATGGCAGGAGTCAACGAGCGATCTCTTGTGTCATGTCCATGTCGAATGGAGGGCGACGAGATGATCAAAACACATGCCAGCCAGCCAAAGCAAAGCAGCAAGTCTAGTTTAACAGTACAGACTGCGTAAGCACGCGTGGGATTGGAGAGCGGATAGGCGGTGGACTCAACTGGTGACGACGAGCCTGCCGTTCGCGGAGAGGCAATTGGATCCAGATCAAGCACGCATTGACATGGCTCCCGTCGAGGGAGGAGTGCAGAGTGCTATATCGTCAGGGAGAGGGACAGGACAAGAACTGACGACATATTCTCCTCGTGCCAAAAAGTAACCATTAATAAAATACGTATGCTCAGGATAAATCGTATTCAGAGGTTTCTTCCTGGATCTATTGGGTTTTCCTGACAAGGAAAATGATAGTGATCATGCTTTGTGCGTGCGCCTGTCTAAACTAGTACTCGGTCTCTTACGCCTGGAATGCTGTAGTGTACAGTAGCTACAGTTAGCGGTGGAGCCAGAAAATGAACCGAGCCGGGTCAAACAAATAATCTCCAAAATGTTTAGCCATAAAAGCAAGTGCATTCAACATAAGAAAGGTTCAAACATATTCAATTTCATAATCCATCAACCACAATTACAAACTGACTACGAAGAGCAAGAAAGATACATTAAAAATAGTGCTACATTTTGATAAGATAGTATCATACCGTTAGGTTGAATCCATGTTGTCAAGGCGAAACTGTCGAGAAAGATGACCTCTACAGTCACTGTCGAGGATGAAAACGTAGCATAATCTTCCTATCATCAATTTTTGCAAATATACCTTTCTCACCCTAACAAATCATCAAATCATTGAGCCACTCGTCCACTGTTCTGTTTCGAAGATCTGACTTCATAATATGCATGATCGGGAAAACTCTCTCAACTAATGATGTTGCCACAGATAATGTCAACGCAAGTGTAGTAAGCCGATAGACCAATGGAAAGGTCAAATGTTGTCTCTTCTGAGCCAACTTGGGCACGACTATCACAAATTTTGGTTTGGGAAATTGTGACTAACTAAACGATTACGGCCAAATCTTCCCATCTCCTTTTATCTCTGATTTCAGGAGTACCATATTCTTCAATTGGTCTCCGAACTCCAGGATCGGCAATGACATTCGCTAGATCAAAGATTTCAGGAGTGCCCTACAACATTGAAATGAAAATCAATCGTTGAGCAATCTCTTTCACACAATCACACTATACAAACTAAAACTGAAATATGAAATCCAAAGGGAAAATTAACCTGCTCGTGGCGTGCCCTCTTCGGATTTCTCGAGGTTGACAGAGCCAGCGCCTCTGCTGCTGCGGCTTCTTCCTCCTCCGCTTGTATCCACTCGGCCTCTCCATCGGCATCCATCAGATTGGGAGGTGAGGCACGGCTGACCGGGTCACTGGGAGCTTTGCGGCGGTGGGAAGCAGTCGGCCGGGGCGCCGGACCGAGTGTGGCAGTGGCCCTGCCGGCGGAGGCGCGACCGGGAATTAGTCCTGCGCGGGCTAGCTGGGCGCAGTCCTGGCCGGACAGAGGGCGGAGATGGCGGCGCGGGAGTGGAACGGCGGAGGCAGGGACGGTGGGGCGAAGCACGGCACGCAACCTAGTTGGGCGCAGTACTCACCTGACGGCGGGCGGTAGGGGTTGGCGACGCACAGTCTTGGTCGGGCGGGGATGGCGGCGGAGGAAGCGGGCAGAGGCAGGGACGGCGGGCGGATGGCCGAGGTGGCGCAACGCAGGCCAGGCGCAGGCCCGGCCTGGCGACGGGCGGGGATGGCGGCGGCGCGTAGGCGCATGTCTGGGTCGAGGGAAGGTCGGGGTTGAGCGACAAGATAAGATGCGTAGATTTTCTTTTTTTCACCGTAGCTGTTTTTTCTGTTTTGTTTGAGTCGGGTCGGTTAACCCTCCTCGACCCCTACTGGCGCCGTCCCTGGCTAAAGTGCTCTGAACTAAGCGAGTCCGATCAAGCTTATGGTTGTGTCCTGAAAGCGGCCTTGTAAGCTGGTGTACTCACCGGTGGCGGAGCTTGAAAGAAAATAATGGGCAGGACAACCATATGAAAACACAAAAAATTGCTCTAAGCCATGCCACTTCACTAGCTATCACTCTAGTTTTTTATTTCTTCCGTAGGATTCTGTAAGGCATTAGTCTATTTATTTGGGGCAGAGAATCTATTAAGATATTCAATAATAATAAAACAAATATTATCCTTACAATTTTCAAAGCAATATTTAATTACATGATACGTCTCAAACGTATCAATAAGTTCTGATGTTCGATGTTGTTTTCATGCCATATGCTATATGTTTTCTATATACTTTATGTCATTTTTATGGATTTCCTAGGACTAACCTATTAACAAGATGCCACAGAGCCGGTTCATGTTTTCTGCTATTTTTGGTTTCAGGAAACTTGTTCTGGAAATATTCTCGGAATTAGACGAAACAAAATCACAGGGTCTTAGAAATTTGTCACGTACACAGAGTCCGGAGGGGACCCGGAGGGAGGCCCTGGAGCCACCACACCATAGGGTGGCGCCCCCCTGGCCGCCCACTGACGATACCCTTTCGCCTATTTAAGCTCCTCCTCGGGTTAACCCTAAATACCCGAGCCTCCATCCACGAAAAGTTCCATAGCGGCAGTCATCGTCAACCCTAGTTCAGGAGGGTCTGAACCTCTTCCCGGCACCCTGCCGGAAGGGGGAATCATCACCGGAGGGCACTACATCACCATGCCTGCCTCCGGAGTGATGCGTGAGTAGTTCATCCTTGGACTACGAGTCCATAGCAGTAGCTAGATGGTTGTCTTATCCTCTTTATTCCTCATGTTTAGATCTTGTGAGCTGCCTAATATGATAAAGATCATCTTATTTTAATGCTACATGTTGTGTTTGCTGAGATCCGATGAATATTGAATGCTATGTCCAATGATTATCAATCTATCATGTTTGTGTTATTTATGACCTTGCATGCTCTCCGTTACTAGTAGATGATTTGGCCAACTTGATACTTTTAACTCCAAAAGGGAGTATTTATGCTCGACAGTGGGTTCGTGCCTCCCTTTCATTCACGCTCGAGTGACAGAAACGTAACGGATGGGGGGGTGTTGTTGCCATTAGGAAGAAAACAACAATTTTTACATTGTTTACATTACACACTTTACTTAAGGCAATAATCTGTTGCTTGCAACTTAATACCCGAGGTTTGATTGGATGACGCTCCGAGGGTGGATTATTAGTCATAGATGCAGTTAGATAACGGTCTATGAATTATGTTGTAATGCCCGCATGAATCACATAGTAATCATCATGTCATGCATATGCACAACGGTGAAGCCTTTATATCTGTCAATTCCCAGCTGTAATTTTTTAACCCAGCATGTTATCTATGTGTTTTGGAGAGGCACCACTTGTGAACTATGGACCCCGGTCCATTCTTTTACACTGATAATACAACAACTACAAACACTGTTTTCTTTACTGCAATTATTGTTTTCCTCTCATTCACTTCCATCACTGTTCTCTTTTTATTTACTGCAAACAAGTATTATTTTTCCACACTATACATCTAATCCTTTGTGTTAGCAAAACCGGTGACATTGACAATCTCACTATTTCTTTGGGGCAAAGTACTTTGATTGTGTTGTGTAGATTCCACGTTGCTGCTGAGCCTGGTAGTGTGTCCTGCCAACATCAATTGTCTTCAACCTTCGGAAGTGATTTCTTTCTCCTACTGGTCGATTAAACCTCGGTTTGTTTCTGAGGAAAAACTTGTTGTTGTGCTCTTCATACCTTCCTCTTGGGGTTTCCCAACGAGTGCACTCCTGCACCATCAAGTTGTTTTCTGGCGCCGTTGCCGGGGAGGAAGAGGATTTCTGCAAGGGGAGCCTCTCACCTCCAATATTTTTACTTTGCTTTAGTTTTGCCTAGTTTATTTTATTTTGTCTTGTTTGCTTCTTTATATAAAAAACACAAAAAAATAGTTCTTATTCTAGTTGTTATTTTTATCCTGTTTTTAATCTTGTTGAAATGTGTATTCCTGAAGTTGAGGTTCGTTCTTTTAAGCAACAAGGGGGAGAAAGTTTGGAAGATGCTTGGTATAGAATAAGTGATGCCCATCATAGATGTACTGAAAAATATCCTACCTTGATCCTTCTTAGGAATTTTTATTTTGGTATTACTAGTTGGTATAGGTATGTTCTAGACACTCTTACAGGTGGTAATTTTCTGGGAACTCTAGCTTTGAAATCATGTAATTTAATTGAAAGTTTAGTAGGAACACCACCAACTAAAGTTGTTAAAACTGAGATCACTTTAGATGATGTTATAAAAAAGCTGAACTCTATGGAGAAAAATTTGCCAAATTTCCTTGATAATGCTAGCAAAGTTAATGAATCAATAGTAAGTATCAATAAAAGAATCACTATTTTAGAGGCTAGCAATACCCATGATAATCAAAACATTAGGATTGGTAAACTAGAGGAGGCTATGGAAACTGTAAGTTCAGCTTTTTCTTCTCTTAAGTTTTAGAGGGAGAAAGCTTTTATGGGAAAAGAGCAAAAATTTATGTATGCCCGCATGGTGTCTAAACCAAAACCCCCTAATGTGCTTAAAATTGATAAAACTTTTAGTGAAACTAAAAGTGATTTACATGGTGAATCATCTTTAGGGGTACCTAAAGTACCAATTGCTACAAGTTGTGATTTAGAGGAAATTATTGATTTGGATGCTTCTTCACTTTGAAATACTTGATTTTTGTTTTTCAGGTCTAGCTAAAAGGCGTTAAAGAAAATCATTTCTTGTGAAATAACCCATGTTTTTATTTCTGCATGTTTTCTTCTATTTTGTTTGAGTCAAGGTGTTGTTTACTTCTGTAGCAACTCCTTTGTATATTTATTTTCTCGTATTTGTTGTGCCAAGTAAATTCTCTAGTGAAAATTTGAAGTTAGATTTGGATTTCTGTGCAGGAAATAGATTTCTGTTGTCCACTCTTAAATTCGTATAAATTCATAGAAAGATCAAAACGACCTGAAAATTTTTGTGCTTAATACTCAGCTGTTTTCGAAACTTTTTGTAGTTCTATGTTTTTCGATTTGAGCAATGTAAGTGCCCCGTTTTTACACATTGTTCTCGTTTTGATAGATTCTGCCTTTTTACTTGCATTCTCTCTTTTACTATGCTGAGTGGATTTCTTTGTTCCACAAAACATCCGTGGCTGTAGCTAATGTTTAAAAGTATTAATAATTCTTGTTGCTTGTGTCCATGCAGAACATGAGAGTTTTTGATTGTGCACTAACCCTCTAATGAGAATTACTTTGAGTTTGGTGTGAAGGAAATTTTCAAGGGTCAAACGAAGAGGGTGATATAATGTGATCAAGAAGAGTGAAAAGCCTAAGCTTGGGGATGCTGCCATGGTTCATCCCAGCAAATTCCAAGAAGACTCAAGCGTCTAAGCTTGGGGATGCCCAAGGCATCCCCTTCTTCATCAGCAACTTATCAGGTCACTTCTAGTGAAACTATATTTTTATTCGGTCACATCATATGCACTTTACTTGGAGCGTCTGTTTGTTTTTAATTTTTTTCTTTTGTTTTCCTTTGTTTCCTGGAAGCAATAATGTTAGAACCCAGCATTCTTGTGTGGGAGATAGACATACTCCGCTTTTTCATATGAATACTCGTTTCTTTATCATGCTCGTATTCTTAGTTTTCTTCTAGCTGTTGCAAATCCTTTTAGCTCATTTTTTGTGCATCTCTTATTCAGAGCTGTTAGTTCTAGTAGAATAGTAGTAGTACTCTCTTATTTTATTGATATATCATTTGGAGAGTTTTTGTTTATATAATATGATTGGTGTTGGAAAGCAATAGAATATTTCATGCTTATAACGGTGCAAAAAGAAGCTTGTTTAGACTGTGGCTAGACTTTATCATGTAACATTAGATTTTATTTTAATTCTATGCTTATTAATTATTATTGTAGCATGAATTGTCTCAAATAGCTGAGAGTGCTTAATGCGCCATTGAAAGAATCATGAGTTGTTTTTATCACATTGAATCATAATATTGTGGTATTCTCTTTCGAATGCTTTATTTGATTTACTTTGCGCATGCTTACACCATGTTATGACTACAGACCAGTCATCTATAGCCTCTATGATCATTTAGTTTTTGACTTGTAATACCGTTTATGCTTTGATTAATAATGTTTTTGTCTCTATGCATGATTATGGTCATTATTTGTCTCTTGATTTGTCGCTTCCAGTCTTTGCGAGTCTCCACCTGTACCGAGTTTGAGCTCTACTCGTGCATCCAACTCCCAAAAACCAAAGTTTGCCTAATGTGTCCATCATACCTACCTACATGTGGTATTTAACCGCCACTCCAAGTAAATTTTTCATGCGCTACCTTTAAACCTTCAAAATTATACATGTTTTGTGCCCCTGTTTTAGGTCATGAGGACGTAAATAGAGAAGCTTTATCTCACTTGTTGATTGGACTTTACACACATGGACTAATGGCACATCCGCTTATCCAAATTTATAGAAGAGCTGACAGCGGGGTGCCTAGCCCGAAAATTGGTTATTATAAAATTCTCTTCACTCTTTTTGCCTCTGATTTATCAGTCAAAGTATAATTGTGTAAATAAAAGAGAAGAGGGATGATCTACTACACCAGTAGCGTCCTTCAATGGGAGCCTCTCTTGTAAGGTCTAGTTGACTTGTGACTACTGTATTTTCTGTTTACCATTTGTTGATATAAGAATTCACCTCTCTAACAAAAATGTTTCCAATACCTCTGTTTAATAGCTCTAGCACATGAGTTAATCCCTGCTTCCCTTTGCAAAGAGCCTTTATTTTACTTTTATGTTGATTCTCCATCTTCTAACTTTATGCACAATTAAGAGAATGTAGTTGTCATACCGAGTATAATGTGCATCAGTCCCAAAGATTATTATTGATTGATTCATGATATGTTATTACTTGCTCTCAAATTATTTGTTTCTAGTCATCCACTTGAACTTTGAAGGTGTCCTGGCATTTATGTTTTGCTCCACTTTTAAGGAGAAGCGAAATACCACTTTGCAATGTTTCCTTTATGCTCGAAACAAACGTATAACTTTCAAGTGCATTATTAGTCATGATCTTTTATTTGTGTTACTTTTCATGATGCAACATGGTTTCTAAGTTTCATTGTTAGAATTATATCTACCATGCCTATGTTTAAAGTACTATGATCTCAGCTTACATATCCTTTTAAAATATGATGATCAAGTTTATGTTGGTAGCATGTCACCTCAGAAATTATTTTGTTTTTATCGTTTTACCTACTCGAGGACGAGTAGAACTAAGCTTGGGTATGCTTGATACGTATCAAACATATCTATAATTTATGATGTTCCATGTTGTTTTCATCCATATCCTACATGTTCTCTATACACTTTATGTCATTTTTATGGATTTCCTGGGACTAACCTATTAACAAGATGCCACAGAGACACTTCCTGGTTTATGCTGTTTTTGGTTTCAGAAAAGTTGTTCTGGAAATATTCTCGAAATTGGACGAGAAAAAATCCCAGGGTCTTAGAAATCTGTCACGTACATGGAGTCCGGAGGGGACCGGGAGGGAGGCCTTGGAGACACCACACCATAGGGTGGCGTGGACCCTCCTTGGCCGCGCCACAAGGTGGTGTGGCCCTCCTGGCCGCCCACTGACGTTGCCCTTTCGCCTATTTAAGCCCCTCCTTGGGTTAACCCTAAATACCCGGGCCTCTATCCAAAAAAAAGTTTCGTAGCCACCGTCATCGTCAACCCTAGTTTGGGAGGGTTCTGAAGCTCTCCCCGGCGCCCTGTCGGGAGGGGGAATCATCACCGGAGGGCTCTACATCACCGTGCCTGCCTCCGGAGTATGTGTGAGTAGTTCATACTTGGACTACAGGTCCATAGCAGTTGGTAGATGGTTGTCTCCTCCTATTTATGCCTCATGTTTAGATCTTGTGAGCTTCCTAACATAATCAAGATCATCTTATTGTAATGCTACATGTTGTGTTTGCTGGGATCCGATGAATATTGAATGCTATGTCCAGTGATTATCAATCTATCATGTTTATGTTATTTATGATCTTTCATGCTGTCAGTTACTAGTAGATGCTTTGGCCAACTTTATACTTTTAACCCCAAGAGGGAGTATTTAGGCTCGATAGTGGGTTCATGCCTCCCTTTCATTCATGCTCGAGTGACAGAAACGTAACAGACGGGGGATGTGTTATTGCCATTAGGGAGAAAACAACGATGTTTACATTGTTTACATTACACACTTTACTTAAGACAATAATCGGTTGCTTGCAACTTAATACCTGAGGTTTGATTGGATGACGCTCCGAGGGTGGATTATTAGTCATAGATGCAGTTGGATAACGGTCTATGAATCATATTGTAATGTCCGCATGAATCACATAGTAATCATCATGTTATGCATATGCACTACGGTGCAGCCTTTATATCTATCAATTATCCAGCTGTAATTTCTTTGCCCAGCATGTTATCTGTTTGTTTTGGAGAGACACCACTAGTGGCCTGTGGACCCCGGTCCATTCTTTTACACTGATAATACAACCATTGCAAACACTGTTCTCTTTACTGCAATTTTTTTTCTCTAATTCACACTGCAAACAAATATTATTTTCCACACTATACATCTAATCTTTTTTGTTAGCAAAACCAGTAAGATTGACAACCTCACTGTTTCGCTGGGGGCAAAGTATTTTGATTGTGTTGTGTAGATTCCACGTTGCTGCTGAGCCTGGTAGTGCGCCCTGCCAACTTCGGCTATCTTCAACCTTCAGAAGTGATTTATTTCTCCTACTGGTCGATTAAATCTCAGTTTTTTTCTGAGGGAAAACTTGCTGATGTGCTCTTCATACCTTTCTCTTGGGGTTTTCCAATGAGTGCACTCCTGCACCATCAGTACACCGTCATTTGTAAGTCAAAAGGCAATTTCATAGGAACCCTTGAAAGCAAAAAAATGTTCAATCTGTTCTACATCATAAAAGTCATAGTTTCCGTTAACATAAGAGGTTAATATTTCATTATTATTATACTCACATTGAAAAAGAAGGTGTTTACACATCATAAAATAACAATACTCATCAGACCATTAAGTTATGTCATATATAGAGCACAAGTGTCTAGCATAACAATTTAATTTATTTATTAGTTTCCATGCATGTATCCTGTTTTGAGACAAGCGTTATTTATTATAATATTTTTTATGAGTTTCCGTCAACACACCTTGCCAATAAGATATAGTTTCTAATAAAGTAATCATTGATATCTAGAACAATAAAACAAGTAAAAAACGAGTGTACTTTCTAAGTGAACTTATAAATAATGTTATACTCCTCGACAATGGCGCCATCACATATTCTTAATAACCCACAAGTGTAGAGGATCGAAACAATCTTCGAGGGTAGTAAACTCCAAATTTATTGCTTCATCACAAGTGGAGTTGCTATCAAACCCCTATAACTAAGCAAAATATAATCTAATTTAGTAAAAAAAATCGAGGGAAACTCTTTAAACTCTACAAATAGAATTTATAGCGGATTGTTGGAATATACATGATAAAAAGTAGAATCATATATTAAACATGCACAACCTGATCATAACATCACAATTTATCTGATCCCAGCAAACACAACAACAAAATATTGTATCATATGAACCTTGTCGTGTTAGTCATCTCACAAGACCTCTGTAATGAAGAGCACATCGGATATGTCACTATCTTGAAACTGATATGGGCCCGTAGTACAATAACGAACTACTTATGCATCGTCATTCAGATAATAGTGGTGGTGTAGATGCCTCAGGCGATGATTTCCCCCTCCAACAGGGTGCCGGAACAGGACTCTAGAACCCCAAATTAGGGTTTCTGCGATGGCGACAGCTCGATATCTTTTTTTTTAAATATTTTCTTCCATCCTCAACATTTATGCTAGAGGGGTATTTGTAGGCGCGAGTTCCTAGCTGGTGCCTCCCCTCTGCGTTATTTTTGGCGAGCTTCCTTCCTATGTATATTTATGATTCTGTGGTTTTTCGTGGATTTTTTGAGGAATTTTTCTATACAACTTTTGTGAAACTTAAAAATAGCACAAAAAACATAAACGGGACATTCTATAAAATTATATAGCAATGATTTAAAGTAGAATGCAACAACAACAACAAATAAGATAATTTTAACACATATCACCTGTCGGCTCGAGTCTAGGGACGGCGTGGAGGCGCAGAAAGGTGAGGGGAGAGAGACGGTGTTGAGCGGACTAGGAGAGGGCTGCATCGCTCGCTGGAGGATAGTGGACGGAGGCAAAAAGGAGAGCGTGTCAGGGCAAGAGACGTGTATGTACAAAGGGAGAGGCTCGGAGTAGAGAGATGCTTGAGAGGGAGGAGTGCGCGTGGGGTTGCTCGGGGCTGGATGTGTGTGGTCATTGAGGGAGGATCGATGTAGACACAAATGGGTAGCATGGGTGCTAGGGTTGGCAAACCCTATTTGCCTCCCACAGGCGGCACATTTTGGTTCGGCCGCTGTAGGGAGGCATTGTTGGGCCGGCTCGTCTGGGTGTCTGAGTGATTTTCCTTTTCTTTTCTTTTTCCGTTTTCAGTTTATTTTCCTGTTTTCTTTTCTCTGTATTCCTTTTCTTTTTCTGTTTCTTTTTTAATTTTCCTAAATATTTTCAGATTTTGACGTAAACTTTTTAGATTTTTGAAAAATTCTCAGGTTTTAAAATTTTGTTCAGATTTGAATTTGTTCAAACTTGAAAATTGTTCACAATGAAATTTCTTCAAATTGAAAATTGTTCACATTTTGATGTGTTCAAACTTAAAAAAGTACACTTTCTGTGTTTTTTGAAAACTATTCAAATTTGTTCTAATTGAAAAAATTCCATTTTTTAAAATTGTTCAAATTTGAAATTGTTCATGGTTAAAAATGTTCAGGATTAAGAATTTCAGATTTTGATTTTTTTTTTAAATATTCATATTTAACAAAAATTCATATTAATACAGTGTTCAAACTTAAAAAAAACATGGCTTAAAAAATGTAAACAAGTACTTATTTTTTTATTGGGCCGCGTTAGAAGCGGCCCATGTAAGTTTTCCTTTGGGCTTTCCAGCCATCAAACGCCGCTGCGGCAAATAGGAGCCCCCTAGGGTTGGGTAGGTCGGGCGCGCTAGGTTGGCCAATAGGTGGGCCAAGGCGTTTGGTAGTTTCAAGTGGGTTATTGTGAAAAGAAGAGGGAGAGAGAAGGAATAGGCCCTGTCAGCCTTGTTGTTCTGTTTTTTATAGAATACATCAAGCATTCTTCTAAATTACTTGGACATGAAATGTAGTCAAATTTGTTTATGAAAATAGTTTTTAGCAAGATTATGCAATGAACATATGATGCATTATGACAAGATGATGTCATGATGACGCATAAAAAAAATAACAAGCAAATATATTTATAAGTTATTAACTCTGGACATTACAACCGACTCCTTTGCCGCGAGCCCGACCGGTAGTTTTGATGACACACTATAAGACATGCATAGAGATGACCCTTTCATCTCACACGTAGAGGATGTCTTCCGAGCCAACAAAATCCGGGACCGGTGCGAAATTCTAAAATGGGGCCCTATCCTAAGTCACACAAAAATTAAAATGATTAATAATTCTAATATATATAATATAATATTTTATATAAGAATTGAATTTATTATAAACATACATATTTAACTCCAAGGGCTAGGGTATAAGGATAAACAGACTTACAGAATGTCACTTGTGATGATTCTTTGTAATAAACCTGTCGATAGCAATTCTTGAGATTAAATGAAATCTTTTTTTTCTTTTCTCTTGCGCTTCAGAGAAGTAGACTCACGAGTTTCCCCATAATATGTCAAATTTGTATTACTGAAACACAACATACAAAAGATGAATACAATAAACTTGAAGTGATATCAATTGGAGGTTATGCACAGTTAGACGAACCATCTAAATCACATTGTCTCATATCATGTCCGGTTTAACCGTTGTAGTGTGATCTTTGACCAAGAAGGCAAGAACCGTCTAATGATCGCTGCCAAAAGTTAATTAGGATATAGAAATTAGGAATAAAGTTTTAAATAGCCGGCTATAGCCTTTTGAGAGACTCGGGGCTACGGCTACGGCTAGAGACTTTAGAGGCTATATGGATAATAACTGCTAATAACCTGACTAAATGGATATAGCCTGTTAGCTCGGCTATAGCCCGGCCATATCCCGTCTAGGGGACCAAAAATTTTGATCCAAAATTTGTCACCTTCGTCAATTTTGGAGACCAAATCAATCACCGTCGGTTGTTGAATTGTTGTTGTCATGCGAGTGGAACATGGCGTCATGAGGTTTCAGAACTTCTGAAGTATGTCATGAATAGATGCTATTTAAACTCTCGATTGTTCGTTCATCTTATATGATTATGTTGTTACGTTATGCATTTACCTTCGTGTTTGACATGATGTAAGGGATTGGTACTCGATGCACCTTTTAATAATTAATAAACAGTTGTGTGCATCACTCGATGCAGAGGCTGGGGATACCCATTTCGGAAAAAAAACTATTGTATGTTTTCTAAATTTTACTATTTTTTTCAATATTCTAGCAAAACCTCTATATGGTTATATCCCGGCTGTAGCCTTTCGTAGCTTTCGAAATCGCCGGGGCTAAATGCAATAACCCGTTATTTTAAACTTTGATTAGGAATCAACCGAAGTATTATCAGTAAAAGAAGAAGAGGAACTGTCACCAACGCTCGGGATGTGAATATGCTAGCGATTTTTTCTGTATTCGGTTCCAACAGTGTGTTGCCCTGCCCACAACTCGGGATTGGAAGACTTTACACACAAGGCAGGCGGCTGGGGCGGGACTGCTTTGATCGGCAAGTACCTTCCGTGTTACATCGGATGCGGTCAGGCAGCAGAGGCCCCAGGTTAGATGTGATCGACGATCGTGTTGCTAGGTTGTTTCCGATCGTCGATGGATTTGTGTTTCCCTTGGTCACCTGTGTGCTAGAGGCCGACGATTGTGAGCGAGAGGCCCATGAGCGAAAGATCCACTATGTAAAATGTCTGTGTTTCGTTGGTTCGAGCAACGATAGGCTCCATCGATACATATATTGCATTTATAAAAATTTGGTACCTCAAATTTTGTGGGCCCTCTGTAGGCCGTACAGTTGGCACCACTATGGGCCCAGCCCTGCATCCAGTCCCCTCTTTGACTCGACGGAACGCACACTCTCTTGTCGAATGCATACAACAGCATGACGAGCAGCCACGCCTAAAAGCCGCCGGACCTGAATGAGCTCACTCGTAGGGCTCCATCGAGTTATACTAAACTTTTGTACTTAAATACATTTTTAATTGATATTACTAGTTAGTTATAATGCTTAGTTTTTATCAAAAATGTAAATAATATGGCGCTCTTTGTTATAAGTTGTAATTATAGAAGGTATTTCATTTGATCCCAAACTCATAGCATCCGTTTTGATGAAAGATATATTAAATTTTTTTTATTGAGTATAAGTTAAATGGATATGTACACTGGATTCCCTTAAATGTGATAAAAATTAAAAAAAAATTATGAGCTTGCATGGATTAAATCTGACAATTCCATCAATTATTATATTCACTATCTATAAGTATTTTTGGTAGATATTTCTAAACGGCATGGTCCAGACAATATCTTGATAGTGATTTCTAGTGCATGATCATACATAATTAGAGATAAAAATCTCGATTATATAGGGTGTTTATGAGGAGCTTATCACTAAGTTTTTTTTGACACCATTACTGTGGGGGAATCCCCCACAGCCCCCCCATTTATTAATAAAATAAAAGGTTATTTACAAAGATTACAGTATATACAAGGGGATTAGGGGAGTGAATTAATCCATGATGTCAAAAAAACAGAGAGCTCTCTCTTCACCCTGTACTTAAGCAGGGTGACTTTCTGTATAAACAGGGCCTTCCAACCTCTAAAACTTGGCTTGATATTCTTGAAAATCCAACCATTCCTCTGTTTCCAGATGCACCAGCAGGCTAGGATCACAATCTCCACAAAACAGGGACCAGAATTTTTTTTCTTGGCAGACATGATAGTAAAGGAGGAGGAACCTGGGTACCAAGGGATTTGTAAATAGTTCCAAATCCTTGTACTGAATGTGCAATTGAAGAATAAATGCCTCCAGTCTTCATGAACATGGCCAGGACATAGGGTGCAATCAGAAGAATCATTAATATTCCAATGCCTTCTAAGCAACATATCCTTGGTGTTAATTCTATCATGTAGTAAGAGCCATGCAAAGAATCTGTGCTTATATTGACATTTGCTCTTCCATATTCCATAGGAGAGTGAATCATCAGGAACACCATTAAAATGGTGTTTATAAAAGAACTAGGATGTAATCTGCCAGTTGAGTGAGGACTCTTCCATTGATCTTTAATACTTAACTGGATTGTAAACTTACCAATCATGCATTTCAATAACCTTAACTCTTCATTTGCTTGGATAGTCAATGGCAAAGAAAAATTTTGAATGCAATCTGTGCATAACAAAAACTCATTAACAGATTGAAGCTTATCTTTGGCAAAAGAGTATAACCTTGGAAAGGTTATCTTAAGTAATTGTGGCTGCCAATTGTCCTCCCAAAATAATGCAGTGAAACCATTTCCTACAGAGCATGTAGTGAAATTTCTGAATTCCTCAGATAATGCCAAGATATTTCTCCACCAAAAAGAACCAGATTCTACCACAGCATGAGGAACAGCCTGATGATAGTAAGCATTAGTAATGAGCTGAACCCAGGGCAAGTCCTCCTGATTATAGAATTTATCTAGGTGTTTAAGAAGAAGAGCAGAGTTTTGTATTTTCAAGTTTATGACCCCCAGTCCTCCCTTCTTTTTGGGTTTACAAACCATAGACCAAGCTGCAAGGGAATTAGCCTTTTCTTTTCCTCTCTTGCTCCACAGGCAGTGTATTCTTGCTCTGTCAATAACCTCAATAACACCAGCAGGAATAACTAAAGAGAGCATGTAATAAGTTGGCAATGAGGATAAAACAGAATTCACCAACACCAGCCTATCACCATAGGACAGAAAAGAGGAAGTGGCAGAAAGCCTTCTCTCAACTCTATCAACTAAAGGTGAAAAATCCTTGATAGTTGGTCTAGTAGTACCCATGGGCAATCCAAGATAAGTGAAAGGCATAGACCCGGTTTTACACTGAAAAAATTCAGCCAGAGCACTAGATTCAGCAGAGTCCAGATTGATAGGAATCATAGATGATTTGTGAAAATTGATTTTCAATCTTGTAAAGGCAGCATATGTTTTTAGAATGTCCTTGAAGACCTCCAGGTCTTTTTTACATGCTGGTAGCACCACTATGGTATCATCAGCATACTGAATAATAGGGAATTCTTTTCTAACTGGGATAGGAGAGGAAAGTAATCCATCAGAATAAGCCTTATTGACTAAGCTTTGCAATAAATCAGCTCCGTCCACAAATAAGAGTGGAGACAAAGGATCTCCCTGCCTAACTCCTCTTTTCCAGTGAAATTTTTTTCCAGGTATCCCATTAAGGAGAACATAAGAAGATCCAGAGGCTAAAATTTCTCTGACCCAACTGATAAACAATTCTGGAAATCCTTTTATTCTCAAGACTTGTAAAATATCTTCATGATCCAATGTATCAAAGGCCTTTTCAAAATCAATCTTGAGAACCACTATTTTCTTTTTTGACTGTTGGCATTGGAACAGGAACTCAAAAGACCAGGCAAGACAGTCTTGGATTGTTCTACCCTTTATAAAACCATATTGGTTATCATGAATTGTATCACGGATTACATTTTGTATTCTATTAGCAATAAGCTTGGTGACAAATTTGAGACAAGTATTAGTCAATGAAATTGGCCTGAAATTATTGACAGTTTCAGGGGAGTTTGTTTTTGGAATGAGAGTGATATAAGAATCATTTATACTCTGCAAAGATAAATTCCCTGAATGAAAATCATGGCATAGTTGAGTGAAATCATCTTTTAGCACAGCCCAACATTTTTTCACAAATAGACCATTGAACCCATCAGGTCCTGGGGCTCTATCAGTCTTAAGAGATTTCATAACATTAGTAATTTCCTCTGGAGTGAAGGGCTCAACAAGACATTCCAGGTTAACAGATGGCTGTATAACAGTGGAAAGATCTAAATGCTGAGAGGTGACAGATGATACACCCATTCTATTTTTGAAACAATTCCAAAAAGCAGCTGCCTTGTGGTGATGGTCTATCAATGAAACCCCTTCCTCATTTTTAATCTCAGCAATAGTATTAATTCTATACCTTTCTGTAGCTTTGGCATGGAAATTTTTTGTATTTTCACCACCAAGTTGTACCCATCTGATAGTGCATCTATTCTTCCAATAGGCAGACTGAGAAAGGAACAGCTTATGCAGATGAGTTTTAACAATAGTTCTGAAATTAAATTCAGGTCTACTAAGCTTCCTTTCTTCCTCCAGAGTATCCAATATCAAAATAACCTTATTGCATTTGGCAATTAATAACTTCAGGTTAGAAAGGTTTCTACCTCACCTTTTGAGTTCATGTCTGATGTTTTTAAGTTTAGCAGTAATTGCAGCAGCCATGTTATTTTTCCTAACAGGACATTTCCAAACTCTATCAATAAGATCCATGAATCCTGGCTGATGGATCCAATGGTTTTCAAATCTGAAGATCTGAGCTTTTGGAATGTTGGTGGAGATTGAGATGACACATGGAACATGATCAGAGGTGGACTTAGCAAGAGGCATTACCAAAGTATTGGGATAGTTTAAGGTCCACCATGTGCTAGTAAAAAACCAATCAAGCTGTTCAAGAAGAGGTTGATTTTGCATATTAGACCAAGTAAAGGATCTTCCTTTTAAAGGTAACTCAATTAGCCCAAGATGACTAATGATTTCATTAAAAATGAATATATCATTCATATCTGCTCCAGGTTTTATTCCTGTTGTCCACTGATCTGATGAAATTGAAGTCACCCACCAGTAACCAATTTTCATATGTAGGAATTACTAAATCAAAAAGCCATTGAACAAAGATATCTCTGTCTAACCCACTGCAGGGACCATAAACAGTAACCAGGGTCCAGGATGAAAGATTATGTTTTGAAGTAAAGCTAATTTTAATGGCAGACTTGAAACAAGCAATCAATTCTCCATCAAAAATAGCATTATTCCATAGAACAATAATACCTCCAGAGGCTCCCACAGAAGGAGAGAAAACAAATTTATCAAATCTCTTGGGACAAAAGGATCTAATGAAACTGTGATCAAAACTTTCACATTTTGTTTCTTGCAGACAGATAATGGCACGTTGGCTCTCCTCAATTTTGTTATAAACCAGAATTATTTTATTTTTATCATTAAGTCCCCTGACATTCCAATCTAGTACTTTCCAATCCAAAAATAATTGTGGTGTATTATCCATTGAAAAGAATGAATAAATGAGCAAAATAGCTGGACCAGCCAGCTACCATAAGGACACAAGGCACCATTGATATAACATAGTAATAATTCACTGATAAATCCACAGAGAGGCTCATAGGTAACAGATCCATTACATAATAAAGATCCCAAGAGATAACCAGAGAGTACATGGATAACCAAGGACAAAAGTCATTACAAAATAGCCTTTCTAACATTATTACTTCCTCTTGTCTTTTGGAGAATCTGGGACAGCATCAAGCTTGTCCTCAGTGAGCTCTTCATCTGCAATCTCCAAAGCTCTCCCAACCTGCTGAAGAATCACAATTGGGGTATGTGGAGTGACAGTGGCATTGTCATCAGCAGGTCTAGCAGACCTTGGTTTTTTCCTGGGCTGTGGGTTATCCTGCATGGCCACTAATTTGAACCCATTATGCATAGCAGCCTGCCTAGTGCTTCTTCTGACAGAAGATTCCACAGAAGGAGTACCCATTTTGCCCTTCCTTCTTTTCCTAGAAGGAATAACAGTAGCAGGTGAAGGGAGGGAGTCAATTTCCTTAATAGATGCAGTGGGCAATGGGCCAGAGGAGCTCTCAAAGCACTAAATTATTTGTATGAAAGTTACTGTTTTTCCAATAGTCAAATTTGTATCACATATTCTAGCGTAAATACAATTAGTTGACAACATGTGCGTTCAATTTTTTTATGATCAAGCAGCTCTGATGGAGCGATGAACCACGATGTTGCGGCAACGACGGCTGGGTGATGCATCGGCTATGGAGTGATAGACGGGACAGTGCATTGAACGTGGAAGTCTTACTTCCTCTGTTTCAAAATATAATATGTTTCAGCGTTTTCTAAATAACATGTATCTAGATATGTTTTAGTGTATAGATTCATGTATATCTTGCATTAAAACATGTCTAGATACGTTTTGTCTAGTAAACGGTAAAACATCTTATATTTCATAGGCTGCCGACCTAACCCTCTCCCCCGCACGACCTAACCCTCTCCCCCGCGTGGCGGCGCCGCGCCGCGCCAGGGAGGCACCGGCCCTCCCGCTCCGCCCCAGCCCTTGTGCGCCCTCCCTACCGCCACCGTCGCCGGAGGCGTTGCCGGGCAAAGCCCCGGTGGCGCGGCGGCGGCGGCGGCGGCTTCCCTCAGCCACTGGAGAAGGGGTGGCGGCGGATCCTCTCCCTCTGCCCGGTCGGCTGTGAGGCGGAGGCGCGACGACCTCGGCGAGTCAAGATGGCTCCAGGTGGCGGCGGCGGCGACTACTGCTGCCCACGGTGCTGCCTCGTCTGTCCACCATGGTGTCTCCCGTGGGCCAATTTTGCTCCACGAGGGCGCCTAGGGTTTATTCCCTAGGCATGGTGGTGGTGGTCTCCCCTTTCGCTGGAGGAGATCGACCAGTATTGTGGCTAGGTTGGCGGATCTCGTGATTCGTCTTCTAGTCCCGAACGGTGGGGCGTGGCTGCCGGTGAAAGCTGGCCTGACTTCGGTCATGGCGGACGATGGCGGCGTCGTGTCGTCGCTACCTTGTTGAAGGCATCGTTCATGCAGTCTGCGTTTCCTCGCATGGGCTGCTCCGGGGAAAACCCTAGACATGGGTCTCCCAGGTTGGACGATGGCGGCGCACGGCGCCGTTTTCCCTGTTGGGGGCATCATTTTTGGAGAAGACAATGGATAGAGGTGCCGCTGAGATGTCCCGGGGGAAACCCAAGATCTGGGTCTCTCGGATCGGACGATGACGACTCTTCAAGGTCGCTTTCCCTCATGGGGGCGTCGTTTGGGAACATGTGCTGGTTGGTATGGAAGGAGGTGGCGTGCTGAGGCATCTACCACATCGACGAAGACGAGTCTCGGCGGCACGGTGCAGCGGAGTCCCGGTGCCGGATGTGTGATGATGGGAGCGCGCAGATCGGATATGTTGTCTGGCGTCTTGGTGACATCGACGACATGCCTGCCAAGATTATTATTTGGGTCACTCTGCTGAAGATGAATGGGTTTGAGGAAGACAGTGGCGGCGACTTCCGTAGCCGGTGCATCGGTGACGCTAAGGGTCTGATGGTTTGGTTATGCCCCTTGTTCGCTTTCGTTCGACTTGGTGTGGTTTTCTTTTGATGATGTACGTTGGTGCGGTGGTCACCCCCTTCATCTGTGTTGTAGGTGTAGCGAGCTGTCGCTAGTATGGTGGTTCTCTTCAACTTGATCTTTGTACTTCTCTTGTAAGGTGTTGTTGAATAATTGCGGAAGGCTGTGTGCATCACTCGATGCAGAGGCCGGGGATCCGCACCCCCCTTTTCTAAAAAAAAATCTTATATTTCAATACGGAGGGGTACAAAAGAGATGCTCAAATATGTTAGACTAAAGATCGAGAATTATTTTCTCCGTGTTACCCGTGCTTTTGCTTATGGTCAACCGACCAACATGGGCATCAGGCATCGGGACATAGCGGCTCTGCCAAACGTACATGGTACTAGACATACAGCACGCTCCGCCGCGCCGACCGCTGTGCAGTGTCAGGTGTTTCTGCATTTACGCTGGGCTGCGTCGGTGTTTTTCCGTAGCGATCAAACGTCTGGCTCGTTTTGCCGCACCTCTTAGCTGGCCCTGGGGGCAGTCCTGCTGACGCGGCTAGGCCAGCGCGTTGGAACGGAGCAAAGCCCGGTGGATGGCTGGCCGCGTGTGCGCCGCGTGTCGAGCATGCGGGGTGGCGTGGGTGCTGCTGCGTACCCTTTTTTTTCGTTATCAATGACCTGGCCGAACCGGCAGAGGACGGCGGATTACTCTATATAAAACAGGCTCGACGGTTCCGCCCCTGCTTTTCCTGTGTGCGACTCGTTTTGGTCTCGCGAGCCACGGTGAGCGGATGGAGGTGCAGGAGAGCGGAGCGGTTCGTGGGACGGACGGTGTCGGCGACGTCGCCATGGAAGGAATCGTGGTGGTGCATCCCGGCGGAGGCGTTCTCGGACATGCCGCCGTGGCCGGTGATTCGTCTGAGAGCGAGGTGCCTGGTGGTTCCGTGCGAGAGGACACCATTGTGAGCAGCGACCGACCGGCAGCGCCTCCGGGCGGAGCGGCAGCGGCGGCGGGCAACGGTAAGCGGCGTTTCCCGACATCGGGCTGGCTCTGTCGATTGTGCGCCGGGGAGTACGTCACCACGGTGGAGAGACGCTTTCCTAGGCGGTGGCGCCCTCGCTGCTCAGGCACGCTGCGTTGCAGGGGGCGTCCGCGCGGTAGCGTCTTCGAGGCGGAGGAAGACTCGACTGAGCGTTTCCTTCGTTTCCTTCGGTGGAGGCACGTCGTCGTCATTGACGATGTCAACTGGGGTCGTGCCAACCGGATGCGGCGACGCTCCGTGGCGCTCCGTGCTGCCACGGAAACAGCTGAAGGCGAGAAGGAGCAGGCTCTGCTGGAGAAGCAGCAGGTGATCGCCGAGAAGCAGCAGCTGGCCGTGGCGAACCAGCAGCTGCTGGCCGCGCAGGAGCGTTTCGCCGGCGAGATGCAGCAGATGACGGCGAGAGTCCTGGCTCTGGAGCGAGGCTGGAGCGCCGCCGTAGATGAGCTAGTCCGTTCTCGTGACGAATGCGAGACGGTCTGCATGCTGGCTGCCGTGAGGCTGGGGCCTGATGCTCGCGCGCCTGACATGGCCGAGCTGAGGAAGGCGGTCCTCGAGTTGTCCGGCAGCATGCATGAAAAGGCTCGCGCGGCGCGCTTGGCCATGGCGTGGGCACGGCCCTCTGGTGCGTGATGCTGTAGCTGCATACTGGACCTGCTGCCTGTAGGTTCGTGTTAGAATAGTTTGCTGGGGCGTACGGGCCCGTTTGATGCGTGCGTGGTAACGGTGGCCGTGGTTTGTGTAGGAGGGCTTGCTGCGCAGGCACAATGCTCCTGTGAAGCTCGCTTTTGATGTTCCAGTCTGTCGATAGGCGTTCCACGGGTAGCAGTAGCTGCTGCTATCGGTGTATCGGCCCCTGGTGTGTAGGTTTTCGCCTTCTGTAATGGTTGCTACCTATGTTTTCTGCTGCAGCTCGGAAGGGTTGCGTCTGCTTTCGCGGCGATCGCTGGCAACATGAACATTTCTCAAGTGATGATGGTTTCTGGGTACACAGGCTTAATCGTGCGTGTCTATCGGCTGGCTTTACCCGTGTGGCATGCACGCTGCTCAGCTGGTACGGCCCGGACTTAGCAGCGGTACGCTTTCAAGATCCATTTCCGAACTGAAATTACGGACAGTACGCTTTTGTGCCGTCGTGGACTCGCCGGCGGCTGTTTCTGTCTTCCCTCGCTCAGATCGCCAAACTCGCGCGGAAGCAGCACGTAGATCAGGCCGTAGCAGTCTGCGCGTGGAGGTCTTGCATTGTCGTGTCTGTTCTGGTTAGTTTCATACTATAGCCGGGAAGAAACGCGTCGTCCCCTCTCGCGTAGACGGTTCTGACGTAATCTAGCTTTGCCTGGGCCGTGGTATTTTCCTGTAGCTTCTTTTCGTAGAGCGCAGTGCACCGGAGTCAGTTCTTGTAGGAGGATTGCAGAGGGTCGCTAGGCGAGGACGAAGTACCTCATCTGTTAGAGTCCGTTCTGAAGCAATTAGCTATCCATACGGCTGATTTGTGTCAGAGCGCTGGTACACGCAAGGAAATGGATTGCGGATTCCATCTCCGGGATCAAGCGGAACTGATTAGGCGGTAAACCCGCACGAAAATCGGGAGGGCAACTCCAGGGCGAGACTAAGCAGACGTCAATCGCACTTTTGTTTCTCAGGGACGGTTGTGCCCCGTCTACTGCATGTTAGCTTTTCTGTGGGAGAGCGCGGTATTTCCGTGTCGAAAAACAACGAACGTCGAAGAGGCCTAGGCGCACGCAGATAGCGGGCTGGCTGTTTTGGGGCGACACGGTGGGCTGGTCTGGCTGGCCGGTACGTGGCGGACGTGCGCTGCCAGTCGGACTACCGTGGCATCCACCCAGCTGTATGCATGCATTTTCGCCACTGTTTGCTTAGACGCGTGTCCGCAGGCCTCCTTACTATATATTTGGCTCATCAGTCGCGTCGTTGTATCAGAGTTGCGTGCTCGTGTGCTAGGCTAGAACTCTGAAAGCAGTAGCATCGCAACTGTTGTCGAGATGGTCCTGGTGGAGAACGGTGGCGCTAGAGCAGACGTGGGAGCAGGAGAGGTCATGGTGGAGAGCCACGGCGCCCTCGTCGGCGCTGCTCCCATTGCGAAGGGCTGCCGCACGGCGTTCAGCACACTATTGTCCTCGAGGGTGTGCCAGTGGATGGACCTGCTGGCCATGGCGTGCCGACGCTTATCATTCCTCTTCACGCGCTGAACGCAGGTAAGGCTTGGGACGGGATGTTTCTTTCCTTCGATTAGTCCAGCCTCGTGCTCATGTGCTAAACTGTTTTTTCGTGTCTAGATGAGGAGATCGTGGCGCACATCCCGAACCGCGTGATGGTGGGCGAAGCCCTGCTGAGATCGGGCGGTACTCCAGCGAGGTACCGTACTGGTTTCGAGAACGGTGGTATCGTCTGCACGGTGGTGAGCCGCGTTCCAAGGAGGTGCCATGTCGGCTGTTCTGGCGTGCTGAGCTGCAGGACCAGGCCGCTCGGAAGCGTGACAGAAGCGGAGGAGGCCGCGGCGGCGGGGCTACTGCGCGCTCTCCGTGCTCGACGCGGCATCGTGGTGGCCGACGCCAACCTCGGGCGTGTCAATCGCATGCGCCGTCAACTGATTCAGCTGCGAGTCGCCATGCGCGCCGTTCTCGCGGGGTAGCAGCACGCTGCCGAGAAGGCTCTGTCGGGGGGTTACCCCCGAGTAGGGTAAAGGCAAGTGGTAAAGGCAACTGTCAGAAGAGAAGTTTGGTCGAGTAGCCGTCTACCCGGTACTTGCTACCCGGTCGACTGCTACTCGGTTTCACTTCAAGATGACCAGAAGGAGATATCAATCAAGTTTTGTCCATTCGAGTAGAAGAGTTGGCCCGAGTAAAATTGGCGGGGACCTACTCGGGCCAGAAGTCAAAGGAGTCGTTCTGACACAGGATCCCGCGTATCCCGGGTCCGTACTTGGCACTATTCGAACTACTGTTCATCTGGGACCGACCTGCCTGACAGTGACAGCATGGAAGCAGGCCGTCGCAGGATAAGGGGGCCCTACTCTGTGTTTGGCACAGTGATACCAGACTGTCCCCTTGGTTTTGCCCAACGACTTTCCGGATGCAGCCAAGATTAGGAACCAAAGCTGTCAGCGGGAACTCGGAAGAAGGACGATGTGCACACTATGTCGACACTTGTCCATGTTTGGACGTATCCGGCTGGGCACCATGTATATAAGGTGCCCCGCCGCCTCCTGCGTGAGGATCGAACACATCGTGACCTAATTCTTGACCTAGTTCATCACGTAGAGAGAAGAGTGGCTACTCGGTAGCAAGAACATTGTACTGTGGCTACTCGGTGAGACACCAGAATACATAGAGAAAGGCAGGAGTAGGGGTTTTACCTCCTCACGAGGGCCCTGAACCTGGGTAGATCGTGTTGTTTGCAGTGCTTAGTTCTTACCTCACGCGGCTACTCGTCGCGTGATCCCTCCCCGAGCACCTCCAGCGTCCTTCGTCCCCACATCTTTAGCCATCCTATGGCATCTGCCGTGACACCACCACGACAGTTGGCGCCCACCGTGGGGCAACCAGCGGCGCTGGCAGGAGTTTCTGTTCGGACGGGATCTTCTTCAGCGGAGCGCGTAGTCTGTGGCCTTGTCCACAGATTCGGCTCTTTCGACTTCGTCACCGACAACGCCGGCGATTTCGGCGGCAGGGCCATGCCGGAGGGCGGCTCGGTGATCTCCTTCGGCTCTCACGTCGTCTACGTCGCCACCGTCGCCAACCGCGCGTACCCCGAGCTGGTGCATGATGCGGAGGATCCTCCTGCGGTGATCGCTGCTCGCTGGAGGCCTGCATGCCGTTCTGCGAACTGCGCTGAGGTGATGGTGACTGGCTTGGCGGCAAACGCTGGCGCAGCCGCTACTGGCGCCGCGGCTGTCATCGAGGATCTTGCTGCACCGAGCGCTGGTGGCAGGACTCACCGGCCCTACGAGAAGGAGTGCAACTTGCCGCCTTCCACTACTCCGACTGTTCCCGCGTCGGCTGGGCGACTTGGCATGCCGACTCCCACCGACATCGAGCTTCTAGCCATGAAGGAGCAGCTCGAGCGGCAGCGCCAGAAGCTGCTTGCCGAGCAGGCGGAGTTGGATAAGGTGAGGTTGGAGTTAAGTCTAGATCAGCTCGAGTACAACAAGGCTCATGGTTTCACGCCAGTCGCTAGGAGGGCTAGCAGAGTAGGCGCCACGCGGCGCAACCTTGGTGCCGAGATGGCGACAGTTGTAGAGGTTCCTGCTCAGTCCGCCACCGCAAACACTTCCACTAGGCCCAGGTATAGCACACCTGCCAAGACACTTAGAGCTGCAGAGGCTGTAGCTGCCGAGTTGCCTCGTCTAGACGGCGACGCGCGTGTTAGGCAGCAAGAAAGGCTCAACGAGTTGGTGTTGGAGGCTGCTAGGCAGAACGAGGAGTTCCGAAAAGCCAACCCTGGTGCCGGAGCTTCTCAGGTGGTGCACTCGCACGCGGCTAGATCTAACGATCAGGCCTCGTCTCCGCATCCCAGCCGCGAGAAGAGCCGCAGTGGACGTTCGGCCAGGGATAGGCAAATGCAGGTGTATGACCCGGCTGTTGCCGCGAGACAGCTTGCTGTACCGCAGCAGCCCGGGCAGGAACACAACGCTGCAAGAGCAGGCTCTCAAGCCCATCAAGCTCAAAGCCAGGCCCGAGATGGAGCGCGTCCAGGTCCTTCTCAGCGTCCCGCTGCTCCGCCTACTCGGCAGAGGCAGCAGCCGCGCGCAGTGGCGCCAGTCACCAACCCGGTGGAGCAGCCTGCAGCTGTGCAGGTGGACAGATATGATGATGGCTACTCGGCCATGGAGATGGCTGGCTATGATGTCCATGATCGTGTTGGCGAGCGCATGCTGGCGCCTGGAGATGCGAGGCATCAGCTGGACCGGATCAGCTTGTCGGCGCGGCTGGAGAACACGGGTCCTCCTGGCCCCGAGTGCTTTGGCCCGCGCATCATGAACGAGCCGTCCGTGAAGAACTTCCAGCTCGCAAGGGGCACCAAGAGCTACAATGGCAGCACCAAGCCGGAAGATTGGCTCAATGACTATGTCACCGCGGTCCATATCGCGAACGGCAACAGAAGATGGGCGGTGCGCTATGTCCCGCAGATGCTAGAGGGTCCAGCTCGCACTTGGCTCAACAACTTGCCCAAGAACAGCATCAATTGCTGGCTGGACTTCTCGGATGCCTTCATCAGCAACTTCACGAGCACATACAAGAGGCCGAATAGGCCACAACAGCTGTCCGCTTGTAGGCAGCGAGAAGACGAGACCGACCGCGAGTACCTTACTCGGCGGAGTACATTGAGGAACACCTGTGAGGGTGTGAATGAAGCCCAGGCCATCACTTGGTTTGCGCAGGGATGCAGGCATGGCAGCATGTTGTGGCAGAGATTGCAGAGGGAGATGCCAAACACTCTGGCGGAGACCATCAAGATTGCGGATCAGTACGCACTCGGTGATCCTACTCAGCCCCTGATGGACTCCTCTGAGCCGAGAAGAAACTTCAGCAACAGCAAGCGCAACGAGTTCCGCAACAAGCGCCGAATAGATACTCGGTATGATCCTGAAGAGGTGAATGCAGTGACTGTTGGAGCTGGTGGTAGCCAAAGGCAGAAACCTGCTGGAGCCTACGGGCAGAACCAGAACCAGGGCCAAGGCAACAAGAAACCATTTCGCACTTCTCAGTCGGGTAGCGGAAACACCGAGCAGCCGAAGAAGTTTGTCTTTGATGACATGAAGGATGGCCCATGCAGTTTTCACACTCACCACCCCTCGAGGCCTGCTAACCACACTACTCGGCAGTGCGAGTGGTGGGATGTGATCAAGAATGACGGTCTGCCTCCTCCTCCTCCTCCTCTGCCAGCGGCCAATGCCAATGTGCAGCCTACTCGCGCACCCGCAGCTCGTCCGCCAGTGTACCCGAGAAGAGAAAATGTGAACCAAGTGGCTTTGGGAGCCAACCGCCACTTCAACAATGAGGGCTACCGCAACAACAGCAGCAACTACAACCGCAACAACAACAGAGGCAACAACAACTACCAGGGCAACAGCAACAACGGCAACAATGGGGGCGGAGGCTCCAACCAGTACCAAGAACACCACGAGAGCTACATGATCTTCACTTCTGAGCCAGTCGACAAGCAATCACAGCACAGGCGGGCCATGGAGGTCAATGCAGTGATCCCTGCTGTCCCTCACTACATGTATTGGTGTGACCAGGAGATCAGGTGGTCCCGAGTAGATCATCCCAAGGTAATGCCCAATCCGGGTAGCTATGCCTTGGTGCTGGATCCTACCTTCCTGGGCCCCGAGAAGAATGTGAGGTTCAGCAAGGTGCTAATCGACAACGGCAGCAGCATCAACATCGTGTACAAGGACACACTCGAGAAGCTTGGCCTGGCCGAGAACATGATGCTGCCCAGCAAGACCACTTTCCATGGCATTGTGCCCGGGATCTCGTGCAACCCGATTGGCCGAGTGTGGATAGATGTGCTATTCGGCACCAGGGAGAACTGCCGCACAGAGCGCCTGCAGTTCGAGGTGGTTGATCATCAGAGTCCTTACCATGCTCTACTCGGCAGGCCTGCTCTGAGCAAGTTCATGGCCTCCACTCATGTTGCATATCTGAAGATGAAGATCCCTGGCCCCAATGGTATAATTACTATCTCGGGTGATTACAAGAAGTCCATGGAGTGTGCCTCTGCTGGTTCCCAGTTGGCGGAGTCGATGGTGATTGCTGCCGAGAAGAAGAAGATGTATGAGGTGGTGGCCATGGCGCAATCCGCACAAGCTGGCGCGCAGGGCGTGCCGAGTACCCAACACGGGACCGCATTCCAGGCATCTCAGGAGACCAAGAAGGTCCAGGTCGACCCCGAGTTCCCCGACCGCGTAGCCATCATTGGCTCCGGGTTGGCGGAGAAATAGGAAAGCGAGCTCATCCACTTCCTCCGTGAGAATCGGGATGTATTCGCCTGGTCCAATGAAGATCTACCAGGAGTCCCGAGGGAGTTGGTTGAGCACTCATTACATGTGCGTCCTGACGCCAAGCCAGTGAAGCAGGCTATGCGCCGCTTCGGAGACGAGAGAAGGAAGGCCATTGGTGACCAGATCACCAAGCTGCTGATAAGCAATTTCATCATGGAGGTGCTGCATCCGGATTGGCTAGCCAACCCGGTCATGGTCGAGAAGAAGAAGGAGGATCCCAAGGCTGCCACTGCATGGCGCATGTGTGTCGACTACACCAACTTGAACAAGGCATGCCCCAAGGATCCCTTCCCGCTACCTCGCATCGATCAGGTGATCGATTCCACTGCTGGTTGTGAACTGTTGTCTTTCATAGATGCCTACTCTGGTTTCCACCAGATTGCACTCAATCCTACTGATCAAATAAAGACTGCTTTCATTACCCCGTACGGGGCTTATTGCTATCGTGTCATGTGTTTTGGCTTGAGGAATGCGGGTGCAACCTATCAGAGATGCATGCAGAAATGCTTGCACGACCAGCTCGGCAAGAATGTGCAGGTGTACGTAGATGACATTGTCATCAAAACGAATAAAACACATACTCTTCTTGCCGACCTGGAGGAAACCTTTGCTAACCTACGCAAGTACAAAATGAAGCTGAATCCGAGTAAATGCACCTTTGGTGTCCCGGCTGGAAAGCTACTCGGCTTCCTGGTGTCTAGTCGGGTCATTGAAGCCAATCCTTCAAAGATAAAAGCTATTGAGAGCATGTCTTTGCCGAGATCCTTGAAGGACGTGCAGAAATTCACTGGTTGCTTGGCATCTCTGAGTCGTTTTCTGGGCCGAATGGGCGAGAAGGCCCTGCCTCTGTACCAATTGATGAAGAAAAGTGACAAGTTTGTCTGGACTCCGCAAGCGGATGTGGCATTCAACGAGCTGAAAGCAATGCTGGCTAGTGCTCCCATCTTGGCTAGTCCGCTACCCAAGGAGCCGATGCCGCTGTACATTGCTGCGACTAACCGAGTAGTCAGTGTGGTGATTGTGGTGGAACGAGAAGAAGAAGGCAAGAGTGTGCAGCGCCCAGTGTACTATCTCAGTGAAGTGATGTCCAGTTCCAAGCAAAACTACCCGCACTATCAGAAGATGACCTACGGCGTGTACCTGGGCGCCAAGAAGCTAAAGCATTATTTCCAAGAGCATCCTATCACGGTTGTGTCGCACCCTGATTTCTAGGGGATACTCACCGTACGAACTGGATAGCAGATGCTTGGATTATGGGGCATAACTGCTCCCACGTCCCAGCTTCCTGGTAGGCCTGCGCTTATGCGCGACAACACAAGCCCTGCTATTCCATCGTCGATGTAAACTATCCACTAGAGATCAAAGGCACTTCCGTCGACGTACTTCAAACCATACACACATGGTACGTCAACGGCGTTTAACAAGTGATATCACAACAGATCTCTACGACACAAAAGATTGAAATAAGTTGCAAATGGCTCTCATTAGAGCAGAGATAGCAAATACAATCATTCAGAGGGCACATGCCCCAACAATACATCATTACAATACAGCGGAAGCATTCAACATGTCTGAGTACAGACAAGAACCAAATAGGCCTAAGAGGCCGGAAACGAAAAGACGGAGCCCATCCACGAAGTCTCGGATCCTGCCCGGGTCCGCTATCTACTCGTCAGCAGTCTCGTCATACTCCACGTAGTAGCCACCATGTAGATCCTCGGAAACGTAGGTCTGCGGAAACCACAGCCCCAAAGGGGTCAGTACATAAACGTACTGGCAAGCAAGACTCACAGTTCACCAAAGTGTAACCCGTCAACACCAAGCACAGATGCCTTGGGTTCAACGGAAGAGAGGGGATATAAAATATGCTGCAACTGGCTGCGATAACCAACTACAGAGATTCTACCACTTCCGGCTAACAGAAAGGAGATAAGATCGAGGTTGGTAACCAACTGAAAGATAACTTCAAACAAACCCATCCTGGATCTCGCCCCTTATCCAAAGAAGCAATCCGAGGATAACTCACACAGTTGTAATAAAGGTGAATCAAGTTATTGTGCCATCAACCTATTACTAGTCAAGTTATTAATCATTGGGTGTAACATGTTTGATCATTATGTTTAAGTTGTCCTGAGTACTTGTTAGCCAGTACTTTCACCAAGTAATCCATAACCGCGGAAAACACGGCTTCTCGAGAAGATTATCCCTGCAGGGTTGCACCAATTTGGCCGTACACTCATGAATATCCCGCCAGATGGGAGATCACCCCACCAAGCGGGGCACTCAACACAACCAACCATTCTTCGCATCAAGCCCAAAGAACCTTGGGCGCACGGCTAATCAAGCCCAGAAGAAAATGGACCATCATAGCACTCTAAGACCGTGTCCCCCTATATGCCGACTACAAAAGTTCCACCCTGGCCTGGGCTCGCAAAAACATGCATGCGGCAAATGGAAAACACGAACTAAATGAGGCGATTTGGACGAGATGCGAATCAGGTCAAGTTGAGGGGGGCGCCCATACTCGCTTCCCAAATGCGGGTAGTGCGCTCATCATGGATCAGTAGACAAGACCCTTTTCCTATTAGGGTCGACACTAGCAGGCTTCAAAACCTCTCATGGGCCTCCTGCCGGTGCCTTATCATCAAATTTATTATTAATAGTAACATTAGCATGATTGATTGATTAAACATCGAGCCCCCAGAACATAAAAGTAATAGTAACAGAAAGTAACAGGTAACAGACTCGAGCAAAACAACCTAAGCATGCTAGTAAGACACTGGCTCAAACAATGGGTTGTAGGAAGGGAAATGAGGCAATATCAGGGTTAAGGGATTCATGTGATAGGTTCGTAACAGAAACAACTACTACTAAGGCTTAGCAGAAAAGAACAACGGAAAGTATCGGTAACCAATGTTGAAAGGAACACAGTGGTTCATGTGAGTGATAACTTGCCTGCAAAACCCAGTAGCCTGGTACTGAGCTAAATCCTTAGGAGGGATGTCGTAAGTATCGTCGGTCTCAACGTCGTCGTGTATCCGAGAAGAAGCAAACAGACATTGCAGAAAGATAAGCAATCATTATCATGGCATAGGTGCACAAACATGGGATGATGCATGTCATGTTAATAGTTGCATCAAAGTAACCTACTTGACAAAGTAACACAATTTAATTGGATCCATATGCAATGAGAATTGCATATGGATGCAAATGCTTTAGGTTGAAGCAATGATCTACATTTGATTAACAAGTGTAAGTAGTTAATCATGATGCATGCATGATGATGACAAGAGAATAACAACAAAATAACAATATTAATTGCAATTGTAATGAGGGTTAACAAGTTAAGAAAACAATTATTAAGTTTTGGAAATTATTGGTTACTTAATGATGTTAAACAAGTAGTTGTTGTTTTCATCAAGTTAGAGTGTGCAAAACAATTTACAAATTTTATATTTGAAAAGAACATCAAATTTTAGTTGAATTACATGTTTCACATTTTGAAATTGGACTTTGGATTATTTGATTATGAATTAAACAATATTAAACAAGTTTTAATTGAATTAAACAAGAATTAAAATGTTTAGGCAATTTAAATTGTTCAAACCAGGAAACAAAATTTATATTTGAATAGAGTATTCAAAAAGGTGTGAAAAACATATTTTATTTGACTTATTTGGAAACAGTATGAATTACTTATGAATTATTGCAAATTACATTTGAATTATCCAAATTTGAAGTTTAAATGTATTTTGAAAATTCAAAGCAGAACACAAATAGGCTAGTTGGAAAGATTATGAAATTTGGAGCAATAAACATATACAGTTTTTTGTTATTGGATATACAGAACAAAAGATATTAAATTTTGAAGTTTTATATTCAAATCTGCTATTTAATATGATTTGGAAATACAGAAATTTCGCGCAGAACCCTTTGGTACCGAGGAGTACCCTAACCTCAGCCACTGCCCTGTGGCCCCTGCGGCCAGCGTGGCGCGGACCAGGCTGGGTGGAGGCTGAGGTGGCCACGGGGGTCACTGACGTGTGGCCCCAGGACCGCGCGCGTGCAGTGCAAAAATTGGTGGCAAATACGCCGCCCCGGGGATTCGACCTCGCGAGCGAGCGCTTGCGCGGAAGGGCTCACGCCACTGGGCTGGGCTGGATCTTGTGTTAGATCTAGGACGCGCATGCTTTTTGAAGTGAGCACTGCGCGGAAAACTGAAACTGAAAAATTCAGTTACTGAATCTTGCATCGAGGCGGGACAGACAGACGGAAGGCGCCGGCGACGGGCCGCTGCTCGCGGTGGCCAGCCCCGCCGCGGTGCGCGTGTGCGGTGGTCGGGCGGATGCTTGCGGCCGGTGTGCATCGCGGAGGCGGACAGCAAGGAAGGGGAGAAGGAGGCGAGCTCACCTGCTACTGATCGATGTCGTCGACGCTACTGACGGACAGAGGAGAGGCGATCCTCTCCGGCGACGGCGCGGTCGCCACCGTGGGTCCCTGCGAGCGGCGAGGGCCTGGGGAGCTGCAGTGGCATGCCGCGGTTCCATTCCCGGCGAAGGATCCTCCTCGCGGTGCCCAGGCTACCGGCGGCGAGTGGATGAAGGTGGTCTCGGTGGTGATGATTCGATGGTTCAGGTTCAGAGAACAATGGACCAGCAGAGAGGGGGGAAAGGTGGCGGCGATGGGAGGTTAGTGAGGGACTAGGGTTTGCTGGGGCAAGCAGGAGGGAGAGATTTTATGGAGGGTTAGGTGCCTTGTACGGCGACAATCGGAGAGGAGGGTGGAGCGATCGAGCGGTGCAGAGCCAGTCGTACAGAAGACGACGTCAGCTCGGGGAAGACGACAGCGACAGGCGAAGGGGTATTGGGCTGGGGGGTAACTGGGCTGGGCTGGGCTGGTTGCTACTGCTGCTTGCTTTGCTCTCCTTTTTTGCAATTTATTTTTATTTCTTTTACTGTTTTTTTTTTTTGTAGCATATGCTTTAGGAAGAAAGTATTAGGGTTTAGATTAGAGAAAAATTTGAAAAATTTAGGATAAGTTCCTTAGGCCAAATGCAACCATTTGGTAAATTTCATTTTTCAAAATTTTAACATTTGGTTGATTTTTGTAATTAGAACCAAATTTGAGTGAAATTATTAATAGTAATAAACATTAATAAAAACAACCAATTAAATAGAGTAACCCCTAAGGTATTTAGACAAATTGAAATGATTTGTTTTGGCATCAACATAAATTCAAAAATGGTTCTGATTTGGTGCTTTGTTTGGAATACATGGTTTGAATTTGGAATATTTTGTTAATTAATATAGAAAACAACAACTTAATAGGGTGGACCCTATTATTAATGTGATTAAGGTGAGTTGATTGGTTTGGAGATTTTCATAATTCCAAAGAAGGTGTTGTTGATGTTTTGCTTTGAATTTGAAACCAGTTTGGAATTAATTAGTGAAAATAAAGGCACCATTTTATTTGTTGATCAACATGGAATAAAATGGAACAATTTGGTTGTTTTCATTTGAAATAACATTTTGGAAATTGTAACATCACAAGGATGAAACAAAAGGTTTGAATTTTGGCTTGGAATTCAAATAGAAAACAAAGGAAAACAACTGAAAACAGTTGGAAAACAAATGGAAAACAAACAAAACAAATGCAACCAACATGATGCCATGATGCAAAACATAAAATAACAGAGAGCAAACATTCTAAAGGCTATTTTTCAGACTTGGGATGTTACAGGTTGTGAGCTCTGCTCCCATCTCGGATATCATGGGCAACAAGGAGGCGAGTGGCAGAGTAGCCAAGTGGGCAATCGAGCTGGCCGCGTATGCACCCGCGTACGCGAGAAGAGAAGCCATCAAGTCTCAGATTCTGGCGGAATTCCTGGTGGATTGGGCCGAGGTGCAGTATGAACCTCCTGCTCCAGTTTCTAATTACTGGAAAATGCACTTTGATGGCTCGAAGGTGAAGGAAGGCCTTGGCGCTGGCGTGGTGCTTACATCACCCAAGCAAGATCAACTCAAGTATGTGCTACAGATTCACTTCAAGGCATCCAACAATGTTGCAGAGTATGAGGCAGTGGTGCATGGCTTGCGAGTAGCCAAGGAAGTTGGAGTGCAGCGCATCATATGCTATGGTGATTCCGATCTGGTGGTGCAGCAAGTCTCTGGCACTTGGGATGCTCTGGATGCCAACATGGCGTCGTATCGTTTCCTGGTGCAGTCTATGACCGGATTCTTCGAAGGCTGCGAGTTCCAGCACATTCACCGAGCAGAGAATGAAGCGGCAGATGAGCTATCCAAGTTGGGATCTTCTCGGCAATCCATCCCGGCGGGAGTTGCCTTGGAGCACTTGAGGAAACCATCCATCAAGCCTTCTCCCAACTCGGAGTCCATATTCGTTCCTTCTCTGCCAAGTGAGGAATCTGATCCCATGGAGATTGACTGGGAGAATGCTACAGGAAACCCGGGGACTGCCGTCCTCTACTCGGGGACTGCCACTCCTTACTCGGGGACTGCCATTCCTTACTCGGGGACTGCCATTCCTTACTCGGGGACTGCCACTCCTTACTCGGGGACTGCCACTCCTTATTTGGGGACTGCCACTCCCGACTCGGGGACTGCCACTCCCTACCCGGGGACTGCTGTCCTTAACCCGGGGACTATCGCATTCATTGAGGAGGTCCTTGCCAATCGATCAGGGCTTCAGAGAAGTGCTCCCATTCCTAAAGAGCAACCAGAGGTGCCCGTCCCAATGGAAGTGGACGAACCAGTGTTTCCTACACGGGAGACACCGAGTTGGGCTATGCCCATATTATCCTTTCTAAGGGACGGCACTCTGCCAGAAGATGAGGTGGCTGCGAGACAGATTCAGAGAAGATCCAAGGGCTACACTATAGTCCGAGATGTGCTGCACAAGAGAAGTGCCACCGGCGTGCTGCAACGTTGTGTGGACCCAGCAGAAGGAGAAGAAATTCTGGTAGAGATACACCAAGGAGGATGCGGGCACCATGCCTCTTCTCGGGCATTGGTCAAGAAAGCTTTTCGGCATGGCTTCTACTGGCTCACAGCTCTGCAGCAAGCTGAAGATATCGTGAGGAAGTGCAATGGCTGCCAGATGTTCGCGAGTAAGATTCACATGCCTGCTTCCGAGTTGAAGACAATTCCTATCACTTGGCCATTTGCTGTTTGGTGTTTGGACATGGTCGGACCCTTCCAGCCGGCTAGAGGCAACATGACTCACATCTTGGTCATGGTGGACAAGTTCACCAAGTGGATCGAGGTGAAGCCTATTCGGAGGTGCGATGGGGCCACAGCTGTGAAATTCGTGAAGGATGTGATCCTGAGATATGGCTACCCGCACAGCATCATCACCGATAACGGCACAAATTTTGCTGAGGGAGCAATGGTGCGGTTCTGCAGAGATAAGAATATCCGACTAGACGTTGCGTCAGTCGCGCATCCCGCTTCCAATGGGCAAGTTGAAAGAGCAAACGGCATGGTACTGGCAGGCATAAAGCCAAGGCTGATGGAGCCACTGCTGAAAACACCTGGGTGTTGGTTAGACGAGTTGCCAGCGGTGTTGTGGAGTCTAAGGACTACCCCTAACCGGTCAACCGGCTACACGCCATTCTTCTTGGTATACGGGGCTGAGGCCGTGTTGCCAATAGACCTAGAGCATGACTCCCCCCGAGTGACCCTCTACACTGAGGTGGAGGCGAGAGAAGCTCGAGAAGACGACGTTGACCTGCTTGAAGAAGCAAGAGAGCTGACTCTGTCACGTTCGGCTATCTACCAGCAAAACCTGCGGCGTTATCATAGCCGAAAGGTGAACCCAAGGGTTTTCCGAGAAGGAGACATGGTCCTTAGGCTTGTGCAGCGCACAGCCGGGATGCACAAGTTGTCTCCTCCATGGGAAGGGCCCTTCATTGTGAGCAAAGCGCTGCACAATGATGCTTACTATCTTATAGATGCGCGCCCACCACAGGCGAACGGGGCAGATAAAGCTGGAGAGGAGACCAAGCGCCCTTGGAATGTAGCTCTACTCCGTCATTTTCATTCATGAGCAAAGATGTGTATGTACCCTCTTATCCGAGTTGAAATTCAACTCTGCAATCTGAAATTGAACTCGGGGACTGCCCTCGTCCAAATTTGCTCTAAGTGTTTCTACTCGGCTTTACCTTTCGCCTATTCGGTTGCTCTACTTCAAAATTCGAAGGTACATTGAGTACTGTGTTTAAACCTACATGCCAACTCTTCGACTTTGCTGCTGTCTGAAACCCGGCTTCATGGCAAGCAAGAGAACAAGCAAAAGGTCCATGAACACAAGAAAAATTACTAAGGAAAGGAAAAGTGCAGGAACCGAGTAGGGTGCTTTTATTACTGTTCTGTGTCTTATCTTTTCGGCTAAGTGGTGGGCTGCGTTACTATGATTGTTTCTAAGCGGCTAAGTATTTGCAGCTCTACTCTTTGACTCTTGTGACTCGAATACCAAAAAAGCAACAAGTTGCGGGTAGAGCTGAGACGAAAAGAGAGAGTGAATAAGAAATGCAACTCGGGGACTCGCATGATAACGCAACTCGCATCAAGCCCAGACTGCTCAAATTGATTAAATAAAAGATAAAAACTGGGAATAAAAATGAGTAGCAACGGAATAAAATAGTCTGATACATCTGCACCCGGCATCCCGGGGATCTGATAAATGTTTAAGCGATAAGTTTGCAGGAGGAAATCAAATTCAGGTCGACGTGGTATTCTCGGTGCTCGCCTTGGTTGCTACGTCTTCCTCAGTGGCCTTGGTGGCGTCCGCCTCTGTGCTGGCATCAACAGTCCTCGCTTGCTCGGCGTCAGGCTCGGTGGTGAGCTGCTCAGAAGTTGCGGTGGCCACCGAGATGGGCGTTGTCGCGGAGGCGGAGCCGGTCTCGGGGGCGCGGAGGTTGACGGTGTCGTCAAGGGCGGCTCCTGACGAGGTGCCGAACTCGAGCGCGGCGGTGACGATTCACATCTCCTCGTTCTCGCCCTCCTCATCGCTATCCGCGACGACCACGGCCTTCCCCTTCCCGTCCTTGCCAGCAGGGGACTCGAAGCCACTCAGGTCCAGCTCATCGGTGTCAGTTTCTTCATCTTCATCCTCCTCCTCGCCCTCGTCCACCTCGGTGTCGGGCTCGGTGAGGCCGTCGATGAAGGTCGCAGTATCAGCATACTGAGCGACCTCATGAGCGACTATCCGGCGAATAGCCACGCAGTCGGGATTCTTCTCCCACTTGGAATCTCGGCGCATCTCGCGGATAATCTGCATATTAAGGTTTTCATACCAGGAGGTGACGAAGAGCAGCATCATGTCAGCACCTGCCCGAGCTCCCGAGGCGCGCCATTTCTTTAGTTCAGCTTTCACACGCTGCAGCTTCAAGGCGAGCCCGGAGATGGTTGTCGGCGCGGAGTCATCCGGCCAGAAGACTCCATGGATCTGGAAGGCGACGCGCACCAACTCGGTGCCCACGCCCGCTAGCCGGGGACACTGTTCCTGCATGATCAGGATGCTCTCCTCGATCTCTGCTCGGGTGTCCATAGGCTCGCCCTTCGTGGCACGAGCTTCTCGGGCCTTTTCCAGGGCAGGCACGCTGGAAGATTCAAGGGAAAGATTCCTGCAAGAGCTATCGAAAAGGTCAGAAACAGTAACAGAGTGGAAGCGTGAAACGAGAAGCAGAGAAGAAAGGAGCAGCCAAGTAGCAGAGAAGCGGAGAAAAGGGAGTACTTACTGTTCAGATCATGGCGCAGCCCTAACAGCTGGGTCTTCCAGGCTTCCTCGTTGGATATGTGCTTCTCCTGAATCAAGCGGAGCTCCTCGAGCTGAGTGAAGAGCCTAGCATTGGCCTTTTTCAGTATCTCGCACTCCTGCTCAAGGGCCTTCACCTTGGCCTTGGCCGCTGTCTCGACCTTTGCCTTCTCGGCGATGACTCTGTCCCTCTCGTCACCAAGGTTGACAGCATCCCGGAGCGCGGTCTGCAGCTGGACTTGGAGCTGCTCCATCTCGGTGGTGTGCCCTTTCAGCAACTCGACAGCCTGGCTGGACAGCTGCTGCTGCACTTCAGCAGGTTTTAGGCAGTCCTGATGCTCCTCAGCAAATTTCTTATGGTCTTCTGAAAAGAGCAAAGCACGGTTAGCAAAGAAGCGAAAGAAAGAAACCCAGGAGAAGCCGAATAGATGGTGGTTTACCTTTAAGTCTCTTGATGGTGGCCTGGCCATTTTCCACGAAGGCACGGCAGTTCTCGTGCTCGTCAACCAGGGCTTTCAACTTCCCTGCAGAGTCAAATCAGTTAGCGCAGAAAGCAGAAGCGGGCGTAAACAATAAACGCAAGAACCGCGCAGCTAGAAGCGTACCTTCCACCTCAGACAGCTTCATGGTACTGTTCATCACTTCCTTGTCGGCTTCCTCGGCGCTCACTTTCTCTTTCTCCAAGGCAGCAATGCGTCTCTTGGCGACGACATGGTTCCAGAGTAGCTGACGGTGCAAGTTGGTCCGCTTCAGTACGCTATTCTGAGAAGAGAAAAAAGAAGATGAATCAGACAAAGAAGTAAAGATTCAACCCGAGAAGGCGGCTACTCGAGAGAGCATCCTCCTACTCGGCCAGAATCTCGGGGACTGGGTGATGGTTAAGGAAAAAGGGAGGCGAGTAGAAGAGGAGAAAAAATGCAACTCGGAGAGGATAAGTTGAGACTTACCGCGTAAGATTGCTCGAGATCTTCTGCGTTCTTGCGGTGGACGAACATCTTGGCAGCGAGTGTAGCGGAGGTGGTCGAGACAGTCATGGGTTTATAACCCAAGTCCACCTTGTTCCAATCAACGCGCATGTGGTCGATGTCGCCCAGATCGGTGCCATTCCAATTGGCATTGCCGAGGACTTTGCTGTCCCACTTGGCGTCGATGAAGCCGATCAGGTCGAGTACTTGCTCGAGGCTCTGGGACGTGATCGCTTGGTCTTGAGCTCCACGAGAAGCAATGGAGACGGACCTGTCTTGGTTTGGGGCCGGGGGCCTGGCGTTCACTGCCACGGCTTTTCTCCCTTTCTGAAGAGCGAGACTCCGATCCTGGGGGGAAAGGCCGATCTGGTGCTGCTGGCTAACCTTCACCATGTAATCCGGGTAGCAGGGTTGGTCAGCTGCAGCGGCGGCTGCAACCGCGCCGGAATCGCGAATAACCAGCTGACCGGGCTGGCCAGCTGATGTCGGCGGCGGCTTGTCGGCAGCTCTCTTCTTTGCTTTCTCCTTCTGAGCAGTTGGCTTCTCGGAGATTGGCTTCTCGGTCTTCTTCTTCTCGGTCTCCTTCTTCTCAGCCTTCTCCTTCTCAGCTCTCTCCTTCTCGGCTGCCTCCTTCTCGGAAGCATCTTGGGCACTCTTCCTAGTAACCGGCTTGGCTGAAGGGCCGGTTGCAGCTTTGGGTTGCGGCACCAGGGAGGAGTCTGGCTGAGCGCCACCTTGGTCAGTTGGTGGCGCCAAGGGCGCGCTGTCTGATGCACCATCTGGCTGGGCGCTACTCTGTGCGGCGTCTGGTTGCACGTCGCTCAGAGGATAGTGCCCAGTCGCGTCCTCTACCCGCTGTTCAGCAGCAGGATCTGGCTGGGAGATATCCATTGCTTCCACCCGCGCCTGGGACGCAGGATCTTCTTGCTCAGCACCCCCTGTGGCTGGCTGCTCCTGTTCTACTCCTGGCCGCTCGAGGGCGGCGTCATCATGCATCTCTTGATCTTGGTTCTCCTCGGCGGTGTCGGCCGGAGGAGACGGTGGCTTCTCTTGATGAGCAGTGTCCTGCGCCTCCTGCTCGGCGCGGGATTGTTGCTCTGGGTCGGTGCCTTGGGCATCAGTGCCCTGTGGTTGTGCGTTGGCGGTGGTATTCTCATCATCGTCGAGGTTGATTAACTTGTCGACGTCGATGGCAGCTTTCTTCTGAGTCTCAGTGGACGCAAGGGCGGCGTCCGCGTTCAAGGGGGCTCTGAAGAGGAAATTGCGTTCAGAAATAAGAAGAGGACAAAGGGAATTGAGAAGAAGCAAGGAAGTAACGGATCGAGAATCAACCGAGAAGAATAAAGTGAACCAAAGCGTAAACGGGAAGGAACTCACCCCACGCGGGAAGGAATCGTTGGTTTCTTTCTCTTCACGATCTTCTTGATCTTCTTCTCGGTCGGCTTCTTCTTCTTGGCGGGGGGCTCTAAGGCGCCACTGCCTGTCCGCTTGCGGGTAACGGGAGCGGCGACGGATAGAGGATTGGCCTCAAGGGCTCTCTCGTCCTCATCCTCGTCATCATCCTCAGCATCTGCAGCATCTGTGAAATAGAGAGGAAGAAAAACACTTCAGAAACAGCAGGCAAAGGGCTAGTGTTTCTCGCAGATAGAAAGCGTGAGTTCAGTTACCCTCTAACTCGTCATCGGACCAATCGCGGAGAGACGTTTCGGCGTGCTGCTTCTCTGTCAAAGGGGAATGAGGAAGATTGATCTGATCCGCGGTCTCGAGGGAGGCCTGGTCATCTTCTTCTCGGTCATCTGACCAATTGCCCTCGAAGCGCTCACAGCTTTCAGCTCGCTGACGGTCAAGAACCTGAAGAACAGGGAAGTGTCGCAAGTTAACCGAGTAGCACGAAGGCACTATACCCGAATAGGCGTGCAAACACAAAGCATACTAAGCCTAGGGAGATTTGCTAAATATCCTACTCGGAAAGGCGTGCAAGAATCGAGCATATTAAGCCTAAGAATTTCTCCTAAGTATGCTACCCGACAAGGCGTGCAAACATCAAGCATACTAAGCCTGAACAGTTATGATAAGTGCTCTATTCGGTGCGGAATGCAATTGCTAATCGCGGTAGGAAGAGGAGAATATCTACTCGGATTGCATAAACTGGAAGCAGAGAAAGGGGAACATACCCGTGGAATCGGCTTCGTGCGGCTGAAGGGGGTAAACCCATACTCCCAATCGTCGCGGAGGCCCGTGGTCAGGATGGACCTCGCGTGCTCGGCGACGTCCGCGTTGCTGAGCTCGAACGTGGTCGTTCGAGTGCAATCGCGGGGGCCTCCCAGGTAGCACATTGGATGGGAGCGCTGCTGCAGAGGCAGCACTCGGTTCTTGATCCATCAGGCGACGGGGTCATCGCTCTTGAGGCCCTCTCCGATTAGCTCAGCGAGCCGCTCCTCCATCTGCACGGCGTTGCGGTCGTTGGAGGGCTTCGTCTTCCAGTTCTGCCCAGACGGAGCTCGGTTGCTCCAGGCGGGCAGGTTGATGCGGTCCGTCACCGGTCCCCCCTTCGTGGCGGGGATGTTCTTCACGTAAAGGAAAGATTTCTGCCACATACGGACGGAATCCAACCCCTTGATGCGAGGGTGGTTGGTTCCCGTCCGCTGCAGCATCATGGCGCTGCCGGTGTCGGTTACCCGACTGCCAGTGGCCGCGCCATCCTTCTTCCCCTTGCTCTGCTGACGGAGATGGAAGTACTTCAGCCATGTCTGTACCGTGGGGCGGACGCCGAGAAAGGCCTCGCACACCACGGTATGATAAGCGAGGAAGACGACCGCATTCGGAGGGAGGTGATGCATCTGAACACCGAAGTGATCCAGGAAGGAGCGGAGAAAATCAGAAGCTGGCAGGCCAAATCCTCGCGCAAAGTGCGCGAGGAAGACGACATGCTCGCCCTCCCGCGGGGCCGGAACGATTTCGCCGTCGGACGGCCGGCACTGAACACCAGGAGGAACCCTCCGGGTGTTCACGAGCCAGGAGCAGTCATCGACGGTAACATCAGAACCTGCCCAGCCGGCGCGAGCAGCCATGGCAGCGAGCGAGAAGGTGGTGGAAGATTGGGAAGGATCTGGTGGAGAAAACGAGTCCGCGGTGGCGCAAAGAGTTGCGCGGCGGCGGAGAGCTCAGCGGCGGAGAAGAAACAGAGGGGCGAAAGAGGAAAGTACGGAGGTAGGTGAAGAGGAAGTTACCGATGGGGGTATTTATACCCTCTCCTCAGATTACCGTTACCATCGGGGTAGTGGGATGGATCGTGCCCAAAACACTCGTGTGGTGGGGCCTGTGGCCGGATAGAAACGCACGCAAGCGCGGAACGCGCGCGTAACGGCCACAGTTGATCCCACGACCAGATCGTGGCCTATTACTGCGCTTGATGGGACATGACGAGCCGGTGGGCCCGCTCCGTGAAAACTGGGCGCGTGGCACGTCGTGTCCTGGGCAACGAGACGTCAGGGTCGCGGATGCTTGACACGTGTCCAGTTGCGGCACGGAAGGTTGGATTGTGCTCTGCGCTGCAGAGACTCTGCTTAAGAAATTCTCTAAGTCCTTTTACTCGGACACAGAGAAGGAAACTAGCCCTATTCGGAAAAGAGGAGACCCAAGGTACTTTCCAGAGTGCTACTCGGAGGTTCCACTCGGCATCTTGAAGTTCAAAGGTATTGTTGCGAAGATTGGTTTTAAGCTGGCAGAGCCTAGTGAACGAGTTCGCGAGACTCTACCAGCTTCGGGGACTGCTGTCGGGGGGTTACCCCCGAGTAGGGTAAAGGCAAGTGGTAAAGGCAACTGTCAGAAGAGAAGTTTGGTCGAGTAGCCGTCTACCCGGTACTTGCTACCCGGTCGACTGCTACTCGGTTTCACTTCAAGATGACCAGAAGGAGATATCAATCAAGTTTTGTCCATTCGAGTAGAAGAGTTGGCCCGAGTAAAATTGGCGGGAACCTACTCGGGCCAGAAGTCAAAGGAGCCGTTCTGACACAGGATCCCGCGTATCCCGGGTCCGTACTTGGCACTATTCGAACTACTGTTCATCTGGGACCGGACTGCCTGACAGTGACAGCATGGAAGCAGGCCGTCGCAGGATAAGGGGGCCCTACTCTGTGTTTGGCACAGTGATACCAGACTGTCCCCTTGGTTTTGCCCAACGACTTTCCGGATGCAGCCAAGATTAGGAACCAAAGCTGTCAGCGGGAACTCGGAAGAAGGACGATGTGCACACTATGTCGACACTTGTCCATGTTTGGACGTATCCGGCTGGGCACCATGTATATAAGGTGCCCCGCCGCCTCCTGCGTGAGGATCGAACACATCGTGACCTAATTCTTGACCTAGTTCATCACGTAGAGAGAAGAGTGGCTACTCGGTAGCAAGAACATTGTACTGTGGCTACTCGGTGAGACACCAGAATACATAGAGAAAGGCAGGAGTAGGGGTTTTACCTCCTCACGAGGGCCCTGAACCTGGGTAGATCGTGTTGTTTGCAGTGCTTAGTTCTTACCTCACGCGGCTACTCGTCGCGTGATCCCTCCCCGAGCACCTCCAGCGTCCTTCGTCCCCACATCTTTAGCCATCCTATGGCATCTGCCGTGACACCACCACGACAGGCTCGTCTGATGGAGCAGGGATGGCTTATCAGCATCGACGACATGTTGTCGATGCTGCTACATGCAGGGAGGTTTGCTCATCGGCGACTGCGATCCTAGGCTCCGCGGCCGCACCAGGCGCACTCGTCGAGCTGATCGCCGGCGTGGAGGCTCTGTCGGCGCGTGTGCTCGACAGGACCAACGCGGCCACTAGCAGGTTGACGGCGGCACTGGACCAGGCGGGCCGCGCGGAGTAGACGGTCCCTGTGAGGTTGTGTTGTAGTTTGCTCACATGTCGTGCAGCGCGACGACCGGTGTCCTGCTGCCTGCATTCTAGTGGCTAGGTACCCGCCGCTAGAAGACACGACCGCTCGTCTGTTTAGCGAAGTGTTCATGGATTGGCTGCCTGTGCTAGGAGTAGTTCTAAGTGCCTGTCCTTTTGTGGTCGCTTGTCTGTAGCAGTATGTTCTATCTAAGATGTCGTGTGTGTCCCGTGTGGTACTGTCGTGTATTCGTCTGCCTCTATCTGTCTCCGTGGGCGCAAGGGGCTCAGCCTCACCGTTTGCGGCACAGGAGCAAATAAATCTCAACGGCAAACCGTAGTTAGTCTCTCTTCGTGCGTAAACCGGAGGAGCTCTAGTGTCTGTATCGGACGGCTATCTGCTACGCGAGGCACAACGATCCCTCGCGCATGTTCTTTCATGTCCGCGTTGTGTGACGAAGACTCGGTCCTGTCTGTGCGCATAGCCGTAAAACTGAATCGACCTTATAATCTCGAAGCCATAGATGGTACTGACGCCAAAATCTTATGAAAACGTAAAGCGCTTGTAGAGTTTTCTGCTTTTAGCGTTTTCTTTTTCGCTGCGCCATCCTAGTTTGCAGGTAAAATGAAAAACGGTTGGCTCCCCTACATATCCGGCTAGAAGAAACAACAAACCTCATCGAAAGCACCGGCCGTCTATAAGAAGAGCGTCGATCTAACAGGCGTACCCACTGGCGATGCCGGCATGCAGGACACCTGTCGAGCACCCGCGGCACACAGGGAGCTCCGCCTGGCCCAGTATAGTCAGCTGGGCTCAGCCCATAACAGCACCTACGCATCGACGGGCGCTGACAGACAGCTAACCGGCCTCCCGTGCTGAACGAAAATTCCATGCGTGCAGGTCGTCGCACCAAACGCTAGCGACCGGAAAAAACAAAATAGAGAGGGCGAACAAAACGGCATGCACACGCCAATAACCAAGAAACTAAATGCGGACATGCCTGCCCCGTCATCGAAGCAAGGAAACAGAGCGTCCGACCGAGCAGCCGAGCTCGATTTAGCGTCGTGACCAAATCAGGCAGAGCAGCACCTACATGTCCGCTGCTCCGGCTGGACCACGCCATCACCGCAGCGCTGCGTACGCCTGTAACCGCGCATAGAAGCACTCCAAAAAAGCAGACAAACACACTGCTCGACACCAGTAGACATGGCGGGAGCGACAGTCATACCGTGATAACACAGACATCAGTTCAGCGTACATCACAAGAGGAAGGAAACGACGTGCGGCACGTAAACTACTCTAGGAGTCTTTCCCTAAACCGTCTCCAAGACAGAACATACGAAACAGCGGCTTCAGCGCCAGAAAGCAAACAGACCGACGGGACACAACCTAGCTAAGCGTCCAGCAGAACCTCCACGGTTTCTCCCACACAAGACGCGCCTACCTGGATTTCTTTGAGGCCTGGAAAACATGTCAAAACGAATAAGTAGCAGACCAGAAGTAGTAGACCAAGAAAATGCAAGCAGAAACCGAAAACCCGAACAGAGCCACCTTTTTCTCTGCCTTGCCGCCGCCTTCCACAAACAAATGCCTCTTGGCGGGTGTGTCCCTTCATTTACAACCAAAACTTAGCAACAGACGCCGCACACCTAGCAAAACACCAAGGAGAAGCAGCATGAAAGCACACCTTTTCTTAGAGAGATTGCCGAGAGGAGACTCCAGCTCAGCAGATGAATGCATCACCGACCTGACCTCCAACCACCGCCTTTGCCACGACTCCCTGCTGAAACCGAGAAACATAACTCAGACAGAGACGCGACGAACAGAAACATTAAAAAGCAAAAAAGAACGTCCAGACCAAGGCTTCAGAAGGAGGCGTAGCCTGTAGGGCCTCATCTGGAGACGCAGACACATCAGCAACCTCAGCCGCAGCTTCCTCGGAAACTATAACAGAAAGAACATGATTAAAATGGTAGGTAATCTAGTATGGAAGGCAAATAAACGGAAAGGTCGCCGCACGCACCTCCGGTCCCTTGCCCATCCAGGCCCAAAACCGGCTAAGCCAGCGCCCCAGTCCTCTCCCCACCGCTTTCAGCTGAGCCAGCATCCAGAGCATCCAGGCTAACGAAAACAGAACTCCCTTCAGGATAAAACTTGAGGATCTAGAAACGTATCTCCTCGCTCCGGAATGAGTACCGAGACACGCTAACGTCCACGACATACTTTCTGCCCGTCAGAGTAGCTATTTCTGGAGGCACAGCTGAAAACAAAGTGCAGTTCTCTGCAACCAAGATATCGGTCGGCTTCCCTACCAGATCCCGGGCTGCATCACCAAAGAAAGTCATCTCCACAGATATTACGTCTCCAGATGCGATCATAGGGAGGCGAAGCCTAAAGGCCCAGGAAAAAACAAAAAGATCAGCGTCCCTGACCAAGAAATCTGGAAAGGGTACAAACAACTCGGTACAGCCCACACTGACCTAGGGCCTGCACCCCTGCCGCCACATTTCTCATTGGTGCACCTATACGAAGTCCCTTCCTCCAAAGCCTTGCAGGTGCAGGTGTCGCAGGCTAGATACCACCACCCCCGATTAGGCCCTCAATCACTATCCTGCACCTAAACCTCTTGCCCTGTGCAGATTGTAGCGTTCTTGGTCATGATAGCGACGGGCATACATCATAGGAAAGGGATCAAATATACCGTTGCAACATGGGGATTCATTTCAGCCAACTGAGGCATAGTAACAACCTCAACCTCGCTTAATTCGAAACGACGGCCTCTCTCCATAATCAGTTCAACCGGGTAAGCCGTGCCTACCAGCCTGCACGCAAGAGCGAGACGATTTTGTCAGCAGCCTGATCGAAAGCTTCCACGGAGAAAGCGGACACATGAAACTACAGGAAAAATTCATCAAGCATGATGCTCTGGCCTAGCCTCCGCAACCAGGCCGGCAAACCTATCGCACGCAAGCCAAGAAAAAATGTCAAACAGAGGGCCGCAGCACACCTGTCACGCAGAGCAACAATCTCAGGAATATCCATGTTAACGGAGAGCTGCGACCCAAAGCTAGCAGAGAGCTCGAGCATGGCTGCAAGCACCAGGGGAGAAAAATATGCATTAGCAAAATACCTAGACATCATGCCAATACAGGGAAAAACCTGCAGTCAACCAACTGAATAGAAAACGGGTCTTACACTTCTGCTTCTTATAGGTGGATCCCATGATCATAGCAACCACAGGCTCTCTAGAACCAATGTCTATCAGCTGCTCAGAAGCTACTGCCTCAGCATTGCTGCCCCAAAGGGACACAGTAGCCGTCTCCCTGTAGCGGAAAGGAACCATAAAAATGACAGCCCAAAAAGGAGGCAAAAAAGAAAAAAAAAACGCCAAAGGAGGCTAAACAACCTTGTGTCTGTGAGCCTTAGATTGCACATCTGAGTGGGGCGGCCCTTCACGTCGATAGTCACAACCATGGATACACCAGTCACTATCCCGATCACATCTGCACACAGGCAACAGTAAGCCAACACACGGATTCAGATCCTCCTCGGAAACCAAAAAAAGGTGACTAAATTCATCCGCAGCCAGCAACAAACACCTACCTGCGAGGTAAGTCCTATCACCAGCACTTGCCAGTAGGCTCTGAAACGTCTGAAGCTTGTAGACGTATCTCGACAAGCTCTTGGGAATAGGAGTTATCTCCGTTCCTGTCCACCTAGTGAGCCAAGCCTCGAAAGGATGGTTGACAGCACGGTATGTGTCCCTCGCCGTCTTCACCTCGAGATAGTGCTGATAGTACGTGTGACCTTCCAGAAGTCTTCCACCAGACCTGTCCATGTGAGATTTTGCCACCAAGCCCTGCATACCGCAGCCCTGGATACAAAAACAGCAGAATAGCCAGTCAGTCAAAACACAACAGGCAAAAAACACACAGAAAATGAAAAGCCAAGAAGAATAAATCTAAAATAGCTCTGCAAAAGAGGAAAGCAAGAAAAAACACACCTTCTCATCGACCATAACGAACCGAAAGTGCAAAAACTCATTATTCTTGTTTGCATTAAGGTGATCCCATGTCCTTGCAATTCTGACCCTCACACACCAGGCCTGCGTATTCGAGTTCACGTCCCGGAGCAGAGAGTACACCATCCCTGCGCATTAACAGAAAGGCATCAGCAAAAAAAGTCAGCATCCAATATACAGAATCGAAGAGAGGAAATAAAAACCTCAAGCGTACAAACAAAACGAACACACGTAACATATATCGTAGGCACAACTAAAGCCAAAACATTAACCAAAAGTCTAGGCAACAAAAGAGCAAATCATACAGAGAACACCGGACACACGACACACAACTGGTGAGCCCCAGCAGTAGAGCAAAAACCACATCTACCCTAGGTCCAAATAGCGTCTAGCACTTCCCTATACACTATGTTCTTCGTCTTAGAACCACAGGAACCGTCTTCTTCCGCTATGAGGATCTTGAGGCCATCAGGAGAGGTAACCCAAGAAACTGCAACATAAAGATGCCCAACTTTTCTCAGGGTCTGGCCCTGGCTCTTGTTGATGGTCACAGCATAGCACACTCTATCAGGAAACTGCCTCCTCTGCAACACAAATGGCCACTCCGGATCAGAAGCGTTCAGAACTATTCTCGGAATACAAACTGACTGCCCAGCAGCCAAGCCAGTCATCACTATCGCTTCAAGCACACAGTAAGCTAGCCTAGAAATCAGCATCCTCGTCCCATTACACAGACCGAGCCCCTGATTTAGGTTTCTCATCAGGATCACATGCATACCCACCTTAAGAAGCAGCCGATGTTCCGGATAATTAGGCAATGTCAGCGCATTAAGAATGTCCTCTGTATACAGAACATATACGTTCGGTATCTGCTCAGAACCTGGAGCAATCCTATCAGCACTCAGGTATTCTCGACTTTCCAAAGGAACTCTATCAGCAACACGGTCATTGATAGCATCAACAACGGCATTCGTCGGGCACACAATAGCCCTTGCAGCCAAATATTCTAAGTGAGCATAGGATTCAGCAAAACCATCATAGACCCAGTCTATCAGAGCGTCCACCCTATCGCCTTCCACGTTAATCAGAAACCTATCCGGTATAGCCACCCAGGTAGGCTCAGAATCCCCCTCACGCCTATCAGCTAGTAACGTCCCGTCGCCAATCGCAAGGACCCAGTCAGAAAAAACCGATAGCTCACTCCTCGCAGAATCCGTCAAACCAGTAGCGCTCAACCTCATGTTCTCGGACAGAGGCAGAACTCTAATATGAGCCCGTAAAGCCGAAGAACTCAAAGCATCATCCACTATCTCACCCCTTGAACCGCCAGGTATAACAGGTAATACCTGCCGAAAATCGCCTCCCATCACAAACGGGAGCCCCCCAAAAGGCAGATCGGCCTTAGCAGGCTCGTCCTCGGACAGCACATCCCTCAAAGTCCTATCCAGACACTCGATACATCTCCTATGAGACATAGGCGCCTCATCCCATAAAACCAAAGATGTCTGCTTGATCAGGTCCGCCAAATCCGTACCACGGCGGATGTTGCAGAGAGACCTGTCCTGCAGCTCGATAGGTATCTTAAACCGGGAATGAGCCGTCCTTCCACCAGGCAAAAGAAGAGCTGCCACGCCGGACAAAGAGACAGCAAGCGCAATCATCCCCTACGATCTAAGCCTAGCAAGAATGGTTCTCCACAAAAAGGTCTTGCTAGTGCCCCCGTGTCCAGATACAAACAGAACATCCTGTTTCTCACACTCAACAACCCGCATCACTTCATTATACACCAGCAGTTGACCCTCGTTTAGACACGAATACAAAGACTGCCACTCCAAGGCAAGTTCCTGGCTATGATAGCATGTTTCTTCAAAAATCAACCTATTACCCTCAGCAGCATTCCCTGCTGCAACATCGTCTGGCAAGTTGTAAGAAGACAGAGAGCCACCATTGTTAGCAAGGAGCCGGGCAAGCTCCTTAAGCAAGAAATTTTTCTGCAAGCTTTCTGGCATAACATAATCCTGATTCCTTAGGGACTGCCTTCTGATATACACAATGTCATCGACAAAATACTTCCAGTACCTTTCAAAAAGCCTTCCTGCATCCCCCACCTGACAATGCATGATAACTGTAACAAACAGGTTCCTGAGCTGTGGCGCAGTCGCCCAAACAACTGTCTCATCAAACACCCTTGCCCACTTGCTATCATCTCCAAGCAGTCCTTTAGCCATACAGGTTTCGCAGTAAGTCGCATAGCTGACTCCAGCATGGCACCTAAGACTCAAAACTCTGTGTTCCCCGCACAGAGGTCAAGAATACCCTCATAGAACAGCTCTCCAGTTGATGGATCAACATGGCGGACCCTTCCCAGCATGTGCCCACGAGTCCTCTTCACCCAGCACTTGCTGCCTGGATACCACGTGTACTTTTCTGGAAACTCACAGTAAGTAAACTGCCTGCATTCAGGATGGAGCCGATTCATGGCAAACCACTGTGTAAGTGTGCTCTTCCTATAATTATCATTCTGGACAATATCTCCCAGGTATGCATCCTCCGAATAGGTGACTCTATTCATCCCTGGCAGATGAATCTCCAGACGTTCAACTGAAGGAGCCCGAACATGGATGTCAAATGAATAGAGCCTGCAAAAAGACTCACACGCTGAAAGATAACGGCAACTCTTATACTCAGCCACCTCATCAACACCCTCTTCAGGCTGCTGCTCTCCTTGAGAAGACCGAACATAGCTAATAGCCGCATTTGCCCGATCAGAGCCCTTGGTAATGTACTTAAAGAGATACTTAACCAAATTAGACTTGTTACACCACTCCACGTTCATATGGGCCTGGTACCTCTTGAGCAGACCGACATTATGCGGCACAACCCACCTATTATCCAGAGCATGGCCACCCTTAACAACAACAAGACCATCATCCCGCCTCCGATACAGCGGATAGCCCGACTGATCGACCGAGGTCTCATTGCAGAAAGACTTCGGATACCTCTTCGAGCAGACACCATCCTTCATGCACAAGCAGCTGAAGTTCATCCGTCCGCAAGGCCCATGCACCATGAACTCATCAACCAGAATATACGCCAGAGGATCCAACAGCACATCAGGAAGCTCAGCAGACATGATGCCATCAATAAACTATGTCGAGGCCTCTCTGGGAATCTCATCTCCCTGCGACTGACGCCTGTCAAGCCAGACAAGCATATGAGCATGAGGCAAACCCCTTTTCTGGAACTCCACAGTATACAAAGCTGCAAGAAAGCCCAACAAATGTTCACAACACACGGAAGAAGAAGAAACGAAACACAAAAAAGGACAGGAAACAACAAATCACCTGCACGGGTAGGCCCAAACGCAGTTCCATCCTTCACATCAGCGTACAGCTGATCAAGCTTCATCTTAAAGACCCTCGAAAAAATATCAGGCCTATCCGCAGGCCGCTGTCCTGGCTCAAACCTGAGAGCGTCCGCAATCTCTTCCCATTTCGGGTTGAAGGTAAAAGTGACAAACAGATCCGGAGCACCATAAGACCGACAAATCGCCATCGCATCCTGATAGTTCTGCGCCATGTAACAGCGAGAACCAACAAAACCAGAAGGCAAAAATACCCTAACACCAACACTCCTCCCAGTAACTGACCCCTGGCCTACAACATCGGTTATACCCTGGTATGTCTCGCTCCGTAGCTTATCCTGGTTATCAAGAATAAAAGCAAGCCTATTCGCTTCAACACACGCATAGGCATCTACAACCACCTGCTGAGAAAGACGGCCACAACACAGATATGGATTCGCCTGCCCCCTCCTATAATGACACTGGTAAGCATAGTACTCCATCGTACTAACCTGACACCTTCCCCCAGCCAGAATAGCATCGGGACCAACATACCTCATACCCACTTAAAACCCCTTATCACCGTACGGGAAAAGCAAGGGGTACTAGAGAGACATAAGAGCAGTATGCAAGGGAGAGATCCGCTTCAGTGGACCCTCAGCAGCTCTACGACAATGTCAAACTTGCATCTATCGGCATCCAGATCACCCACTATCAAAGCTGCTAGCTCAGGCGCAGATGGAGGGCTGTAAACCTTTGGGTCATCTGAGGAAGAGCCAACAATCTGAATGCTAAAAGAAGCAGCAGCCATCTCAACACGTTCCCTAGAAATCGTTATCATCCTAAACTGTTTCACCAAAACATTACAGTCGTCGAGCACAGCGATTAGAGACACAACAATTCTTCGGTCGACGCCGACGTCTGCATCCACGACACCATCGAGCACAGACATCCGGTTATCAAGCTCGTTCACAGTATCGAAAATATAAAGCTGAGAAAACTTTGGCATCTTCATCGGCGGATGCACCAAGGAACCGATGCGATGAGTAGGAAGACCATTTATCCGGAAAATATAAGGCCCGGGCCTAGATTAACACTCTCATCAACCTTAACACCCATCGACGAAAACGCAAACATGTTGTTATATTTCCTAATCAAACGCATGAACTCCGTGGACTCTCGACGTCCACCAAACCTCATCAGCCTATCAAGAGGAGCCGGCCACCGCCTATAAGGCTCAAGATGAACCCGACCACCCTTGCAGCACTGCGTATAGCACATCCTTCTCGGAGTTAGAGCACTCAAACCGAGAACCCGCTCGTTGTACCAAAATAGGGCTCCACAATGAGAGCAGGCGTACTCGGGTCCGCCGAGGTACACTCTATCTCTGAAAGAGGCTGCAAAAAAAACAAGAAACAGATGGGGAACCGAACAGTAAGAGTCACTGGAAACACAGCAAAGGCAAAGGCAGGCAAAGCGCATACAGATCTTTCGGATAAGACACGTAGGCCCGAGACATCCTACCAGGACGTGCATCGACAGAAGAAGGCGGACGAACACCTAAATCAGACGGGAAAAACATCGATCAACAAACAGACCGCAAAAAAATGAAAACCAAAACCAAAAACAAACCGAGGAGACAAAAAAATCACACCTAAGAGATGAGGCCTCCTCCGGAGCCGGCGCCTCCTTCGATTCTCACGCGACATTGCAACATCTAGCAGAGGGAAGAAACAATCATCTACAGCAAAGCGCAGACAGCAATCAAGACCCATAAAAAAACAGCCCCACAGCAGAAAGACCAGCCCCAACAACGAAGCACATACCAGGGCGGCGACGCACAACAGGCCGCGCACCAGGAAACTGCGGCAATCCCAAAAACAGAGGAACGGCAGACCAGGTCTCAACAGGCGACGCCGCTGACCGGGAAGCTACAACAAGCATTGGCGCCGGGGACGGCAAAACTCGCGATGCAACACGTCGCCGCGGAGCGCCGCCCGAAACCGCTATCACCAGGGCGACCAAATCAGAACGCAATGCAGCCAAAGAAAAGCAAAATCAAATCGACAGAAACATACCAGCACGCTTCCTCCCGGTAACACGGGAGCAACCAGGAACCTCATCCATCGAGCCCAGGCAGGCAGCTAGAACAAACCAGACCGCCCGCACACAATCAGCGCAGGAAATCTAGCATCAAAATGATGTAACAGGACAAACGCATGCGCCCCTAACCACAGCACCGCAGGTACCCAAACAAAGAGCTCTCATCAGCCGCTGCAACAAAACAACGCGACAAAAATCGAAAACAAGAATCGCCAAACAAAGGTAACTAAACCGGGCGCCCTCATCGTCCGCCCAGACTGAAGAACGCGGCACAAATCGACACCTAAGGAGGACACCTACCCGGGCAACACTCAAGCAATGAACTGCGAACCGTCTGAGGGAAGAAGAAAACCACATATCTCAAGCATGCGAGACAGAAACCGCAGAGAAGAGGACCAAACCCGGCGTAAGGGCAGTCCTCCCCGTCGCTCCGACAAGAACTGACGCTCTGTCACCCGCAGGCACAACAATGCCCACTGAATCGGCAAAGGAAAGCCGTGTAGCCCCCCCCCCCTTCCCAAACCGATGGCCAGCAGAGGAGACTCAGCGACAACGGATAATCGCCTGTGCGAAGGAAGACGAAACCAAATCTAGACGTCCACTTCACCTATGCCACGGAGAAAAAGAGGCGGAATCCCCACCCGCCACAGACAAAAGTTACAGCGGCACCAAACGTCAAGCCTATGACACCACAGGCCCACGGGAAAAAAAACAAAAGAAACAAAAAGCCGGGCCCCTGCCCGCCCCCACACCGCCTCCACCGCCACACGTGGTTAGCACAGCGCACGCCAGCTCAGTGAGCAACTCCACGTCACAGCTAGCAAGCGGAACAGTCCACACGGTACACAACCAGCGACAAAAGGTTGTCAACAGGGCCCACATGCAGGGACAAAGCAATCGGCAGAGTCGCTGAGAGTGCTCCCAGCCCACGGAGCTTACAGCTTAAAGGAACTAGAGGAATAGGAGAGCTTCGTATTAGCCGCTGCATGACTGGTAAGGTACAATTGCTAGCAGCAATCACTTTGACCTGGCCACCTGGGACGTAATCGATGTAATGTGTGTAGTGAAAAGGCACGCTTCGTCACGCAGCCTGAACTTCGTTCTACCACAGCGTGGCCAGCGTGGCAGTCTTTCACATGTGTTTGATCTTAGATCAGATGAAAGCTCTTCTTTATTCAGGGATGCCCAAAACAGAAAAGTTGCAAAATTATGCATAGTCAAATTTATGTGAGAAACTTTGTTTCAGAATTTGAGCTTTCTAGAGCTCTTTGTTTTAGAATGAAGATTGAAAGACAAAACATCAATCATATTTTGCATGTATGGTCTTCAAAATCCTCTCCAAAATTTATTATTGCATTATATGTTATCATCAGCAAAAAAAAAAACATTGAAATGAGGGTGTTTGTCGCTACCATGGTGGACGACTTACCCGTTGGCACAGGAATATTTTGGATTTGGCGTGCGGCACGATAGTGGCGTGATTTGTGCCCCGTGTATATACTGAGTTGGTTGTACGGGAAATTGAAATTTTCATCATACATGCTACGCAACCGTCAAGATCTATCTATAAAGATATAAGTGAATAACAATTTCAAAATGTAGTTCTCGACATCGTGTGGTCCTATTCATAACATTAATTTTTGCTCGATTTCTAATGCTAATAGAGTGCTCATTTGTCTTAACAAGTAAATTAGATATATTCAAGATCAATAATTTGAAAAAAAAAAGAATATCAAGAATTTGAACTATCTAGACAGTCTATGTTAAATGGCATACTCACTCAGTCTCAAAATAAGCGTCACTCAAATGGATGTATCTAGATGTATCTTAAAAGTAGATACATCCATTTAAATGACATTTATTTGAAAACGGAGGCGGTATATAATGTGCGGTCCATATGTCAAGATTATATTTACGAAAAATACATCAAATAGACATACATGTCATATGTAATACACAGTACGCTACACAAGGTGTGCTCATGGGTCGCCCAACTCCTCCCAGACCGCTATAATACCACGTAGTTATAGGATACGCGAGGGAAGAAATAGAATTATATATCTTCGAGTTACAAGGACAAGTTGAGGTGGAAACGATGATCTAGAAATAAGTCGTCAACATCTGGCAATAACACTTGAGTTAACCTCGACTCACCTATTTTGGATTAGGGTTCTCGACAAGACCATTTGGAAGGATTTGGTGGGAAAATAAGTTTTCAAAACAAACATCATTCCTGATGAATGAGTTAAGTCTCAGACATCTAATCTCATCTTATTTTTGAACCTTGGATTTGAAATTACAAAGTATATTTGAATTGAACCATTTGAAATTCAAACGAGTTGGCTAGATTTGAATTATGGAGTTGATCAATTTAAATGAATTGAATAGTCAATTGTTGATCAATGTAAGATCATTTCATATCATTTTATAAACTTCCATATTCAAACAAATTTAAACAACAGATTGATATTCAAATTATTTCAAAACGAATACAAACAAGAATTTGAATTAAACAATAAGTAATGGAATTTCAATTTTATTCATCTTCAAGTAACAGAATACAAAATTTGAATTACAAATTGTATCACAAAGGCAACAATGGACGGATTATAAATTTGGATCCAATTCATTACAAGAACCTATTCTAAACCTACTCTAAACCTATCTATCTTCTATCTTAACGAAGACGCTTCAACCCGCAAAATAGAAAACAAAAAGAGAACATATTGGTTATGTTAAAATGTTTACCCACACCAAAGGTGGCGCAATTTAATGTTTTGGATGCAACAGAGCCCTGACTAAGATGAATTTGTAGCCAGGTACTCAAATCAGTGAGAAATCAAAGCAATTGTGAACCAATAGGAAGAATTTTCCAATAATGGCCAAGAGAAACATTCCAGAAATCTCAATTCAATGGACTTGGAGCAGAACAACCAAGGGTAGCAAGCCATTATGCACCAGTGTGCTATTCCAGCACACAAAACCCACAGGAAAAAATGCCAAGTCCAACCACAAGCTCAACACAGACAATCATTTGAAAAATAAGCATAATTCACAAACTAGAGCCAACGGATAACAAGCCAACTAGACCTCTATACTGCATTGCATCCATATCTAAGCAAAATCCCACAAATTAATGTCATTACTAGTACGAGGAACCAGCAGGACCAATAATCCTAAGTAAACTTAGATTTTAAGTAAAGACCATGATCTAGGCATCAAATGAGGCCAAGAGAAGCACAGACCAAAAGAAACAAACATCCCAAGGTGTATTGGACTGATGCTACCATCTAGCCCATGTAAACTTGGACCAGGGGAGTAATCTCAAGCCCAATTGAGATATTTCTACCCTGAGCAACCAAAAGATCTCACAGCAGTAGATATTTTGCAAGCACACCCGCATAGGGTTGAAACTTGAACCCTAGACCCCACATGTAAGGAACATACTTACCAGATGCATGCTCTGATGTGTTATTCGATACTCTAAAGCACAGAAGGTAACTCTTCTACCTATGCTCCAGCTGCTCTGTGAAGAGGAGTTTCGAGTCTTGGGCGTACTCCTTGCAAGATTGATCTATTCATTCGTTCAACTTGGCCATTGGATTGTGGTTGCGCCACATATGCAAGATCTAGGCAAATTCCCATTTGTCGGTAATATTTTTCCAGCTCCACAATTGCAAAGTTAGTCCCGTTATCCGTGATTATGCTATGTGGGACGTCATATCTCATGACTATGCCAATGACGAAATTTCTGGCAGTCACACCGTCAAGTTTTTGTATGGGTCTAGCCTCCACCCATTTAGTATACTTATCTACGGGAATGAGTAGATGCGTGAGTCCGCCTCTTGCAGTCTTGAATGGCCCCATCATATCTAGCCTCCATACCGCAAATGGCCATGTAATGGGATAGTCTTGAGTGCTTGAGCCGGCATATTTGTCTGCTTGGCGTAATACTGACATCCGGCACACGTGTTAACTATGTGCTCTGCGTCTGTCTTGGCTGTAAGCCAGAAAAACCCTGCCCGGAATGCTTTCTTAACTATGCTTTTTGATTGAGAATGGTGTCCGCAATCTCTGGCATAAATTTCTTGCAGTATTTAACGTCCTTCTTCCGACGAAATACAACGTTGGAAAATTCCAATAGTAATGCATTTATACAGACAACCATTGATTACCGTGTATCCTTTGAATCGGCGTTTTATCTGCCTTTGCAAGGCTTCGTCTGCTCCACCCTGGAACATCTGATCAACTAATAAGTTCAAATATAAAATTGTGCAATCCAGGTTAACGAGCAGTACCTCTATTGACTCGGAAATTAGGGGATAATCAACATCTCCGCCTTTTATGGTTGGTTCATACAAATGCTGGACGAATACACCAGGTGGCAATGTTTTCACCCTTTCCGAGCCCATTCGGGCTAGAGCATCCACGTTCCAGTTTTCTCCCCTTTTGACGTGATTTACCTTAAATCCTAGGAAGCAAATGGCGAATTCGTCGACAGTTCTCCGATATTCCGCCATTGTCGGGCTTTTGGCATCCCATGTCGGGTTGAGCTGGTGTTGTACTAAATCCGAGTTTCCATAGAAAAGCATGCGTTTGACGCCTATTCCTTTTGCAATATGCAAGATGTGAAGCGATGTTTCGTATTCTGCCACGCTGTTACTGGCGCTGAAGTGGATTTGCAACACATACTCCATTTTGTCGCCTTTTGGGGATTTGAGCACCACACCTGCACCAGCGCCCTCTTTTATTTTGGATCCATTGAAATGCATGCTCCAATATTCTGACTCCGGCAATGGTGTGTTTTCCATGACTTCTGTCCAATCAGCTACAAAGTCTGCCAACGCCTGAGATTTAATTGTCGTCCGGGGTTGGTACTTAATGTCGAACGTCGCGAGCTCAATGCTCCATTTGGCTACTCTGCATATGGCGTCCGCATTGTTTATAATATCCCCTAGTGGTGCTTTTCTTACCACTGTTATGGAATGTCCTTGGAAATAATGACGGAGTTTCCGGGATGCGAAAAATACGCCATATGCCAGCTTTTGATAATGTGGATATCTTTGTTTTGATTTCGAGAATACTTTGTTCGTCTTTCCGCCTTTCCACAATTATCACTGCACTGATAACCATATTTGTTGCTCTTAGATACAGTAACATGAGTTCTTCGTCTTTTGGGGATGCCAAAACCGAAGTATTTATTAAAGTTTTCTTTAGCTGGGTTAATGTTTTATCCGCCTCTTCTATCCATTCAAATTTGTCGGATTTCTTCAATAATTTGTATAATGGTAGAGGTTTGTCACAAAGCCGGCTTATAAACCTGCTTACGGCAGCTGAAAAAATCCGTCAATCTCTGGACGTCTTTTAGACACGCAGCTCTTTTGATGTTTAGGATTGCTTTGATCTTTTCCGGGTTTACCTCTATTCCTCTGTGAGAAACGATAAAACCTACAAGTTTTTCCTGAGGGAACGCCGAATACGCATTTTAATGGATTTCACTTCATTTTGTAAATGCGAAGATTGTCAAAGATTTCTCGTAGATCTTCAAGGAGCGTATGATTTTCCTTGGAAACGACGACAATATCGTCTAGGTAAACATGCACGTTTTTATCTATTTGATCATGCAAGCATCTTTACATGCAACCCTGGTATGTGGTTCCAGTATTCTTCAGGCCAAAAGGCATGGTTATGTAATAGTACGTTCCGTAGGGTGTTATGAAAGAGGTTTTTATTTGGTCTTATTCTTTCATACGTATTTGATGATGCCCGGAATAAGCGTCCAAAAAGAATAAAAGCTCAGAGCTAGCAGTGCCATCTATTATTTGATCGATTCGCGGTAACGCGAACATATATTTTGGGCACAATTTGTTTAGACCGGTGTAATCTATATGCATCCTAAGAACAGTAGTATTCTTCTTCAGGACTAATACCGGATTTGCAGACCAATCGGTATGTATAACTTCCCAGATAAAAGCAGCTGATAAAAGCCAGATAATTTCCTTGCCAATAGCCTTCCGTCTTCTTCCGTCGAAACGACGGAGACCTTGTTTGACGGGTTTTGATCCTGTAATAACCTTCAGTTGGTGCTCACCAAGCTACCGGGGCACGCCTGGCATATCAGTAGGACACCAGGAGAAAATATCCCCGTTCTCATGGAGAAAGTCGATGAGCGCACTTTCCTATTTGTCAGTCATTCCGGTTCCCACAACGACGTATTTTGCCGGGTCTTTTGGGTCCAGGATGATATGCTTTGTATTATCAGATGCTTTGAAGCTGCCAGCCGACTTTCGGCTTTATTTTCCTGCCGGCATTTCTGCCGGCAATACCTCCTTGGCCAGCTCCTTCAGCCCTTCCTTTGCTATAACCTGTTCGGCGCAAAGGGAGTTTCCCCGCTCTAAATCGTTTGCCAGATTGAAATCTACTTCAATGGTGATTACTCCGCCTTTTGGCCCTGACATCTTAAGCTTGTTGTAGATGTAGCACGACCTTGCCATAAATTTGGTGAATGCCGGACGTCCGAGTACTGCATGCTATACATTTTTCGAACGGTACTACTTCAAACGAAATCATCTCCTGGCGGAAGTGTTCCGCTTTTCTGAAGGTTACTTCTAGGGAAATTTCTCCTAGGGACTGTGCTTGCCTGCCAATAACAATGTCATGAAAATGCACATTACTATGCTTGAGCTCAGTTTGTGACAAATGCAGTTTCTTCAGAGTACTCAGGTACATGATGTTGATGCTTGATCCTCCGCCCATTAGCACCCTCTTGAGCCTAGTGTTTTGAACAATAGGACTTACTACGAAGGCATGTGTGCCGGGTTCCGGGATATTACCGGGATGATCCGACTGATCCCAAATAATTGGCGTCCTTGAATACTTCAAGTACTTTGTAGTTGGTGGCACGACCGCGTCGATTTATCGCAATGTTCTCTTTGCCTATTTGGCAAATGGGGTCGCAAGGAAAGTTAAGTTATATTCTCCTCCGACTCTCGGGAATTTAGGTTCACCTTTTCGTTGTTGTTCCTGGATTTTGTCATCAGTGTCAAACTCCCTTTCGTCTTTATCAGCTTCCGGCTTTTGCTTATTGAACTTCCTTTTGGAATTCTTTCCCTTATTCCCGGCTCCAGCACTGCCTTTCATGTGATTGTTAAGCTGGCATTGCGCGTTTGTATGGGTAAGCTTTCCAAGATGCGCGTGGTGAACATAGGATTCCCTTTTAATCTTTCCTCACTCTTCTCTAGAGTAAGAGATAGGTTCCCTGCTTTCTGCGCATTTGCCTTTCCATCTGATTGTATTATCCTTTCCAAAGGCTATAGTTACTTCTTTGGCTTGTGCTTCTGGAGTAGCCTTCTTTTCAGAGCGAGACGCCTTTTTGCTTGAACCAAAATATCAATGTTTCCGTCTCTCGCTCTAATGTCGTATTCGACCGTTGCATGCTCATAGGCGTTTGTAAGCATAGAACCTAGCTCCTTGTGCGATTCGGAACCAACCATGAACGGTACGAGTCCGAGTTTCAGGCCATTGACGAAAGCATGCATTGCTTGTACGTCACTTGCTCCAGAGCAAATATTCTTCATTGCAGTCCATCTTGAGATAAATTTGACATACGACTCGTCTTTATATTGGACGCAACGGTTCAACTGGTTAATTCTTTTGGGGCGTGTGTACGTGTCGTGAAAGTGCTGAGGAAAAACTCTAGCCATATCCTTCCAGTTGTCCATCGTTCTTGACGGAAGTCCATTAATCTAGTCTCGAGCTCCATCCAGCAACATTAGGAGCACAAATTTTACGGCTTCCAGGTCTGTCCCTTTGTTGATTTAGATAGTAGTATAGTAATCAGAGAGCCATGTATCCGAGTTTGTGCTTATGGTATACTTTTGGTAAGTTGGACCGACTTTGGCAAAGCCAGAATATAGACTAATTTTCTGGATCCTGTCGGTGAAACACTTTGAAACAAAATACAAATCGTCTATTTCCGCCTTATCGGCATGTGCGGAATACTTTCCAGCTGAATGAACAGAGGGGGATCTGCTCCGCTCTGGTCCATTATTGCGTGAGTACGCTCTTCTGGGACCATCCAAATTTCTTCCAGCATCCCGTCCTTTATAATGAGGTGGAGTTCTATTCCTCAACACGTTCCTTATTTCTTGGAGGGGTTCAGGATCTCTCACACCTATGAGGGTGATCATATCTTCCGGCTTTATCACCCGGGTGTCTCGGAGGCAGCATTTTTTTTCCGTCATTCCGGTTTTTCTCTTCCCAGTCCTTATCGGTGCGGGGTTTTGTGTTATTTCCGTCTTTTGGCGGATGGGATGTTGTATTTGTGTCGAATATTATGTACAAGTGGGGTTACGGTAGGACTTGGAGTTGTAATAGGTGTGGAAAGGGTACGTAGTGTTGTAGTCGAACACGTGTATCCTAGGACCTCTCATATAATGAGGAGGCACCAGATGTTGTAACCCATGGCGACTTGATAGCAGCAGGCGTGCAAGGGGAGCCGGCGGTTTGTGTCGGCGACCAAGGCGGTCGGTGCAGCGGTATCGATGGGGAGGAGCGCCCATAGTCATGCCCCGCAGATGTAGGCGAGTTCGCCGAACTGCGTTACCAAATCTCGGTGTCGTCATCATTGTTGCGATTGCTTGTTCCTCGGTAGATCGACTAAGCGCCTACGAATTGTAACATGGGATCCTGTCCTGGACGCTACATCCTTGTTCTCCGGGATTTTCTTGTCCTTCTTTGGATCTCCCTTCTTTTCCTTCGAATCACCTGAATCTCCGGGTTCACCTAGGTTAGGTGCTTCAGCGGCGCAAGTTGCAGTTTTGCACAAGGCTGAATCATCATGTAGCTTGCCGGAACCTGCTTGTCCTTGTTGTTGCTATTGTAATGCTTTTCCTAAGAAATCATACACTCCCTGCATCTTTTCGTCCTTTGAGTACAGATCAACGTTAAGGATGGCGAACACGGCTTCTGCGTTTTTAGCTGTTGTCTTGTATATGCGTTCGCCCTTAGCATTTGTGTAGTTAACTTGCCTTCGCCAAGACGGGTTTTCAAACCGTTGTTTGGTTGGCAGTTCTTCCGGCTTTGAAATTCCGGGTAACCTTGTAGGTTTTATTCCAGACATGTTACGGCGCTCGAACTCCTCGATTTCTTCCTGACGTGCCTTAACGGCTGCCTCGGCTTTTAGGAGATTTTCCTGAGTGTGGAACAAGTGTTTCTGTTGCCGCATTATGGCATGCGTTCTGGCTTCCAACACTTCCGGAGGTTCACCTCTTGGAACCGGGGGTTCGGATCAGATCGATCTCTTCTTGTTCCGACTTTTGTGGAATGGGAATCTTAGTTTATTTCTTTTCTATCAACTTCACGCCACTACTTCCTCCAACTTTCAGGTTTTGGTTGGCAATGTCTGCCAATTTCTCCATGTTTTTCTTCTATGATTTGGAGAGCAGCTTCTTGGCGGACTTCTTCTTCTTCTTGGAAGATGGAGGTTTTTTTATTTTGGTTCATCTTCCGTCAATTCTTTGATGTCAGGATAAGTCGGACTTATTTCGCCGTTCTCTTCCTCTCCTTCTTCCTCATCATCTGGCGGAGGTGTTTTGGGATCTGCTTCCTCTTCCTCTTCGGCATACGACTTTGCGGTTGGTTTTTCCATGAGTACTTCATGGAAGCTCCCCTGCATGGATTTCACCTTTCTTTCGAAGGCATCTTCATCTACATCTTCAGAATCTGTGTTATATCCTGCAGATCCGGTTTCCGAGTCTAGCCTTATTTCAATAGCAGCTAATATGGACCCAACTTCCGAATTCGTCGTCTGATTGACAGATGTCGGATCTTCCACCTTATTTGTGGGATCTGTGTTTTCTGCCTTTTCCACGGGATTTTTGTGTTCCGTGTTTTCGGCGATCTCCGACTGCATCATGCCAACAACGTACGATATGGCTGCAGTCATCTCCTGAGAGGCAAAAAATCCAGTCATGTTTTGGTGATATGCAGCTATTGAGACTTGATCTGCCCCTATGTATGAATAGGGAAGATCTGAGCAGAATCCGGCATTAAATCCTTCATCTATTGGTCATAGGGCGGGTGGGATAAAACTACTTCCACCACGAAATTCCATCACTTCTGCCGACAAACCAATACAAACATTAGCAGATCCGATGGGTAGGACGCAAGCGCTTACCAGGTGATTCCGTGCCGGGATATAGGATCCATTGTCGAGGAAGCGTCCGACGTTGCCGTCGAATTCCAGGCTTCCGACAATGATCGTGCTGCCGATTCCGCCGAATATCCCCGCTCGAAACGTGACTCCCGACGCTGCTGACCCCACGGTGGGTGCCAACTGTCGAGTCTTCTTAGTTAGCTTCATGGACGGGGTGTCATAAGCATACTGGTAGAACCGTGGGTGGAAACATGGTAGTACTGGAAACGAGGACACGATTTACCCAGGTTCGGTACGTCGTAACTGTTGCGGCGTTCCTACTCCTGCAATCTCACTAAATCAAGGCTGAAGTCTGAAGTATACAAAGTAGAATGTGAGTATTGTTTCGATAACTCGGCGAGGATGAACTTCCCGGCGAGTTAGCTTCTAGCTATTCGAATCTCTGTTCTCTTGTTCTCTCTTTTGCTTCCGTCCGACTTTATATAGATAGCCGGGCTAGGGCTTACAGGAAGAAAACCTAGAAGACTACGGAAAGTAACCCTATTCTTGGATAGTAAGCCATCCGGCTTCTTCTCCAAGCCGTACCACGTAATGTGCCGTGTTCCGGGTTCTTCAAGAATCCGGCTTCCTGCGCGTCAGTTTACTGGGCCGCCCAATTGACTTTGCTCCATTGCCCGCGGGCCACCCTGGTAATCTGGCCTTCGGCTAATGCCGCACATACCCCTATTTTGCATATATCCGACAATGTATATCTCTATCGTCTATAGAAGTTAAGTACTAGTCTTAAATAATCTTAGTTCCATTCCACTTTCTAGATTATACTCAGATGTTAACGTTATGATCCCCAGTTACGGCTAGATACTTGATTACATCCAAAGAATGGATTTCTTGCAGTTCAGATTTTCTTGACAGAGCAATGCCCATAAGTTCTTGACAGAGCAATGCCCATAAGAGACTTATAGACTTACCAGATGGAACATCATCCGTAGGACACGGGGCTTGGGATAGAGGTTTTATAGGTAAGCAACAAAATCCTTGTATGTAAATGGCTATTCAACCTCCTCTGTGAGGAAGAAGTTTGGCATGAGTTGATCCATGGTAAATTTGTTGAATTTTTGCCTATGGGTTGTGGCCCATGTACCAACTAAAAATCAGAAATTCTCATGGCCTATTCATGGACAGTGTAGTGGGGGAGTGATACTAAAGTTTAGTCTCATGTGACTAGTTGAGAGAGAGTTACACCACCTTATAAGATGAGTCATTCGACCACTAGTATGAGTTGGTGTGAAGTTAGGAGAGGTATCCCACACACGCGCTCCTCCTCCGCCGCCAGCCTCGCCTCGCGTCGCCTCATCATGATACGCCACGGGTTGCGGGAATGAGCCGAGCCGAGAACGTTTATTTTTGCTTGGGAAAATTAATAAGTCATTAGCTGGTAATTAATGGAAGCATTAATTGCTAAACTATTTCTGACTCTTTTGGGTCGCGGAACCGAACCGACTTGGACATGGAGTTACTTCCACGTCTCACTAGTAGAGAAGTGCCTTTCTATGGAACAGATTCTGTGGCGCATGGCTTCTTGGTGCGCCACAGAAATATATTTCTGTGGCGCACGGGTGGGCATGCGCCACAGAAAAGAGACATTCTGTGGCGCACGGAACCGTGGTGCGCCACAGAAAATAGGAATTCTGTGGCGCACGGGATGGGGGTGCGCCACAGAAATTAGCTGGGGGCCACACCAATAATTGGCACACTCTCTTTCTGTGGCGCATGGTAGTTAGTGCGCCACAGAAATATGACATTTCTGTGGCGCACCACTGCCACGTGCGCCACAGAATTCCCATCCGAAAAAATTATGCCCTCACGCACCAACTCCACCCCCCCCCCCCCCCCCCCCGGGAACGCCTTTTCTAGTTTTTGACAGAAGAGTTGGAGGTCTAAAAAGCATCAAAAAATAAATCCCTTATAGATGCACGGAGAGTTTAATGTCTACTTTTTAATCATATTTTGAAATATGAATTTCGACTTTCTGAGCAAAAGTTTTATAAAAAAAGTAAAATGGGCATAACTTTTGCATACGATGTCGAAAAAAAATGATCAAGATATTAAAAAAAACTAGAGAGAAAAAGGAACCCAACCTCACTCGCCTTCGGCCTGTGAGCTTTTTTTAGAATCGCCAAATTCCAAAAGGAACAAAAGTTATGGCCATTTTAAGATTTTGACTAGAAAATAAAAAAAAAATAAAAAAAAAATTCTGTGGCGCACCAAGGGGGGGTGCGCCACAGAATTTTGAGGCAGGATTCGAAATTTGCCTTCTTTTCTTCCTCTTCTTCCCTCTCCCCTCCACTTCTTCCCTTCTCTCCTCCACTTCTCCTCCACTTCTCATCTTCTACCTCTTCTCTCCTCTCCTCCTCCATCATCACCACCACCACCACCACCACCACCACCACCACCTCTCCTCCTCCTCCTCCACCACCACCACCACCCCTCCTCCTCCACCACCACCACCACCACCCTCCTCCTCCTCCTCCTCCTCCTCCACCACCACCACCACCACCACCACCACCACCACCACCTCCGGCGAGCTCCTCCTCCTCCTCCACCACCACCACCACCACCTCTTCTCCTCCTCCTCCTCCTCCACCACCACCTCCTCTCCTCCTCCTCCTCCTCCTCCTCCTCCACCACCACCACCACCACCACCACCTCCGGCGAGCTTCTCCTTCTCCTCCCCACCAACTCCGGTGACCCCCATCCTCCACCGACCAACTCCGGCGAGCATCCGACGAAATCCGGCGAAACTTCGAAATTTCGAAAATTTCCCGCGGCCAGATCTGGCCGCCTTTTTTTTTTTGAAATTCAAAAAAAAATTCTGTGGCGCACCCCCCCTTGGTGCGCCACAGAATTGCAAATTTCTGTGGCGCACGGCTGAGGTGCGCCACAGAATTGACATTTCTGTGGCGCACGGCCTGGGTGCGCCACAGAAATTATTTTTGTGGCGTGTGTTCTGTGGCGCACCCCTGTGGCCCCAGGGTGCGCCACAGAATAGGATTTTGGTGCGCCACAGAAGAGGGTTTCCCTACTAGTGTCTCTCCCAGCCCGTAGTATATATACTGGCATGCGTCTATTCTAGGAGACCACCTCCGTATGTGGTTTCACACCTTCCAAAGTCTTGCGCCGCCATACAAGTCTTCTCCATCGCTCCTTCTGACATGCACCGCAGAAGGGACGACATGCATCCGGAAGTCTGCATCTTGTGATACTATACGGAAGAAGTGACAATATGCCTCCAGAAGAGCACTATACGCTACAGTGCGACGCTATTCCTGATTGGAAGACACTACTACAGTGCACCACTGTTCTCTTGTCATCCAAATAGTATTACTTAGGCCTGCGGAACACCCCTTGTCCCGTGGGCACCACCTATGTAAGGTGCACCAGGGAGTCTCTCCCAGGAAACCTCATTCGGAAGGAGCTCTCGCATAGCTCTCTCACTTTCCCTAGCACATAGCCGATACAACTCCAGGAGAAAACATGTAACACCACATATACTCCACCATATACACCACATGTGCATGAGTAGACGTTTTACCTCCTCACAATGGCCCCTAAGCTGAGTATGTCTCGTGTTTGCCGTGCTCGTGCCCAGTCCCGTCAGAACGCCGCCGCTCGCGTAGTCGCTACTACTAAAAAAGCCATCTCTTTGGCATATACTGTGTGAAATGCCACGGCACTTGCACTCTCACACAAGTCTTCTCCATCCCTCCTTTCGGCTTGTAACGCAAGACGGGACAGTAAGGCTCCGTAACCACGCCTCTTGTGATCCTCTACGGAGAGGGGCGGTCAAGGTTTTACCGAGTGCAATCGCGCGACTATTGACGTCGATTTCTTCCTAAACCATGACTACCATGATCCCGGCAACCTCTTCATCGACGACATGACCGACAACCAGGACATCAGATTCACTCCTGCTGCACAATACGTATACATGTTTGCTCTCTATGAGATCTGGCTAGAATTCCTCTATCAAGCGTTTGAGGTAGATTGGATCTATTCGGCTGCGTTACTAGTGTTTGCCGTAGATTGGATTGGATATATTCGACTATTTGACTGCTTTTTTGCATGATTAGTTTATTTGATACAATTCTAGTCATGGTTTACTTGACGATAATTCAGATTAAATCATACTACGGTAAATTGCTAATATTTTTAACAAAATATCTTCATTCTAAATCTTTGGCTTAATTGAGAGAAACTGAAGATCCACTCTAGATAGAAATCTAAACGTTAAATGGCACGTATTTATGTTAATGTGTGGTCCATATGTCAAGCTTATATTTATGAAAATACATTAAATAGACACACACGTCATAGGAAATACACTGCACAGGTGACGTGTCACCATGTTTTTTCGGGGGGCACGTGCACCGTCGTACGTCCTCCTTTGTTTTGTAGGAGGACGCAATCCCTCTTGCAAGAGAATCATCTTACCGACAGCTATGCTAAATAAGGCCCTTCAGATCAACAGGTAAACAAAGACGCCAGTACCTTTTCTAACCCGCATTTTCCCCTTGCTAGTCACCGGCCTAAACAAACTTGGACTCAACGGGACTGCTGGATTCGCGTCGCGGGAAGATCGATTCGGGTCCCAATCATCGGATTTCTCCCTCCTGCTTACTGTTGGAGTTTGTGTCGAATATGTGTACGTGTAGGGTTACAATTGGACTTGTAATTAACGGAAGGTTAGGTGTTTGAGTCGGACATGTGTAACCTGGCCTAATATATAAAGGCACCGGGGGTAGCCCAAATAGACACGACGAAAGCTGGTAGGCTAGACACAAGATCACGAGGGGACGGTCCGGCGCCCGTGGCAGGGGCGGCCGGACTGGCGTGGCGTTGAGATCTGGTGCGTCTGTATTGCCTCGGCGGGCTTGTCGTCGGTGGTACTTTGACTAGTACATGGGGAGGAGCGCCCGTAGTCATGCCCCGCAGATGTAGGCGTTGAGCGCCGAACTGCGTTACCAAATCTCGGTGTCGTGTTTGCTGTGATTGCTTGGCCTCGGTAGATTGATTTTGCGCCTCGGATTTATAACAAGCAGGTATCAGAGCCAGGTTCAGAGGTTGCGGTTTATTGATCTAGAGGATGGAGTACGGCCGAGTTGCTTGTTCGGAAGCCTAGATCGTGGATGTCGCGAAGTTGAAGATGGGAGATTGTGTCGAAAGTCGCGGACGGAAAGTCGATTAATCTCGTCAACTGGAGGAGCAACATCGTAAAGATGGGTTCCTAGAGTTTCCGGCGGAATCAAAGAAGCAATCGGGCAGAGCAGCTGATCGGATCGCACACACGGGAGATTGTCAGGAGACGTATCCGTCCCGGTCGGTTGCGCGTGTACGGCCTGGTTTCCCAGGCCACACGGTCCATGCAAGGGACGGTAGCAACATTCAGTACAGGGTACGCGAGCTGGGTGTATGTGTTGATCAATCGGTTGGTGAGCCAGATGCACGTGAGTTTTGAAGAGAGAAAAAAAAGAACGTGCAGCATTGAATGGGCTGCCTGTGAGTTGGATACTTGGATGGATCGGAGGTTGGAACTTGGAAGCAAAGAAAATAAATAGCAAAGGGTAGCATGTGTGATGTTATGGATTGGACTAGTAGTGCAAACTACAGGTTTGTTTTTCCTAGACACACGAGGAAGTCTGCCAGGGCTATTTTTGTTATTGTTTCTGTTTGTTTTGTACACCCATTGTCCATCGAGATGGTAGCTGATTGGAGGTGCACGTGGAGGATCATGCATATACAAGGCGTCAGTCAGTGCACGGTAATTTGCCGGGTGTACTAGACGCAAAGTGGAGCATGGTTGCAGTCGGATACGTTCGACTGGGTTGGACTGGACAGTCTAACGGATCTACGGGAGGTCGGTCAGGTCAGAATACGGTGAAGATCGGCGATGACGACGTATGAGCGTGACGGCTGATGGTGTCCGAATTCTGTTGCGTGGCAACACGTGGCGCATGGGTATGCGCGCTTCGACATGCGGCGGCGCGAGGTTGATTCAAGATGGTGTACACATGATATCTTGAGGTCGACGTGGCGCGGGGTGGACAGATCATCTACCATGGAGTCATGTCGAAGGTGGAGCTGGAGTCTGCGGCAGATTCCACTCGGCTGATGGAGGGGCTACGACGTAAGAGCTCGGAGAGTCAAAGCCTATTTCAGCGGGAAGGCGAGAAGCACGTTATTTCGGACTGGAGCTCAGGGTTCGGAGAGATGCGTGGAACTCGGCATTGGTCAGATATGACCGATGGTTATCTGCAGTGGGGTCTGAGATAGTGTGGGTTAGCTACCCGGTAGATCTTGGCCAAGATTGCGGATGCTCGACGCGGTAACAACGGCGAGGTGTGCGGTAAGCACGGGACACAGCAACAGACCAGGGCACTGGCGGTCAGACATATGGTCAGACATGAGTGCAAGGGGTGCTGAAGCAGTGTTGGCGAGTAACAGGTTCATGATGGTAACTATCTATCGAGACCATGGAGATGGATGAGTGTTGGCCATGGAGGATCTGCGAAAGCGGTGATGAGACAGTTGTGAATTTGACTGGAGATGATTTAAGGCAACGGCGAAATTTCTTCAAAGATTTCAGAGATGCAGTCAACAATAGTGAGAATGATGAGTTCAGGTAACTCTTATTTGTGACACCTAATATGGGAGTTGTTCACTTTCACATGGATCAAGGACGAGGCTACCAAGGTGACGATGCAACGGTGTTGTCGATATGGTGACTTTATGATTATTGTGTGATGGCGGTGGACGGATACTCCGGAGATTTGGGAGCACAAGACAAGAGTGGGGAAGAACTTAATTTTCGTAGGAGCATTGACTGTGGTGAAACAAGGAAGGGACTACGGTTGCAGGTGGAGTCATATGGAGTCAATGGAGTAGCAACGGAGCTCATGATTAATGGTTCAAGTCCAGCTATACAGAGATTCGGCATGACGGCTTCAAGATGGCGAAGGCATATTCGCCAAGGTGGAGTTTGTTGGAGTTTGTGTCGAATATGTGTACGTGTAGGGTTACAATTGGACTTGTAATTAACGGAATGTTAGGTGTTTGAGTCGGACACGTGTAACCTGGCCTAATATATAAAGACACCGGGGTAGCCCAAATAGACACGACGAAAGTTGGTAGGCTAGACACAAGATCACGAGGGGACGGTCCGGCGCCCGTGGCAGGGGCGGCCGGACTGGCGTGGCGTTGAGATCTGGTGCGTCTGTATTGCCTCGGCGGGCTTGTCGTCGGTGGTACTTTGACTAGTACATGGGGAGGAGCGCCCGTAGTCATACCCCGCAGATGTAGGCGTTGAGCGCCGAACTGCGTTACCAAATATCGGTGTCGTGTTTGCTGTGATTGCTTGGCCTCGGTAGATTGATTTTGCGCCTCGGATTTATAACACTTACTCGAACTGCTAGCGTGTTGACTCCGGTCAAAGACGTACGGCGCGTGCGACCTCACGTGGCCACGCACGCGCTAACCAGTAGATCCGCCACACCGCCACGGCGCAGCCAAACACGTACGTCGGTGCTAGCTGCGTCGAGTACTGGCACGGTGGCCGATCGGTGAAGTAACCGATCTCTCTCTCTCCGTCCTAGTACTGCTAGCTGCAGGCTGGAGGAGGCCAGCGCGCGAGCTTTCGGTGCGCTCGATTTCATCGGATTAACACGCTCGCTTGATGGTTTCCGTTGCTTGCCTTGCCGGCCTACGCCTTTTCCCGTTTCGGGGTCACGAGGCGTGGCTTGGTTTTGCATCGCGCATTGCGTCCCCGGCTCCTGGAACGAGCATCATTTCTCCTGGAATTATTAAGGGTATCTCGAAACAGGCTTTCGCCCCGCTTTATGAATAAAGCAACCACACAACATCCATACAGAGTACCACAACCAACAGTCTAAGCCAACTCAAGTACAAACCGCTGGGGCAACAGCCATAACAATGCCTAAAAGGAAGACAAAGAAAGAAAGAAAGAAAAGGGCGGAGGGGGGGGGGGGTGGTGTGGGTAGAAAAAAGAGAGAACCGCCCTACAGGCGGGGGGGGGGGGGGGGGGGGGGGCGCCGCGGAAGGAAGACGCCTCAGGAGGGCACCGGGGAAGCGATGCGGCGCGCGGTAGCAAGCAGTCTGTCGATGAAGCCATCTAGCCGCGCCCTGTCCCGCTGCCTACAGAGCGGGTACCACTGCTGCAACAAAGCCAAACATTTAAACAAGGAGTCAGATGCACGTCGCAGGAAAATCTTCTCAATCACCATCTTATTGCGCGTCGTCCACAGGGACCACATCATCGCCGCGAACACCAACCAGAAGAGGCGGGAGCCCCCGCCGGTCTGGTGTGCCCGATCCTCCAGGAACTCGCCAAGGTCCGAGGCCTGCCACGCTGGCCCCAGCGCCTCATAGGCGAAGTTCCATACAAATCGGGCAGCGGGACACACAAAGAAGATGTGAGTACTAGACTCTGGACACCTACAGAGGGGGCAAAGCCCATCCCCAGGGCCGTGACGCTTCGCCACTTCCAGCCCAGACGGCAATCTATCCCGTAACAGCTGCCAGACGAAGATCTTAATCTTCAGCATTAAGGGTATCTCCAGTCGTTGCGCCCCCCAGGACGTAAAAACCCTCGCTTTTTTTGCGCCGCGGCGTGAAACGACGTTATTCTCGGAACTGGGGGGCGCGTTTCCCAGCCGTGAACCCAGGCCGTCCCCCCCAACGGCGACTCGGCCAAATTTGGGCAATCAAAAAAAAATCCCACCAAATAAATAGAGTTTTGCCACACAAATAAATAGAGTTTGGCCACACAAATAAATAGTTCAACAATTTTTTTTTTCAAAAAAACACTAGTCATCATATAGAATTGTTGCACTAGCCAATTATCCCAAAAGTCCGAACTGATGGAAAGAGGCTATGCGTGTATTTATATTTTAACACTCCCCCTCACGTCTAGGCTATTTTAGTACTTAGCGTGGGATTGGTGCGGGCCGCAGAATCTTTTTTCTTTTTGTTTTTAATACTGCGTGAGCAGGGTCTCGAACTCGAGACCTCTTGGCTCTGATACCATATAGAATTGTTGCACTAGCCAATTATCCCAAAAGTCCGAACTGATGGAAAGAGGCTATGCGTGTATTTATATTTTAACAGTCCTCAACATTGTCATTCCCCTTTCGCGCCCACAAATGTTGCACCAGGTCATCCTGCAGAGCATGATGTGTTGCAGCGTGTCGAATCTCCTGTCGCTTGGTGAGGAAGTCTGTCCATGATGCCGGCACCTGGCGATCAACATCTGCAAAAGGGCTTGCCGGTAGTATGGTGTGCTTGCCTCACTGTCAGGCACCGGGTCATCCCGCTCGCTCTCAATGATCATGTTGTGCAAGATCACACAACACTGCATCACCTCCCACATGTTGGACTTCGACCAAGTCATAGCTGGGTACCGGACAACAGCGAATCGAGATTGCAGCGCACCAAATGCCCGCTCAACATCTTTCCTGCAAGCCTCCATGGCTCGGATAGAGCGTCGAACACCTTGCGGGCGGGTGGACGCGGCTCACCCGGTACAACCTCCTCCGCGGCGGAGACGCGAGCGAACGGCGGCGACGATGTGGGGGACTAGCCGGCGGTGGTTTGTCTCGTCGATCTTGTGCGATTGTGGCCGACATCGGCGGCGTGGAGCGCGGCCGGTGGTGTGGCGACGGCGAGGCGGACGAGCAGAAAAGACGAGTCGGGGGTTTGGGAAAGTGGGCAAATAGCGCTCCACTCGCCGACAGCGCTGGCCCACGCGCGCTTTTCCTTTCGCCGCCCCCCAAGGCCGAACCCAACGGGCTGGGTTCCGCCTGGGAGCAGCGGCGCTAATTTCCGCCGAAACGGCACTTTTTCATGTCCTCGGGGGCGACTGGTGAAAAAACGGCGTTATTCACACCAAACGGCGCTATTTTGCGTCCTGGGGAGGCTCTGGGGGGACGACTGGAGATGCCCTAACACGCGAGAGAGATCATGCGGATATACACAGGCGTGATGCATGTTGTCTAAAACAAGGAAACGGTGGCGCGTGACCTCATTTTTGTTTGCGAACGTACGCGTGTGTGCGTGCGTGCTCGTTTGACAGGTTCATGTGGATGACGCTAAACCGGCAGTGCCAATCAGGCTACTATGATATGCATAAGTGCATTTATTAACAAAGAAAACGTATGGTAATCATGCCTAAGTGTGTGGTTGCCGGAATTTAATTATGTTCGGTAAGTATGGATGGTGGATACTACGTAACGTTCTCTGCAGCGTCCTTCTTTCTTCTTCCTGCATACATGCATCTTGTCATGAGACGACTCATGCATGACTCCGTATATCTTTTGGCCCAGAGTCTGAGTGCAACTATACCAGGAGTCAACGAGCGATCTCCTGTGCAATGCCCATGTCGAATCGAGGGCGACGAGATTACCAGAACTGCAGAACGCACGTGCCAGCCAAAGCAACATGTTTAATTTAACATTACCGATTTCCTAAGCACGCGTGGGATTGCAGAGCAGATAGGCGTGAACTCAACTGGTGACGAGCCTGCCGTTCGCGGAGAAGCTATCGGATCCAGATCAATCACGCATTGACATGGCTCCCGTCGAGGGAGGAGTGCAGTGCGCTATATCGTGAGGGAGAAGGACATGACACAAACTGATGACACATTCTCCTCGTGCCAAAATAATTTAAAACAAAGCCAGGTACAGAAACGGGAACGAAAAAGATGTACAGTATGCTCTAGATCAATCGTACTCAGAGGTTTCTTCATGGATATATTGGGTTTTCCTGGCAAGGAAAATGATAGTACCAGTAATCATGCTTTGTGCGTGCGCCTTTCTTAACTACAGGTCTTTTACGTCTGGAACGCTGTAGTTCATGGTAGCTACAGTGCTCAGAATTCTCACGCGCAAGAGTGATAACGAGCCCGATCACGGGGTATGTCCCGTAAGCGACCTTTTTAGCCTTGCAGGAATCGATCAAATCAACATCTTGAACCCATTACCAGTTGCTATCTGAATTCCCCAAAATCGTGTGCTGCTCTCCATCCTCAGACCTCTGATTTTCCTCTCCAACCTTCTTCCCAAATTGGAATAGCCCAAAAAGGTTGTACTACTTCTACCATCAAATTTTCCTCCGCAACCTCCTTCCCAAATAGGATGTAAGTGGTATGGATGATATTTTTCTAAATCTGCATTTGTATCCCTTTTTGAGGTTACAGTATGCACTTTTAGAATCCGCTGGATATAGATGTGTAATGTAGATATTGGTCAAGCCGATAATAATGGATACTGACGAAGGGATGGATGCTAAACCTATCGGGTGAGCCTACCCGGTCTAAGCCCCAAGGCCCAAGCTCCAAGGGAAACGTCATGGACTGTTCTAGAAGGCCCAATCAAATCCCACCCGCAAAGCCTTGCGGGTTAACAAAGGAAACATGTAACCGACTTTAGGTTAGGGTTTGTATCCCCCCCGGGACACGGTTTAAGACCTGGCTACCTATATGTAAAGTACAAAGTATTGGATCGCACAGCTCCAACCAGGCCGGCCTCGTCCATATATATATTGATGATTAGAGTTACAATACAAACCGTGTACACCACGTATAACTAAATATGGTTAGAATCAATCTACCTAAATTACAGGAGATATACAACACGTATATTCTAACACCCTCCCTCAATCTTAGCCGCATCAAGGAGGGTAAGATTGCGTCGACAACCTTCGAACAATGGCAAAGGCAAGGGTTTAGTAAAAATATCAGCAAGTTGATCTTTGGAAGATATGAACTTGATTTGAAGAAGCTTCTGAGCAACCCTCTCTCGAACAAAATGATAATCAATCTCAATGTGCTTGGTACGAGCATGAAAGACCGGATTTGACGAAAGATAGGTTGCTCCAATATTGTCGCACCACAAAATGGGTGGACTATCTGTTTAACACGTAGCTCATGTAGCAAGGACTGTAACCAAATGATTTCAGCTGTCGCATTAGCAAGTGCTTTGTACTCTGACTCTGTACTGGACCGAGACACTGTTGCCTGTTTACGAGCATTCCAGGCGATCAAGTTAGGACCACAAAATATGGCATATCCCCCCGTTGATCGCCGATCATCAATACTACCTGCCCAGTCAGCATCTGAGTAGACGGAAAGAGTAGTTGATATAGAGGGCCGAATATGAAGACCAAGCGATGAAGTATGCTGCACATAACGAAGTATACGCTTGACGGCAGACCAATGAGGAGCTCGAGGAGACTGCATAAACTGACAAACCTTGTTAACCGCAAAGGAAAGATCTGGCCGGGTGACAGTGAGATACTGAAGACCACCAACAATACTGCGGTACAATGTAGCATCCGCAGGATCCAAAAGAGCACCATCAGTACCCGTGAGTTTATCAACAACAGTCATGGGTGTAGCAGAAGACTTGCACTTAAGCATACCAGCGCGACGAAGAAGATCATGTGCATACTTTCGCTGAGTCAGAGAGAGGCCATGAGAATGATGAGTAACCTCAATACCAAGAAAATAGTGCAAAGTACCCAAGTCCTTGATGGCAAAAGCAGATCGAAGACCCATAACTAGTCGATCAGTGGCCTGAGCTGAAGAGCTTATAACAATAATATCATCCACATAGACAAGCAGATAAATAGTGACAGCTGGCCGATGAAGAAGAAACAAAGACGTGTCAGCTGACGAAGCAATAAAACCATGCGACTGAAGCACAGAACCAAGTCGAGAATGCCAAGCCCGAGGAGCTTGCTTAAGTCCATATAAAGCTTTATCAAGTCGACAAAGAAAATCTGGTCGGGTGGGGTCTTCAAAACCTGGAGGCTGACACATGTATACTTCCTCATCAAGAACACCGTGCAAAAATGCATTTTGCACGTCCAGTTGCCGAAAATGCCAATGACGAGATACACCCAAAGATAAACGCAACCGAATAGTGGTGGGTTTCACAACTGGGCTAAAGGTATCCTCATAATCAAGCCCATAACGTTGCTTAAACCCCTTTGCAACTAATCGAGCCTTAAAGCGCTCAATAGTGCCATCAGAATGCCGCTTAACCTTGAAGACCCACTTTGAATCAATAATATTGATGCCAGACTGTGGAGGAACGAGACACCATGTCTTGTTTTGAACAAGAGCATCAAACTCAAGTTCCATTGCTTCTCTCCAATGCGGAATACGCAGGGCGGCACGGAAATGGTTTGGTTCGGCATTAGGATCCTTAAGAGCTTTGTCAACACATGCAGTCAGCCAAGCAATCGTACCATCTGTACGCTTAAGTGGTTTGCTATTCCCTGTTTTGCTGCGTGTAACAGGACCAGATGCTGGTACAGCAAGGGGGCACTCATCACTAGCAGGAGACGTGACACAGGGCGAGTCTGAAACAACCAGCGAAGGAGCCTCTTGAGTCAATGCAGTATCCGATCCACCAGATGGGCCAGCTGATGAAGGGACCGGAGAGTGCAGACCAGTTGGCGAAGCGGCCTGGGAGCACGGCCCAGACGACGAAACCGGAGAGCGCGGACCAGTGCACTCAGGCAACGCAGCAGCCCGCGATGCATGACGACGCGTCGTGGCTTGCAAAGGCACAGGATCGACGTGATCTGCTGTTGGCGAGACAACTTCATCCAAGAGTTCAAGACGAGCGCCTCATATAGGACCTGCACCATGGTTAGGAAATAATTCGGGAGCATATGCAGCATCATCAAATTGGCCAGGATTAAATGTAGAAGGAGTGGTTTCAGAGGTATGGGCCGGTGACACACTAGAGAAAGGAAATACATGTTCATCAAATACGACATCCCTAGATATGTAGACACGGTTGGAGGGAATATGAAGGCATTTGTACCCCTTATGTTGTGCACTATATCCAAGAAAAATACACCGTTTGGAGCGAAATTCGAGTTTACGATGATTATATGGCCGAAGGTGAGGCCAACAGGCGCACCCAAACACGCGAAGAAAGGTGTAGTCCGGAGTCTCACCAAGAAGACATTCTAAGGGTGTTTTCATGTCAAGAACGCGAGTAGGTAAGCGATTGATAAGATAGCACGCCGTGGTGAAAGCATCGCTCCAAAACCGAAAAGGGACAGAAGCATGAGCAAGAAGTGTAAGCCCCGTTTCAACTATATGACGGTGTTTGCGCTCAACCGTACCGTTTTGTTGATGTGTATGTGGACAAGAAACACGATGAGTAATGCCAAGTTTCTGAAAGAAAGAATTAAGATTACGATATTCACCTCCCCAATCGGATTGAACATGGATAATTTTACGATGAAGAAGACGTTCAACATGTGCTTGAAACAATAAGAACACATTGAAAACATCAGATTTACGCTTAAGCAAATAAATCCAAGTGAAGCGACTATGCGCATCGAGAAAACTGACATAAAAGTTGTGTCCACTAAGTGTAGTTTGGGCAGGACCCCATACATCCGAATGAATAAGCTCTAAAGGAGCTGAAGTAACATGACTCGAGCTAGGAAACGGCAATTGATGACTCTTGCCTTGACAACAAGCATCACAAACTGCAGGAAGTTTATTGACCGACTCAATTGGTAACTCATGGCGACTAACGACACGCTGAACGATGGGAGCGGCAGGATGACCAAGGCGGCAGTGCCATTGGGAGAGAGATCCGCGGACACCGCTGAAAACTTGTTTGCTGAATGGTACGTCAAGATGATAGAGTTCTCCTCGGCACCGACCTCTAAGAATGGTTTCCCTCGTTTCCAGATCCTTAACAAAGAGATCATTAGGATGAAATTCAACAAAAACATGATTATCTTGAGTAAGCTTTTTAACGGATAAAAGATTACGAGTAACATCGGGGACACGAAGGACATCAGTGAGGTGAAGAGAGCGAGATGTATGTGTAGAAATAGATGTTTGGCCAACATGAGTAATGCGCATACCTGAACCGTTCGCAGTATGAACGTGATCACGTCCAGTGTAGGGCTCGGTTAGCTGAAGCCGGCCCAAGTCACCGGTGAGGTGGTCCGTTGCCCCGGTATCCATACACCAGCTAGCATCAACGGGGTATGAAGAAGTTTGCCCTTGGGTGGCCATGGAAACCTGGCGCTCGGTGTAGCGGCCGTCATTGCCAACACCAAGATAGTCATGCTGAAATCGCTTGAAGCAGCGGGAGGCAATATGGCCAACATTGCCACAGAGTTGGCAAATAGGGCGATTGCCATCCCGGGAGTCATGACGGGGTGCACCACGATCACGACCCCCGTCACGGTTGCCATCACGTCCGCCGTTCCGGCCGTAGTCATCACGTCCGCCGTTCCGGCCGTAGTTGCCGGATTGCTGCTGCTGTTGACGAGGATTGGTAGAAGGAACGGGGGCACGCTGCTGCTGCAGCCTGTTGTTGCTAGGACCACCAGAGTAAGAAGGATATGACCGGGAGTTACGGCCACCAGATCGACCAGCGAGGTGCGCGGAGTGTGGGTCGACGCCGAGTTCCATGGAACGGCGCATCTCCATACGTTGCTCAGTACCCAACATGCGTGCGTAGAGATCATGGATGGGCATGGGGGTGTCGCGGAGAGCCACTGCCTCCGCGAGGGCGTCGTAGTCTGAGTCGAGCCCATTGACCAGGTAGGTGGCAAGCTCTGAATCCCGAAGAGGTTCACCAATGAAGGTTAAGGTGTCAGCGAGCGCCTTGGCCTGATTGAAGTAGACAGCAACGCTCTTGTCCAGCTTTTTGATCTGAGATAGCTAGGTACGGATCTGTGAAGCACGAGCGCTGGATTGTGACGCGAAGCTGCTCGTAATGGTGATCCAGGCCTCCATGGAAGTTGTGGCAAAGAGCACCATGCCAGCCACGCTGGGACTGAGCGAGGACTAGATCGCCGATAGGATGGCCTGGTCCTGTTGAAGCCAGGCCGTGCACGCTGGATTTGGCGAGGTGGTCGTCGGCGCGCCCTCCGTGGTAGCCGGAGTGGTGATGGTGGCAGTCGGGCACGGGAAGGTGCCCTCGACGTATCCCATGAGAGAGTGGCTCCGAAGAAGAGGAACCACCTGAGCACGCCAAAAAAGGAAGTTCTCCGTCGTCAGCTTGACGGTGAGTAGGTGCGAGAAGTGGAACGGGGCCGACGTGGAAGACGCGCCTGAGCTCGTCGAGGCGTCCAAGAGGGCAAGCGTGCCAGCGGAAAGACCGGCAGGAGAGGTAATGGCGGCCGAGCTGTTCATGGTGGTAGAAGAGGTAATGGCGGCGGCAGAACACGGCGGCGGCGATGGAGCAGAAGCAGTAGATGAGATCGGTTTGGAAAAATCTAGTGCTCTGATACCATGTAAAGTACAAAGTATTGGATCGCACAGCTCCAACCAGGCCGGCCTCGTCCATATGTATATTGATGATTAGAGTTACAATACAAACCGTGTACACCACGTATAACTAAATATGGTTAGAATCAATCTACCTAAATTACAGGAGATATACAACACGTATATTCTAACACTATATAAAGCCAGGAGAACCACCGGGGGATGATCAAGCAAGACCGCACCATCAAAGACTTGAGATCGAGATCATACTCTCGACTTGAGCATCCCCCATTGTAACCGATCTACTCGTTAATACAGATCGACATAAGCAGGAGTAAGGGTTTTACCTCTACGAGGGCCCCGAACCTAGGTAAATCTTGCCCCCCTGTTAGACGACGATTGTCACCAGCGCCTACTCGTTCTCTTAATCGAAACTCTATCGGTTCATCCGAGTGACTTGTTGAGATGCATATTCGACAATTGGCGCCGTCTGTGGGAACGGCGGGCGCTGGATCTCCGGCATCTTTGGCTTCATCGACAAACAACTCGCGCTGGAACCCCGGAACTTCGACTCCAACCAATTCGATCCGCATCAGGTCGGTCGTCGTCACCTTCACTCGCCGGAACTACGCCTTTTCCTGTTTCGGGGTCACGAGGGGTCGCGTCGCGTGGCTTGGTTTTGCATCGCGCATTGCGTCCCCGGCTCCTGGAACGATCATCATTTCTCCTGGAATTATTAACACGCGAGAGAGATTATGCGGATATACGCATGCATACGTGATGTGTGTGTTGTCTAAAACAAGGAAACGGTGGCGCGTGACCTCATTTTTGTTTGCGAACGTGCGTGCGTGCGTGCTCGTTTGACAGGTTCATGTGGATGACGCTAAACCGGTAGTGCCAATCAGGCAACTACGCATAAGTGCATTTTTTAACAAGGAAACGTATGGTAATCATGCCTAAGGCCCCGCTTGGAATATCTTTTTAATATACTGGTGCGGAATATTCACACGGGTGTTTCGTTGTGCCCACAAAATACGGGAGAAGAAATATACGGAGCAAACTGCTGTTTGGCTGGCCCTCCATGAAACGCCATGACCCAATATTTTCTGCCCAGGTCGCCGTGGGGGCCTAACCGCGGCAGTCCTCGCCGGTAGCTTTGCCCTTGCCCATTGCCAACCGGATCTGCTGGCGTCTTGATGCTCTCATGGTTGTCATAGGATTTCTAGATAGCTCGTCTGGTGGAGTTCGCAGAGGAGCTCGTCCGACGGAGCTGCAGTAGCCAGGGTGGTCTGGTGGTCGACCGCGACGCCGGGGAGCGCATGCGGTCGGAAAGCACGATGGGAATTTCCAGGCTTTGCCGGAACGACAGCGGGCAGCATAGAGGTGAGCGGCAGCGGCGAGTCCCGAAGCCGTTCCAATGTGTGTCCTCGTTCCGTATTTTAATCAGGGTCTGGACTGGTCCGTGGAAATTTACGGGTCGAAACCGCATGAAACTGGCGGCCGGAAAATACGGAGGCGTAAAGAAACGGCCAACCAAGCGCTACTTCCGCTAATATCCCGGAGACGGTAGTTTTACACGGGTTTTGCCTAAAATACGGCATTCCAAGCGGGCCCTAAGTGTGTGGTGGCCCGGACATTAGGTTCGGTAAGTATGGATGGTGGATACATAACGTTCTCTGCAGCGTCCTTCTTTCTTGATGACAACATGACATGATTAATGCATGCCTCCGTATTTCTTCATCACATGCATGCGTAAGTAGTGCAACTCATGTATTCATGGCAGGAGTCAACGATCTATCTCTTGTGTCATGTCCATGTCGATCGAGGGCGATCGACGAGATTATCAAAACACATGCATAACGTTCTCTGCAGCGTCCTTCTTTCTTCATCACATGCATGCGTAAGTAGTGCAACTCATGTATTCATGGCAGGAGTAAACGAGCGATCTCTTGTGTCATGTCCATGTCGATCGACGAGATTATCAAAACACATGCCGGCCAAAGCAGCAAGTCTAATTTAACAGTACAGACTGCGTAAGCACGCGTGGGATAGAGAGCGGATAGGCCGTGGACCCAACTGGTGATCGACGAGCCCGCCGTTTTCGCGGAGAAGCAATTGGATCCAGATCAATCACGCATTGACATGGCTCCCATCGAGGGAGGAGTGCAGAGTGCTATATCGTCAGGGACAGGGACGGACAAGAACTGATGACATATTCTCCTCGTGCCAAAAAGTAACCATTAACAAAATACGTATGCTCGGGATCGAGCGTATTCAGAAGGATTCTTCCTGGATCTATTGGGTTTTCCTGGCAAGGAAAATGATAGTGATCATGCTTTGTGCGTGCGCCTTTCTAAACTAGTACTCGGTCTTTTACGCCTGGAAAGTTTTTTTATTTGAAACGTGAGGCAAAAGCTTTGCCTCTTTCATTAAATAAGCGAGAGGGTTCATACATAAAAAGTAAAGGGGGAAAATGAAGGGACCGCTCTCCCAAAATTACACGACTCAAGTTCTTTGCACCCGCGGCGACCCAAAGGCGCGCTTCGGTCTTGATGTTGCTAAGGAGGACGGTTGTGGGGGCGGACTTTTGCCGGAAAAATCTTGCGTTCCTCTCATTCCAAATGTTCCAAGAAGTGAGCATAGTGATAGACGCCATGGCCTTGCGGTTTGGCATGCTTGCACTTGACGTGGAGAGCCACCAAGAGTTGATGGAGAGAAGCGTCGTCCAACCGTCCATGGAGAGAAAATGTAGCCCGATCCATTCCTTGACCATTTCCCAAACTCTCTTGGCGTAGCGGCATTGGAAGAGAAGGTGGGCCGCCGTCTCTTGAGTTTGCTTGCATAGTGGACAAAGGCCGCAATTCTCCACCCCCTCTTCTCGAGGCGATCCGCGGTCCAAAGTCTATTATTGATGGCCAACCAAGAGAAAAATTTGATCTTCGGAGGCGCCCAAGCCTTCCAAACCATCTTGTCAAAACGCGTGGCGGTGGAACCAAAGAATTGGACCTTGTAGGCGGAACTCGAAGAGTATTCCCCATTTGACGAAACTCATGAAGGTGAGCCAAGGAAAAGTTGGCATCCATTTTACGCCTGGAAATTCGTAGTGTACAATAGTTACAGTTAGTGGTGGAGTCAGAAAATAAACCGAGCCGGGTCAAACAAATAATCTCCAAAAAGTTTAGCCATAAAAGCAAGTGTATTCAGCATAAGAAAGGTTCAAACATATTAAATTTCATAATCCATCAACCAAAATTACAAACTGACTACGAAGAACAAGAAAGATACATTAAAAATAGTGCTACATTTTGATAAGATAGTATCATACCATTAAGTTGAATCCATGTTGTCAAGACGAAACTCTCGAGAAAGATGACCTCTAAAGTCACTGTAGGGATGAAAACGTAGCATAATCTTCCTATCATTAATTTTTGCAAATATCCCTTTCTCACCCGAACAAATCATTAAATCATTGAGCCACTCATCCACCGTTCTGTTTCGAAGATCTGACTTCATAATATGCATGATCGGGAAAACTCTCTCAACTAATGATGTTGCCACAGGTAATGTCAACGCAAGTGTAGTAACCCGATAGACCAATGAAAAGGTCAAATGTTGTCTCTTCTGAACCAACTTGAGCACAAGACCACTCAGACTATCACAAATTTTGGTTTGGGGAAATTGTGACTAACTAAACGATTACGGCCTCTTGACAAATCTTCCCATCTCCTTTTATCTCTGATTTCAGGAGTACCATATTCTTCAATTGGTCTCCGAACTCTAGGATCGGCAATGACATTCGCTAGATCAAAGATTTCAGGAGTGCCCTACAACATTGAAATCAAAATCAATCGTTGAGCAATCTCTTTCACACAATCACACTATACAAACTAAAACTGAAATCTGAAATCCAAAGGGAAAATTAACCTGCTCGTGGCGTGCCCTCTTCGGATTTCTCGAGGTTGACAGAGCCAGCGCCTCTGCTGCTGCGGCTTCTTCCTCCTCCGCTTGTATCCACTCGGCCTCTCTATTGGCATCCATCAGATTGGGAGGTTAGGTTCGGCTGACCGGGTCACTGGGAGCTTAGCGGTGGTGGGAAGCAATCGGTCGGGGCACCGGACCGAGTGTGGCAGTGGCCCTACCGGCGGAGGCGCGACCGGGGATTAGTCCTGGGCGGGCTAGCTGGGCGCAGTCATGGCCGGACAGAGGGCGGGGATGGCGGCGCAGGAGTGGAACGGCGGAGGCAGGGACGGTGGGGCGAAGCACGGCACGCAACCTGGTTGGGCGCAGTACTCACCTGACGACGGGCGACAGGGGTTGGCGGCGCACAGTCCTGGTCGGGCGGGGATGGAGGCGGAGGAAGCGAACGGAGGCAGGGACGGCGGGCGGATGGTCGAGGTGGCGTAAAGCAAGCCGGGCGCAGGCCTGGCCTGGCGGTGGCGCGTAAGTGCATGTCTGGGTCGAGGGAAGGTCGGGGTTGAGCGACAAGAAAAGATGCGTAGATTTTTTTTTTCACCGCAGCTGTTTTGTTTTGTTTGAATCGGGTCGGTTAACCCTCCTCGACCCCTACTGGCGCCGTCCCTGGCTACAGTGCTCTGAACTAAGCGGGTCCGATCAATCTTATGGTTGTGTCCTGTAAGCGGCCTTGTAAGCTGGTGTATTCACCGGTGGCGGAGCTTGAAAGAAAATAATGGGAAGGACAACCATATGAAAATACAAATATTGCTCTAAGCCATGCCACTTCATTAGCTATTACTCCAGTTTTTTATTTCTTTCATAGGATTCTGTAAGGAATTAGTATATTTATTTGGGGCAGAGAATCTATTAAGATATTGAATAATAAAATAAATATTATCCTTGCAATTTTCAAAGCAATATTTAATTACATGATACGTCTCAAACGTATCTATAAGTTCTGATGTTCAATGTTGTTTTCATGCCATATGCTACATGTTTTCTATACACTTTATGTCATTTTTATGGATTTCCTAGGACTAACATATTAACAAGATGCCACATAGCCAGTTCATGTTTTCTGCTGTTTTTGGTTTCAGGAAAGTTGTTCTGGAAATATTTTCGGAATTGGATGAAACAAAATCATGGGGTCTTAGAAATTTGTCACGTACACAGAGTCTGGAGGGGGCCCGGAGGGAGGCCCTGGAGCCACCACACCATAGGGTCGCCCCCCCTTGGTCGCGCCACCAGGTGGTGTGCCCCCCCTGGCCGCCCACTGACGTTGTCCTTTCGCCTGTTTAAAGCTCCTATTCGGGTTAGCCCTAAATACCCGAGCCTCCATCCACGAAAAGTTCCGTAGCCGCCGTCATCGTCAACCCTAGTTCAGGAGGGTTATGAAGCTCTCCCCGGCACCCTGCCGGAAGGGGGAATCGGCACCGGAGGGCACTACATCACCATGCCTGCCTCCAGAGTGATGCGTGAGTAGTTCGTCCTTGGACTACGGATCCATAGCAGTAGCTAGATGGTTGTCTTCTCCTCTTTATGTCTCATGTTTAGATCTTGTGAGCTTCCTAACATGATCAACATCATCTTATTGTAATGCTACATGTTGTGTTTGCTGGGATCCGATGAATATTGAATGCTATGTCCAATGATTATCAATCTATCATGTTTATGTTATTTATGATCTTGCATACTCTCCATTACTAGTAGATGATTTGGCCAACTTGATACTTTTAACTCCAAGAGGGAGTATTTATGCTCGATAGTGGGTTCATGCCCCCCTTTCATTCACGCTCGAGTGACAGAAACGTAACGGATGGGGATGTGCTGTTGCAATTAGGGAGAAAACAACGATGTTTACATTACACAATTTACTTAAGGCAATATTCTGTTGCTTGCAACTTAATACCCGAGGTTTGATTGGATGACGCTCCGAGGGTGGATTATTAGTCATAGATGCAGTTGGATAACGGTCTATGAATTATGTTGTAATGCCCGCATGGATCACATAGTAATCATCATGTCATGCATATGCACTACGGTGAAGCCTTTATATATGTCAATTACTCAGCTATAATTTGTTTACCCAGCATGTTATCTGTCTGTTTTGGAGAGACACCGCTAATGAACTATGGAGCCCGGTCCATTCTTTTACACTGATAATACAACCACTACAAACAATGTTTTTTTTTACTGCAATTATTGTTTTTCTCTCATTCACTGCCATCACTGTTCTCTTCATTTACTGCAAACAAGTATTACTTTTTCACACTATACATCTAATCCTTTGTGTTAGCAAAACCGTTGACATTGACAATCTCACTATTTCGTTGGGGCAAAGTACTTTGATTGTGTTGTGTAGATTCCACGTTGCTGCTGAGCCTGGTAGTGCACCCTGCCAACACCAGTTGTCTTCAACCTTCAGAAGTGATTTCTTTCTCCTACTGGTCGATTAAACCTCGGTTTCTTTCTGAGGGAAAACTTGTTGTTGTGATCTTCATACCTTCCTCTTGGGGTTTCCCAACGAGTGCACTCCTGCACCATCAAGTTGTTTTCTGGCGCCGTTGCCGGGGAGGAAGAGGATTTCTGCAAGGGGAGCCTCTCACCTCCAATCTCTTTACTTTGTTTTTATTTTGCTTAGTTTATTTTATTTTGTCTTGTTTGCTTCTTTATATCAAAAACACACAAAAAATAGTTCTTATTCTAGTTGTTATTTTTATCCAGTTTTTAATCTTGCTGAAATGAGTATTCCTAAAGTTGAGGTTCGTTCTTTTAAGCAACAAGGGGAAAAAGTTTGAAAGATGCTTGGTATAGAATAAGTGATGCCCATCATAGATGTACTAAAAAATATTCTACCTTGATCCTTCTTAGGAATTTTTATGTTGGTATTACTAGTTGGTATAGGTATGTTCTAGACACTCTTACATGTGGTAATTTTCTGGGAACTCTAGCTTTGAAAGCTTGTAATTTAATTGAAAGTTTAGTAGGAACACCACCAACTAAAGTTGTTAAAACTGAGATCACTTTAGATGATGTTATAAAAAAGTTGAACTCTATGGAGAAAAAATTGCCAAATTTCCTTGATAATGCTAGCAAAGTTAATGAATCAATAGTAAGTATCAATAAAAGAATCACTATTTTAGAGGCTAGCAATACCCATGATAATCAAAACACCAGGATTGGTAAACTAGAGGAGACTATGGAAACTATAAGTTCAACTTTTTATTCTCTTAAGTTTTATAGGGAGAAAGCTTTTATGGGAAAAGAGCAGAAAATTATGTATGTCCGCATGGTGTCTAAACCAAAAACCCCTAATGTGCTTAAAATTGATAAAAAAATTAGTGAAACTAAAAGTGATTTACATGTTGAATCATCTTTAGGGGTACCTAAATTACCAATTTCTACAAGTTGTGTTTTAGAGGAAATTATTGATTTGGATGCTTCTTCACTTTAAAATACTTGATTCTTGTTTTTCAGGCCTAGCTAAAAGGCGTTAAAGAAAATCATTTCTTGTGAAATAACCAATATTTTTATTTTTGCAATGTTTTCTTCTATTTTCTTTGAGTCAAGGTGTTGTTTACTTCTATAGCAACTCCTTTGTATATTTATTTTCTCGTATTTGTTGTGCCAAGTAAATTCTCTAGTGAAATTTTGGAGTTAGATTTGGATTTTTGCGCAGGAAATAGATTTCTGCTGTCCACTCTTGAATTCGTATAAATTCACAGGAAGATCAAAACGAGCTGAAATGTTTTGTGCTTAATACTCAGCTGTTTCAGAAACTTTTTCTAGTTCTATGTTTTTCGATTTGAGCAATGTAAGTGCCCTGAAAAAAATCGTTTTACACATTGTTCTCGTTTTGACACATTCTGTCTTTTTACTTACATTCTCTCTTTTACTATGTTGAGTGGATTTCTTTGTTCCATAAAACATCAGTGGCTGTATCTAATGTTTAAAAGTATTAATAATTCTTGTTGCTTGTGTCCCTGCAGAACATGAGAGTTTTTTATTGTGCACTAACCCTCTAATGAGAATTACTTTGAGTTTGGTGTGAAGGAAGTTTTCAAGGGTCAAACGAAGAGGGTGATATAATGTGATCAGGAAGAGCGAAAAGGCTAAGCTTGGGGATGCCGCCATGGTTCATCCCAGCAAATTCCAAGAAGACTCAAGCGTCTAAGTTTGGGGATGCCTTAGGCATCCCCTTCTTCATCAGCAACTTATCATGTCACTTCTAGCGAAACTATATTTTTTATTCGGTCACATCATATGCACTTTACTTTGAGCGTATGTTTGTGTTTTTTCTTTTGTTTTCCTGGCAGCAATAAACTTAGTTGGAACCCAGCATTCTTGTGTGGGAGAGAGACATACTCCGCTTTTTCATATGAATACTTGTTTCTTTATCATGCTCGTATTTTTAGTTTTTCTTCTAGCTGCTGCAAATCCTTTTAACTCATTTTTTTGTGCATCTCTTATTCAGAGCTGTTAGTTCCAGTAGAGTAGTAGTAGTACTCTCTTGTTTCATTGATATATCATTTAGAGAGTTTTTGTTTATATAATATGATTGGTGTTGGAAAGCAGTAGAATATTTCATGCTTATAACGGTGCAAAAAGAAGCTTGTTTAGACTGTGGCTAGACTTTATCATGTAACATTAGATTTTATTTTAATTCTATGCTTAGTAGTTATTATTGTAGCATGACTTGTCTCAAATAGCTGAGAGTGCTTAATGCGCCATTGAAAGAATCATGAGTTGTTTTTATCACATTGAATCATAATATTGTGGTATTCTCTTTCGAATGCTTTATTTGGTTGACTTTGTGCATACTTACACCATGTTATGACTACAAACCAGTCACCTGTAGCCTCTATGATCATTTAGTTTTTGACTTGTAATACCGTTTAAGCTTTGATTAATAATGTTTTTGTCTCTATGCATGATTATGGTCATTATTTGTCTCTTGATTTGTCGCTCCGAGTCTTTGCGAGCCTCCACCTGTACTGAGTATGAGCTCTACTCGTGCATCCAACTCCCAAAAACCAAAGTTTGCCAAATATGTCCACCATACCTACCTATATATGGTATTTAACCGCCACTCCAAGTAAATTTCTCATGTGCTACCTTTAAACCTTCAAAATTATACCTGTTTTGTGCCCCTGTTTTAGGTCACGAGGACGTAAATAGAGAATTTTTATCTCACTTGTTGATTGGACTTTACACACCTGGACTAATGGCACATCCGCTTATCCAAATTGATAGAAGAGCTGACAGCGGGGTGTCCAGCCCCAAAATTGGTTACTATGAAATTATCTTCACTCTTTTTGCCCCTGATTTATCAGTCAAAGTATAATTATGTAAACAAAAGAGAAGAGGTATGATCTACTACACCAGTAGAGTCCTTAAATGGGAGCCTATATTGTAAGGTCTAGTTGACTTGTGACGTATTGTATTTTTTGTTTACCATTCGTTGACATAAGAATACACATCTCTAAAAAAAATGTATCCAATACCTCTGTTTAATAAAATAAAAAGCTCTAGCACATGAGTTAATCCATGTTTCCCTTTGCAAAGGGCCTTTCTTTTACTTTTATGTTGATTCTCCATCTTCTAACTTTATGCACAATTAAGAAAACGTAGTTATCATTCTGAGTATAATGTGTATCAGTCCCAAAGATTATTATTGATTGGTTCATGATATGTTATTACTTGCTCTAAATTATTTGTTTCTAGTCATCCACTTGAACTTTGAAGGTGTCGTGGCATTTATGTTTTGCTCCATTTTTAAGGACAAGTGAAATACCACTTTGCTATGTTTCCTTTATGCTCGAAACAAACGTATAACTTTAAAGTGCATTATTATTCATGATCTTGTATTTGTGTTACTTTTCATGATGCAACATGGTTGCTAAGTTTCATTGTTAGAATTATATCTACCATGCCTATGTTTAAAGTACTATGACCTCATCTTACATATCCTTTTACAAATATGATGATAAAGTTTATGTTGGTAGCATGTCACCTCAGAAATTATTTTGTTTTTATCGTTTTACCTACTCGAGGACGAGTAGAACTAAGCTTGGGTATGCTTGATACGTCTCAAACATGTCTATAATCTCTGATGTTTCATGTTGTTTTCATGCCATATGCTACATGTTCTCTATACACTTTATGTCATTTTTATGGATTTCCTGGGACTAACCTATTAACAAGATGCCACAGAGACAGTTCCTGTTTTCTGGTGTTTTTGGTTTCAGAAAAGTTGTTCTGGAAGTATTTTCGGAATCGGACGAAAAAAAATCCCAGGGTCTTAGAAATCTTTCACGTACACGGAGGGAGGCCTTGGAGCCACCACACCATAGGGTGGCGCGGCCCCTACTTGGCCGCGCCACCAGGTGGTGTGGCCCTCTGGCCGCCCACCGACGTTGCCCTTTCGCCTATTTAAGCCCCTCCTCGGGTTAACCCTAAATACCCGAGTCTCTATCCACAAAAAGTTTCGTAGCCGCCGTCACCGTCAACCCTAATTTGGGAGGGTTCTGATTTCTGAAGCTCTCCCTGGCACCCTGCTGGGAGGGGGAATCATCACCGGAGGGCTCTACATCACCATGCATGCCTCTGGAGTGATGTGTGAGTAGTTCATCCTTGGACTATGGGTCCATAGCAGTAGGTAGATGGTTGTCTTCTCCTCTTTATGCCTCATGTTTAGATCTTGTGAGCTGCCTAACATGATCAAGATCATCTTATTGTAATGCTACATGTTGTGTTTGCTGGGATCCGATGAATATTGAATGCTATGTCCAGTGATTATCAATCTATCATGTTTATGTTATTTATGATCTTGTTTGCTGTCCGTTACTAGTAGATGCTTTGGCCAACTTGATACTTTTAACTCCAAGAGGGAGTATTTATGCTCGATAGTGGGTTCATGCCTCCCTTTCATTCATGCTCGAGTGACAGAAACGTAACAGACGAGGGATGTGTTGTTGCCATTAGGGAGAAAACAACGATGTTTACATTGTTTACATTACACACTTTACTTAAGACAATAATCTGTTGCTTGCAACTTAATACCCGAGGTTTGATTGGATGACGCTCCGAGGGTGGATTATTAGTCATAGATGCAGTTGGATAACGGTCTATGAATTATGTTGGAATGTCCATATGAATCACATAGTAATCATCATGCTATACATATGCACTACGGTGCATCCTTTATATCTATCAATTGTACAACTGTAATTTATTTACCCAGCATGTTATCTATTTGTTTTGTAGAGACACCACTAGTGGCCCATGGACCCCGGTCCATTCTTTTACACTGATAATACAACCACTACAAACACTGTTTTCTTTACTGTAATTATTTTATTCTCTCATTCACACTGAAAACAAATTTTATTTTCCACACTATACATCTAATCCTTTGTGTTAGCAAAACCAGTGAGATTGACAACCTCACTATTTCGTTGGGGCAAAGTACTTTGATTGTGTTGTGTAGATTCCACGTTGCTGCTGAGCCTGGTAGTGCGCCCTGCCAACATCAGTTGTCTTCAACCTTTAGAAGTGATTTCTTTCTCCTACTGGTTGATTAAATCTCAGTTTTTTCTGAGGGAAAACTTGTTGATGTGCTCTTCATACATTTCTCTTGGGGTTTTCCAACGAGTGAACTCCTGCACCATCAGTACACCGTCATTTGTAAGTCAAAAGGCAATTTCATAGGAACCCTTGAAAGCAAAATATTGTTCAATTTGTTCTACATCATAAAAGTCATAGTTTTCCTTAACATAAGAGGTTAATATTTCATTATTATTATACTCACATTGAAAAGGAAGGTGTTTATACATCATAAAATAACAATACTCATCAGACCATTAAGTTATGTCATATATAAATATATAGAGCACAAGTCTCTAGCATAATAATTTAATTTATTTATTAGTTTCCATGCATGTATCCGGTTTTGAGACAAGCGTTATTTATTATAATATTTTTTATGAGTTTCCGTCAACACACCTTGCCAATAAGATATAGTTTGTAATAAAGTAATCATTAATAGCTAGAACAATAAAAGAAGTAAAAAACAAGTGTACTTTCTAAGTGAACTTATAAATAATGTTATACTCCTCGACAATGGCGCCATCACATAGTCTTAATAACCCACAAGTGTAGGGAATCGAAACAGTCTTCGAGGGTAGTAAACCCCAAATTTATTGCTTCATCATAAGTGAAGTTGCTATCAAACCCCTATAACTAAGCAAAATATAATCTAAATTAGTAAAAAAATCGAGGGAAACTCTTTAAACTCTACAAATTGAATTTATAGCGGATTATTGGAATAGACATGATAAAAAGTAGAATCATATATTAAACACGCACAACCTGATCATAACATCACAATTTATCAGATCCCAGCAAACACAACAACAAAATATTGTATAATATGAACCTTTTCGTGTTAGTCATCTCACAAGACCTCTATAATGAAGAGCACATCGGATAGGTCACTATCTCGAAACTGATATGGACCCGTACTACAATAATGAACTACTTATGCATCATCATGCAGATAATCATGGTGGTGTAGATGCCTCCGGCGATGATTTCCCCTCCAACAGGGTGCCGGAGCAGGACTCTAGAACCCCAAATTAGGGTTTCTGCGATGGCGACGGATTGATTTTTTTTCAATATTTTCTTCCACCCTCAACTTTTATGCTAGAGGGGTATTTGTAGGCGCGAGTTCCTAGCTGGTGCCTCCCCTATGCGTTATTTTTGGCGAGCTTCCTTCCTATGTATATTTAGGATTCTGTGGTTTTTCGTGGATTTTTCGAGGAATTTTTCTGTACAACTTTTGTGAACCTTAAAAATAGCAAAAAAACATAAACGGGACATTCCATAAAATTATATAGCAATGATTTAAAGTAGCATGCAACAACAACAACAACAACAACAACAACAAATAAGATAATTTTAACACGTATCACCTGCCGGCTCGAGTCTAAGGACAGCATGAGGCGCAGAAAGGAGAGGGGAGAGAGACGGTGTCGAGCGGACTAGGAGAGGGCCACATCGCTCTCAGGAGGATAGTGGACGGAGGAAAAAAGGAGAGCGTGTCGGGGCAAGAGACGTGTATGTACAAAGGGAGAGGCTCGGAGTAGAGAGATGCTCAAGAGGGAGGAGTGCGCGTGGGGTTGCTCGGGGCTGGATGTGTGTGGTCATTGAGGGAGGATCGATGTAGACACAAATGGGTAGCGTGGGTTGCTAGGGTTGGCAAACCCTATTTGCCGCCAGCAGGCGGCGCATTTTGACTCGGCCGCTGCAGGGAGGCACTGTTGGGCCGGCTCGTCTGGGTGTCTGAGCGATTTTTTTTTCCTTTTTCAGTTTATTTTCCTGTTTTCTTTTCTGTTTTTTCTCTGTATTTCTTTTCTTTTTCTGTTTCTTTTTTATTTTTCCTAAATCTTTTCATATTTTGATACAAACTTTTTAGATTTTTGAAAAATGCTCAGGTTTTAAAATTTTGTTCAGATTTAAATTTGTTCAAACTTGAAAATTGTTCACAATGAAATTTCTTCAAATTGAAATTTGTTCACATTTTGATGTGTTCAAACTTTAAAAAGTACACTTTTTGTGTATTTTGAAAACTACTCAAATTCAAATTTGTTCAAATTGAAATTTTTTCCATTTTTTAAAATTGTTCAAATTTGAAATTGTTCATAGTAAAAAATGTTCAGGATTAAGAATTTCAGATTTTGATTTTTTTGAAAATATTCATATTTAACAAAATTCATATTAATACAGTGTTTAAACTAAAAAAACATGGCTTAAAAACGTAAACAAAATAATTTGTACTTGTTTTTATTGGGCTGCGTTAGAAGCGGCCCATGTAAGTTTTCCTTCGGGCGTTCCAGCCATCAAACGCCGTTGCGGCAAATAGGAGCCCCCTAGGGTTGCGTAGGCCGGCCGCGCTAGGTTGGCCGATAGGTGGGCCAAGGCGTTAGGTAGTTTCAAGTGGGATGTTGTGAAAAGAAGAGGGGGAGAGAAGGAATAGGCCCTGTCGGCCTTGTTGTTGTGTTTTTTTATAGAATACATCAAGCATTCTTTTAAATTACTTGGACATGAAATGTAGTCAAATTTGTTTATGAAAATGGTTTTTAGCAAGATTATGCAATGGACATATGATGCATTATGACATGATGATGTCATGATGACGCATAAAACAAAATAACAAGCAAAGATATTTATAAGTTATTAACTCTGGACATTACAACCGACTCCTTTGCCGCAAGCCCGGCCGGTAGTTTTGGTGACACACTATAAGACATGCATAGAGATGACCCTTTCATCTCACACGTAGAGGATGTCTTCCGGGCCATCTAGTCAGGGCCAACAAAATCCGGGACCGGTGCGAAATTCTAAAATGGGGCCCTATCCTATATCACACAAAAATTAAAATGATTAATAATTCTAATATATATAACATAATATTTTATATAAGAATTGAATTTATTATAAACATACCTATTTAACTCCAAGGTCTATGGTAGAAGGATAAAAAGACTTATAGAATGTCTCTTGTGATGATTCTCTATAATAAACCTGTCCATAGCAATTCTTGAGATTAAATGAAATCTTTTTTTCTTTTCTCTTGCACTTCAGTGAAGTAGACTCACGATTTTCCCCATAATATGTAAAATTTGTATTACTCAACATACAAAAGATGAATACAATAAACTTGAAGTGATATCAATTGGAGGTTATGCACATTTAGACGAACCATCTAAATCACATTGTCTCATATCATGTTCGGTTGAACCGTTGTAGTGTGATCTTTGACCAAGAAGGCAAGAACCGTCTAATGATCGCTGCCAAAAGGTAATTAGGATATAGCAATTAGGAACAAAGTTTTAAATAGCCGGCTATAGCCTTCTGAGAGACTCGGAGCTACGGCTAGAGCCTTCAGAGGCTATATGGATAATAACTGCTAATAACCCGACTAAATGGATATAGCCTAGATATAGCCCGTTAGCCCGGCTATAGCCCGGCCATATCCCGTCTAGGGGACGAAAAAATTTGGTCCAAAATTTGTCAGCTTCGTCAATTTTGGAGCCCAAATCAATCACCGTCGGTTGGTGAATTGTTGTTGTCATGCGAGTGGAACATGGCGACATGTGGTTTCAGAACTTCTGAACTATGTCATGAATAGGGTCGCCCACCTCTCTTTCCATCATGTCCAAGGCCAAGTCTCTTCTTGATTGCTCTTGTTGGCGTTGGAGGGCGATCTACTCCACCGAGGTGGATCTAAAGTTCAATCCCATTTACGTGGGTCTTGTTCTTCTAGATCCGAAAGACAAGAAGATTCAACTAGTAGATCAAGCAGGCTTTGTGCTTGATCAACGTTTTCTCAAGGTACGTGAGAATGTCCATCCTGGATCTGAGATCCAATTTGCATGTCATCGTGCCAAGGTTCAAGATCATTTGGTTCCGCGCAATGGCTCTCTTATGGATCACTCTAATGCCATGGTTCCTCTATTGGATGCGGATTCTCTGGTTCCTTTATTGGATCGGAACCCTATTGACCCCTCGGTGGGTTTAGTCCATGCAGCTAAGATTTTAGACCTGGATTTTTCTAGAGGTCTTGCTCTTGCTAAGGAAGTCCGATTGCTTTTCGGATCGGATGTTCATGCTTCTAAGAAATACGGTGCTTTCAAAATGGTGGTATCTTTTGGCCGTGCTTCTTTTGAAATTGATGAAAACACGGTTGCAATGGCTCTTGAGGCGGCGATTGGCGGTTAGTGTGGCTCATTAAATGTTACTTGTCTTCATGATTGGGTTTTCTTTTTTGAGGTCTCATCAAAGGAGGTTGGATTTCATATATTGAAAATTAAATGGTTCTCATGTTTTCACTTCAAGTGTTATTTTCATCTTTGGAGTTTTGGCGGTCCAATTTGGATTTCTGAATTAAAGAGGTGGAATCACGAACAGGATAATGAGTGGACTTTGGTCTCGAGGTATAAGAATAAGGTAAAATCTAAACAGTTCAAGCCACAGAATCAGCCTTTTATTCATAAACCTATTGCTACTCATGCCAAAGAGACAGATGATTCTTCTGTGGTTGTTAAAGATACTGATACTGCTTTTGATTTTGAGCTGCCTGCCATCAAGTTTGGTTCGTTCGAGCCTGGATTTTCTGTTGCTAAGTCTGTTAGGGATCCTGTTCCTGTGGCCCCTGCTGTGGCCTCTGTGTCCGTCGATGATGGCTTTGCCAAACTAATTGATAAGATGGCGGCCCAGGTTTGGCCTTGTTCTAACTGTCTCTCAGCTAAACATGAACAGAAGAGTGTACGGGCCGGATTCGGTGTTGGTCTTGTTCACGTTCGGGCCATATCCGCAGAAACTGCCCGGGAATTAATGGAACTCTGAGTTGGGTAGTTAAATCGCCGACTATCGGAACCGAGGAGTCCCCCCTCTGTTCTATCCCCTGCGCCTGCCACTGTTCCACGAAAACCCTCGCCGGAATCTCCTCTCAAATCGGAACCTCCATTATCAATGGTGAACTTCCCCTGTGATCCTACCAGGTTCCTCCCGGCGGGGATGCCTGTCGCAGAGCCCTGGGCGGCCGAGGAGCGGCCTGCTCGCGTCTACATCACCTCTTCCGTGGCTCCTGCTCGCCTCCATGAATCTTGGGCCATTGCTCAACTGGTCCCTCGGCCACCTGTCGAAGAACTCGACGATATCTTACAGCAGATCGTTGATTACATCTTTCAAGAGTTACATATGCAGGTCGTCTCCTTTTCTGAAAGCGCGGTTGGAGTCGGCATGTTCCGCATGGCAGATCAGGTGGCCAGAGATATTTTGGTAAATTCTCCCCCGTTTATCTTTCCTGATGGTAGGATGCTCTCCTTCGTGAGGCATGATGAAGGGGAGAATGTGAGGGCAACTGTTTACACCAGGACCGGGTGGATTATGATTCTGAATCTGCATCTGGACTACCGTACCGATGAATTTCTTCGGGAGGTGGTTTCCAAATTTGGCAAACTTAGGTCCTGGTGGAGGGAGGATGCTTCCCCTGTCCGTACCTTGCTCAAGGTCACTTATGGAGGAGCTGTTGATATTCCTCGGCCGATTGTTATTCGTGAAGTTCAGAGATATGGAGGCCATGTGGTCTCCTGGACTTGTCATGTTTTCATTCTGAACAGCGATGTTGCTGACGCTCTACCGGGGGATGAGGACCTCCTTCCTCCTGATGGAAACCCGCATCCTGTTTTCGGTGCACCTGCCGCACCTGTTGACGAGGCTTGGGTACCACCAGTTGATCCTCAACCACAGCATGGTGGGTGGGGTAATTGGAACAATGAGGAGCAGGGAGAGAATAAGGCACATGAGGATCCTGTCGACCAACCTCCGGAGCATGAACAGGTGCAATCATCGGTATCTATTTAGTTCTCTGGTGCGACAGTGGATTCGATGAATGATGTCAGGGCAGAAGGTCCTGAGCACTTCGTGGAGCTGCAGCAACAAGTGGAACAAAACCAGTTGGCAATTGTTCCTTTTGTTCCACCAGTTCTCGCGGATGATGCAGTTCAGGATAATGAAGTTCAGATACTACAAGTGCTCCTGCCTGATCCTGTGATGGAGTGGTCCAGTTATTTGCTGGAACACAAAGCAAGGATTATTTTTGACAAGAGATTTGAACTTCTGTCCTCGATGTTGCCTTTGGAGGAACCTGTCTTTCCTGCCGATCCTGCTCCTATGCTGTTGGAGTTTAGCCCTGTGTCCCCTGAGCCCGCTGCAACTAAGAAGAGATCTAGGAAGGCTGCTACTCCTCTAGTCCTTGAGGAGCGTCGTGTGACGAGGAGCCTCGCTAAGAATGATGGCTTCCGGGTTCTGCCTGGTTCTGACAAGCCGGAACAAAGGAAGAAAGCAAACTCTTCTTGTCCTCAGACTTCTTCGGATGGGGAGACTCCGATCACTCCTGTTGCTGTGTTGAGGAGGGCGGGAAAGATGCTTCAGATTGAAGACTCGGAATTAACTGTGGAGAAGCTTGAAGCTTCTCCAAAGAAGCCCACCATCCCATCAAGTTTTGATGATTAGTGGGCCTTTGTCTTCTTTTTTGGGCCTTGTTGGTCCCTGGAGTGTCTGTTGGTCCGTTTTGCTTCATTTTGTTAGAAGGGATGCAATCTGTACTGCTATCTGGACAGGGTTGTTATTATTTGGTTATCTTTTAAGTTGTTCATTTATGATCGCCAACAGGTTTTATTACTTTTTGAATCTTCCATGGATAATACGACCTCATTGAATTTGGATTGGATTGTGTTTGATTGGAATGTGAGAGGCCTAAATGATAAATCTAAAAGAGAAGCTATCTATAATAAAATTGAGGAAAGCCAGGCTTCTGTTATTTGCCTCCAGGAAACTAAATGCCAGGACTTTGATCACTCTTTTATTAGGTCTTTTTGTCCTAAGAGGTTTGATCAATTTGTTTTCTCTCCTTTTGTTGGAGCTTCTGGGGGTTTAATTGTGCTCTGGAATGGTTCCATTTTCAATGGTGAATTACTGGAAGTTCATCGTTCTGCCATTCACATTAAATTCACTTCAGTTCATAACTCTGTTTCTTGGTTCCTAGTGAATGTTTATGGTCCCTGCAAAGGAGTGGAAAGAGATGATTTTGTTAACTGGCTATATAATCTCTCTATCCCTATTCATCATAACTGGATGATTCTTGGAGATTTTAATTTTATTAGATCATTGGATAATAGAAATAAACCAGGGGCTGATCTTAATGATATTTTTATCTTTAATGATGTCATTAGTCATATGGGTTTATTGGAGTTGCCTGTTAAAGGTAGGAATTTCACTTGGTCTAATATGCAAAAGGATCCACTTTTGGTCCAATTGGATTGGTTTTTTTACTTCCTGTCAATGGACATTGGATTTTCCCAATACTTTGGTTTTTCCCATGTCTAAAATCACCTCTGACCATTTGCCATGTACTGTTAAAATTGGAACAAACATCCCGAAGGCAAAGATTTTTCGTTTTGAAAACCATTGGGTTAATCAACCTGGCTTTCTAGACCTAGTGACAAAAATTTGGAACACTCCTGTCATGGCCAAATCAATCACTTCCAGAATCACAGCTAAATTAAAGAATCTTAGATATGCTCTTAAGGATTGGGGAAGGAATCTCTCTCAGTTGAAATTGCTTATTGAGATGAGTAGTAAAGTGATTCTGTTTCTTGACCAGTTAGAAGATGAGAGGACTCTCAATGTTCCCGAGTTTAATTTCAGACTTATTGTTAAAAAGCACATAAAAAATTGCTTGCTTTGCAGTCTGATTACTGGAAGCCAAGCTCTCTGGTGAAAACACTAAATATTTTCATGCCAGAGCTACTGAGAGGTTTAGGCGAAATACTATTCCCTCCATCACGGATGTTTCCGGCAACTTGTTGGTGGATCATCAGGACAAAGCTGCTGCTTTTTGGTCCTGTTTCAAGAACAGAATGGGTGTCTCCTGTCCACCTGTTATTGCTACTGATTTGTCTCAATTCTTGCCGGTGGTTGATGGATTAGAGGTCCTTGCTAATCCTTTTTCTGTTGAGGAAATTGAGGGGATTGTAAAACATCTCAAACCTGCTCGAGCGCCTGGTCCAGATGGTTTCACTGGTCTCTTTATTAAGCACTGTTGGAGTATATTAAAAGAGGATTTTATCAAACTCTGCAATGAATTTCATAGTGCTAAGATTTCTTTGGAAAGTATTAATGGTTCTTTCATTACTTTAATTCCAAAGACACATTCTCCTGAGACTGTGAATGACTTTAGGCCTATTTCTCTGACCAACACTTGTTTGAAATTCATCACTAAGATTCTGGCTAATCGTTTCCAAGCTAAAATTTCTCGATGCATCCATGCTAATCAATATGGGTTCATCAAGTCCAGAACTATTCAAGATTGTCTGGCATGGTGTTTTGAGTACATTTTTCAGTGTAAGCAATCTAAACAGAAAGTGGTGGTTTTCAAGATAGACTTCGAGAAAGCTTTTGATACCATTGAGCATAGTGCCATACTCCAAATTTTGAGATCTAAAGGATTTCCTTCTTTAGTGATAAAATGGGTGAAGGAAATTCTTTCCTCTGGATCATCTTCAGTTCTGTTAAATGGAGTTCCTGGCAAACCTTTTGTCTGCAAAAGAGGAGTCAGGCAGGGTGATCCTTTGTCACCTATTCTCTATGTGCTGGGTGGGGATTTGTTGCAGAGTATTGTTAATCTGGCTCTAAGGGAGGGACGTCTTCGTTTACCAATTCCCATTGGGGGAGATTTTCCTATTGTTCAATATGCGGATGACACTCTGGTGATCTTACCTGCTGATTCTGATCAATTATTGGTATTTAAAAATTTGCTCAACCTTTATGCTCAAATCACTGGGTTAAAGGTGAATTATAACAAGTCTTCAATGATACCAATAAATTTATCGCATCAGGAAACTGTTGATTTGGCTTCTGTGTTGGATTGTAATGTGGCTTCTATGCCCTTCACATATTTAGGCTTGCCCATGGGAACCACTAAGCCATCTATCAGAGATTTTGCACAACTCATTGACAGAGTTGAGAGGAGACTTTCTGCTATAGTCTCCTTTCTTTCTTATGGGGATAGCTTGGTTCTTGTGAATTTGGTTCTGTCCTCTTTTCCCACTTATTATATGTGCACATTAGTGATACCTAAGGGTGTCATTGATATTATTGATAAAGCAAGGAGGAGGTGTTTATGGAGGAAGGACAAAAATAAGCAAAGAGTGAATTCTTTGGCTGCTTGGGACATGGTGTGTAAGCCTAAAAGTAAAGGAGGCTTAGGGGTCATTAATCTTCAGATCCAAAATAGGGCTTTACTGCTGAAATTCCTGGCAAAATTCTATAACTCTATGGATATTCCTTGGGTTCATCTAGTCAAGAATGCTTATTATTTTCAGTCGGTTCCGCATGTTGTGACCTCCTGTGGATCATTCTGGTGGAGGGGTGTTATGCAATTAGCTGATACTTGGTGCTCATTCTCTTCTTGCATAGTGGGGAATGGATATACTGGGCTATTCTGGAAAGCTTCCTAGATGGGACAGCCTTTGTCAGTAAAATTACCAAGATTGTTCTCCTTTGCCAAGGATCCTTTGTCCTCACTGAGAGATTTGAAACTGTTGTCAGACCTCTCGGATGCTTTTTATTTGCCCCTTTCAAATGAAGCTTTCCTTGAGTTTACTGATCTGCAAGTCCTCTTGGATAATGTTCAGGTGAATGACAATGATGATGTTTGGAAATGTAATTTTAATAAATGGGTTTATACTTCCAGTAAATTCTATCAGCTGCAGTTTGCTCAACTGCCTGATGATGGGCCTGCCAAGTGGATCTGGAAGTCCAAATGCATGTCAAAGCATAAATTTTTTTCTTGGCTGATTCTAAAAGATAGAATTAATACCAATGACATGATGAAGAGAAGGAACTGGAAGATTGAGGGGACTGATCACTGTGTTCTTTGCAGTAACCTTTGTCATGAGGACTGGATTCATTTGTTCTTCCAGTGTGTTTTCAGCTCACGGATTTGGAATTACTTGCAAATCAGCTGGAGTGATAACACAGTTTTGCATAATCTCTCAAATGCAAAAAGGCTTTCAAAGGACCTTGTTTCACTGAGATAGTGATTCTTGCCTGTTGGAACATCTGGAAGCAAAGGAATGGAGTTATATTCAAATCGGAAAGACATTCCTTTATGGGATGGAAAGTTGGCTTCTTGTTAGATCTCCTTATGCTTAAGCATAGGTTGAGTGCTTCTTTGGCTGCGGATTTATCATCATGGATTAAGACTCTACCTTAGCTAGCTAGTGTTAGCTGGTGATAGAATGCCTTAGTCTATTCCTTTGTGTTCATTTGTACATAACTGTAACACTCTTTTGATGGCAATAAAGGGCTGTGGGGGACTCCCCTGCAGTAGAAAATGTTTTTTTAAAAAATGTCATGAATAGATGTTATTTAAACCCTCGATTGTTCGTTCATCTTATATGATTATGTTGTTATGTTATGCATTTGCGAATAATACTATATATACTATTATATGTTGTCTAAATTTTACTAATTTTTTCAATATTCTAGCAAAACCGCTATATGGTTATAGCCCGGCTGTAGCCTTTCGTAGCTTCCGAAATCGCCGGGGCTAAATGCAATAGCCCGTTATTTTAAACTTTGATTAGGAATCAACCGAAGTATTATCAGTAAAAGAAGAAGAGGAACTGTCACCAACGCTCGGGATGTAAATACGCAAGTGATTTTTTCTGTGTTCGGTTCCAACAGCGTGTTGCCCTGCCCACAACTCGGGATTGGAAGACTTTACACATGAGGCAGGGGGCTGGGGCGGGACTACTTCGATTTGCAAGTACCTTCCGTGTTACATCGGATGCGGTCAGGCATCAGAGGTCCCATGTTAGATGTGATCGATGATCGTGTTGCTAGGTTGTTTCGGATCGTCGATGGATTTTTGTTTCCCTTAGTCACTTGTGTGCTAGAGGCCGACGATTGTAAGCGAGAGGCCCATGAGCGAAAGATCCACTATGTAAAACGTCTGTGTTTCGTTGGTTCGAACAACGCCAGGCTCCATCGATACATATATTGCATATATAAAAATTTGGTACCCTCAAATTTTGTGGGCCTTGTGTGGGCCGCACAGTTGGCACCAGTGTAGGCCCAACCCTGCATCTAGTCCCCTCTTTGACTCGATGTAACGCACACTCTCTTGTCGAATGCATACAACACCGTGACGAGCAGCCACGCCTAAAAGCCGCTGGACCTGAATGAGCTCACTCGTAGGGCTCCATCGAGTTATACTAAACTTTTGTACTTCAATATATTTTTAATTGATATTACTAGTTCGTTATAATCCTTAGTTTTTATCAAAAATATAAATAATATGGCGATCTTTGTTATAAGTTGTAATTATAGAAGGTATTTCATTTGATCCCAAACTCATAGCATCCGTTTTAATGAAAGATATATTACTTTATTTTGTTACTGAGTATAAGTTAAATGGATATGTACACTGGATTTCCCTTAAATGCGACAAAAATAAAAACAAAAAAAAATTATGAGGTTGCATGGATTAAATCTGACGATTCCATCAATTATTATATTCACTATCTATAAGTATTTTTGGTAGATATTTCTAAATGGTATGGTCCAGACAATATCTTGATAGTGATTTGTAGTGCATGATCATGCATAATTAAAGATAAAAATCTCGATTATATAGGGTGTTTATGAGGAGCTTATCACTAAATTATTTGTATGAAAGTTACTATTTTTTCAGTAGTCAAATTTGCATCACATATTCTAGCGTAAACACAATTAGTTGACAACATGTGCGTTCAATTTTTTATGATCAAGCAGCTATGATGGAGCGATGAACCACGATGTTGCGGCAACGACGGCTGGGTGATGCATCGGCTATGGAGTGATAGACGGGACAGTGCATTGAACGTGGAAGTCTTACTTCCTCCGTTTCAAAATATAAAATGTTTCAACGTTTTCTAAATATCATGTCTCTAGATATGTTTTAGTGTATAGATTCATGTATATCTTACATTAAAACATGCCTAGATACGTTTTGTCTAGTAAACGGTAAAGCATCTTATATTTCAATACGGAGGGATACAAAGGAGATGCTCAAATATGTTAGACTAGGGATCGAGAATTATTTTCTCTGTGTTGCCCGTGCTTTTGCTTATGGTCAACCAACCAACATGGGCATCAGGCATCGGGACATAGCGCCTCTGCCAAACGTACATGGTACTAGAGGAATAGGAGAGCTTCGTATTAGCCGCTGCCTGACCGGTAAGGTACAATTGCTAGCAACAATCACTTTTTTTTTTTGAGTTTTAGAATTTCAATTAAACATAGGGAACACAATTTACAATGTCCTTTCTAACAACAGACTCTGCCTCAGCTGGGACATGCCCAACCAGAAACTATTGAAGACTGAGGATTTTGCTATCTTGGCGAGCATATGAGCTGCCTGGTTACTCTCTCTTCTGATATTGTTAATTTTGAAGCTTCTGAACTTGCCTTCCTTGTACAAAAAAAAAAAAAAAAAAGAACTTGCCTTCAATCATTTCGATGTCCTCGTACGTGCGCCAGAGATTCGAGAACTTTTGATTCCTGTTCTTTATCGTATACACGACGGCCGCATTGTCACACTCTAACTCGACTGACAAATTATCAGGTTTGGAAATTTCTTGAAGAGCGGCAAGACAAGCCTTAGCTTCAGCATTTGTGCTTAGGCTGGTGCCAATGCACCGCCCCACTCTCGCCTCGCCACGTCAGCTTTACTCTCACTCTCACCCCCACTCTCACCTCACTCTCGCCCCACGGTGCCAGTGCACGGGCTGTAACTTCTCTCTCCTCCACTCTCGCCTCCACTATCGCCCGGCCTATCGCCCCCATTGGCACCGTGTCGCCCCGCTATCGCCCGCCCTCTCGCCTCGCACCCCTCCTATCGCCCCGCCAACGCGGGCGTTAGCGCGCCCTCTCGCCCGCTCTCGCCGGGCGAGCCTGCTACCGCCCGGCCCGCTCCTCTCGCCCCTCCTATCGCCCGCTGTCGCCCCGCGCGGGGCGATAAGGCTCCTCTCGCCTCCTCCTCTAGCCCGCGTTGGCACCAGCCTTATACCAGTTCCTCTATTGCTTGCCCACTGTACCATTCCATTGTGATCTCTAGCAATGCATCCCATATAGCTCTTCCCATCCTTATTGGAGTAGGCTGCATCAACGTTGATCTTAACCCAGCCATTTTTAGGAGGTTTCCAAGTCTCGGTCCTGCTCGAGCATGCATTCTCTTTTACAGTCCCATGGCAGACAACCACCATCGTTCCTGCTGTAGCCATTGGTTGCTTTCCTTTATCACTGTCTTGTTTCCTACAGTTTATCATAAGGTCTTGTAGGTATTTGTCCAAAAAGCTCACCGAGTCAGAAATCTTACACTCACCTTTCTCGTGGACAATGTAACATCCCAAGTATGAAAAACAACCCTAGAATGTTTGCCTTTTGTTTAAATTTAGTTTGCATCATTCCATCATAATCATTGCATTTGTTTTCACTTGTTTTCCATTTGAATTTTGAAACCAAAATTCAAACCCTTGTTTCATACTTGTTCTGTTACAATTGTTCAAATGAAACTTTCAAATCAAACCATTTATTTGGTTCCAAAAATTTGAAAGTCCAAACTAGTAACTTGCTTCTTTTTGTCAATAACTCAATTAATACCCATTTCAATCAAATGCATTTAAATTACAAACAGCAATAAAATTTAAATTTTTGAAAAACAAAAGTTTGCACAACTGGGTTTTTGTAATAAATAACTAATAAAAATTATCACCAAAATTTTTCATCCCCAAAAACCCTTCTATTTTTCTCCTTTTTTTTCTTTTCCTTTCAGCAAAAAAAAAATATAGAAACAAAAAAAAAGAGGGGGAGGGCAGGCCAGCCCACTTGGGCTGAGCCCACCACACCCCCACGAGCCCAGGCGCCTCCCCCCTATCGTCTTCCTCCTCTGTACGGAGACAGAGGAGGGGAGGCTCCCCCACCTGCAGCTTTCCTGCTCCCCCCTCCTCCCTACTTATCCCTCTCCCCCCTCGAGGCTCCAAACCCTAGCCCTCTCCCCTTTCTTCCTCCTCAAGCCGCCGCCACCTTCTCCCTTTTCCCTCTTCCTCTCCATGTCCGATTTCTTTCACTCAACCTTACCACCTCCATGGCCGGTTCTTGAAGCTCCAACCGCCGCCTCTACGCTCGCCGCCGAGGCCGTCCACGCACGGGAACGGAACCCTCTCGGCCTCCTCTCCCTCCTCGCTTCCTCGACGGGGCCTGGGAGGCCGCTGATCGCCGCCGCCAAGCCGCCGTCTGTTCCGTCACCGCCACCTCCTCCTGTCGCCCGCTCCCGAGCAACGAGCCCTCGGTGAGCGCCCCTGCCTCTCCCCTCTCCCCTCTCTCCTTCCCCTCTGCTCCGTGGGCGAGCGCGCGCCACGCCCGCGCGCGGCACAACCCTCGCACACGCCGGCAGCGGTGGTCGCCATCGTCGATCGTTTCCTCGTTCAGTTGCCTGAATTTCGTTCAGTTTCGTCAGGCTTAAAGCCGGGAGCGCTACCTCAAAAACCAGCGCGCGCTATACCTAACAGAACCGAGCGAGTAGCCCACTGGTTACAACCGTGCGCGCGCACCTTGTGGTCGTGGGTTCGATCCCCCTCCCCGCGCGGTTTAACACACTTTTTTATTTTCTTTTTCCAGATCCAGAATCCAAAGTTTATTCGCACACAAGTCCCTGTAGATATTTTTCCTAGTCCCTGTAATTTAATAAAATGGCAGAACACACCCTATACTTTGAAATTGCATAACTAGTTCATTATAAATCCAAATTTAATAATTTAAATATGTTTTCCACACCAAATTAAATTCTCTACCTAAATATAAACTTTGTTTACTGTTTTGAATATTTTAAATTGATGAAATATTTGAATCCTTGTTTAATTCATTTAATTTTGCAAAATTCATAACTTGGGCATAAAAATTCCAAATTCAACAAATAAAATATGTTTTCTATACCAAATTAAAATCTCTACATGTTTAAACCATCTGTATACTGTTTTGAACCTTTCAAATGGTTTCAAAATTTCAAATTCACACAACTCTCAAATTTGGTCAAATTCATAACTAATTCAAATTTAATTCAAATGGCACATATAAAATATGTTTTCCATTCAATTTTTCATGTACTTTGCAAATATCAACTTTGTGTTCTGTTTTAAGTAAATTAAATTGCTGAAAACAACTGTTTCTTAATTAATGCATTTAAAATTGTCCAATTAATAACTAATTCATTTTAATTCCTTTTTCAACAAATGAAATATGTTTTCCATCTAAAATTTTGTGTTCTTTCCAAATATGAATTTGGTTATCTATTTTGAACACTTAAAATTGATGAAAACAACAAATGCTTGTGTAACTCATTTAAGAAGCCAAATTTCATAACTTAATAAATAAATTTCCAAACTTGGTAAACACCTTTTCAAATTGAAGATATTGTTGTTTTCTCATTGTTTTCCTCATCCATGCATCATTCTAATCAACTTTCACAGGATGGTTAGCTGTAGATCATTTAATTCAACCTTAATTCATGGGCTTTTCCAAATGCAATCCAAATTGCATATAGGCCCATTTAATTATGTTACCATGTCAACTAGCTTATCTTTGATGCATCAATTAAATTGTCATGCATCATTCCATGTTTGTGCATTATGGCATGTTATTGATTGTTTGTCTCTCTGCGTTGTTTGTTTGCTTCTTCTCGAATAGACGACGACGTTGAGACAGACGAGGGTTACGACACTACTTCAGAGGAGTTAGCCCAGTACCAGGCTACTGAGTTTGCATGCAAGTATTCACTCACATGAACCATTGTGTCCTTTCCACACTGGATATCGATACTTTCCGTTGCTTGTGTTCCGATCCTATCACATGTTATCCTGTAACCCTGAAATAGCCTATCCTCCACACCTATAACCCTGTTGCTTGTTGCCTGTGTCTTACTAGCATGCTTAGGGTTGTTTATGCTTGAGTCTGATGTCCGTTATTTCTGTTACCATATTTATTATGTTCTGGGGGCTCGAAGTTTAAACAACAACCTGTTAATGTTTGAGGTAATGCTAATTTGATGATAAGGCACCGGCAGGAGGCCGGGTATGATTTTGAGGCCTGCTAGTGTCGAACTCAGGAAAAGTTCTTGTCCTCTGGATCCATGTTGAGCGCGCTAACCACATGTGGGAAGCGTGTATGGGCGCCCCCCGCAACTCTGATTCGATTCGCATCTCGTCCAAATCGCCACACTTAGTTCGGTCTTTCCATTTGATGCACGCATATGCAGGTACGAACCCTCGGCGCCAGGGTGGAACTTTTGTAGTCGGCATTTAGGGCGGCGTGGTCTTCCAGTGCTATGAGGGTCCCCCTTTTCTTCGTGGGGGCTCGATTAGCCGCGCACGCACAGCACGTGGTTCTTTGGGCTTGATGCGAAGAAGAGTTGGGTTGTGTTGAGTGTTTCGCTTGGTGGGTTTGATCCCCATCTGGCGGGATATTCTTACGTGTACGGCCAAATTGGTGCACCCCTGCAGGGTTAAATCTTCTCGAGAAGCCGTGTTGTCCGCGGTTATGGATGACTTGGTGATAGGGCTGGCTAACAAGGATTAGACAACTTACACCTAATTAATACTAATTTGACTAGTAATAGGCTTATTGACACAATAACTTGAACCTTCATTAATCCAACTGTGTGGGTTATCCTCGGATTGATTCTTTGGATAAGGGGCGAGATCCAGGATGGTTTTGTTTGAGGTTAGTGGTAGTTGGTTCCGATGCGCTATCTTATCCCTTTCTTTTAGCCGGATGTTGTAGCGAGTCTCTGTAGTTGGTTAGTGCAGCCCGCTGTCGCACCTTTGTATTACTATCCTCCGTTGAACCCAAAACATCTGTACTTGGTGTTGCCGGGTACACTTTGATATCTTGTGCGTCTTGCTTGGCATTACTCGTCTGTACTGACCCCTTTGGGGCTGCGTGTTCTGCAGACTACGTTTCCGAGGATCCCCATGGTGGCTACTACGTGGAGTATGACGAGACTGCTGACGAGTAGATAGCGGACCTGGGCAGGATCCGAGACTACGTGGATGGGCTCCGTCTTTTCGTTTCCGGCCTCTTAGGCCTATTTGGATCTTGTCTGTACTCAGACACTTTGGATGTTTCCGCTGTCATGTAATGATGACTTGTTGGGACATGTGTCCTCTGCATGACTGTATTTGCTATCTCTGCTCTAGTGAGAGCTATTTGCCACTTATTTCTATTTCTTTGTGTCCTAGAGATTTGTTGTGATATCACTTGTTCAAATGCCGTTGACGTACCATGTGTGTATGTTTTGAAGTACGTCAATGGAAGTAGTCGGATTTCTATGGGATGATTTACACAGACGATGAATAGTAGGGGATGGTTGTCACACGTTTACGTGTTGGCCTACTCATATTGAGATGCGGGTGCCGGTATGCCCCGTAAGCAATTTATCTACTGTTTAGCGGACTGTGAGTATCCTCTAGAAGTCCGGGTGCGACAGACAATATCACACCGAAGATGCCAAGAACGCCAAAGCGTCATGAGAACGAGACCCCTTCTGTCGTTACTTAAATTGGCCAGCAGAACGAGTAGCCAATCTGGACCCAAAAATCTGAAACAATCCTCGTCCAGAAGGCTCCATTTCTTCGTTATTTCATCTCTTAAAGCTTTTGCTTTTGCTTTGCTAGCAGCAATCACTTTGACCTGGCCACCTGGGACGTAATCGATGTAATATGTATAGTGAAAAGGCACCTTCGTCACGCAGCCTGAACTTCGTTCTACCACAGCGTGGCCAACGTGGCAGTCTTTCACGTGTGTTTGATCTTAGATCAGATGGAAGCTCTTCTTTATTCAGGGATGCCCAAAACAGAAAAGTTGCAAAATTATACATAGTCAAATTTATGTGAGAAACTTTGTTTCAGAATTTGAGCTTTCTAGAGCTCTTTGTTTTAGAATGAAGATCGAAAGACAAAACATCAATCATATTTTGCATTTATGGTCTTCCAAATCCTCTCCAAAATTAATTATTGCATTATATGTTATCATCATAAAAAAAATACATTGAAATGAGGGTGTTTGTCGCTATCATGGTGGACGACTTTCCCGTTGGCGTAGGAATATTTTGGATTTGGCGTGCGGCACCACTATCGAAAGAAGTGGCGCGCTTTGTGCCCCGTGTATATACTGGGTTGGTTGTACAGGAAATTAAAAATTTCATCATGCATGCTACGCAACCGTCAAGATCTATCTATAAAGATATAAGTGAATAACAATTTCAAAATCTAGTTCTCGACATCGTGTGGTCCTATTCATAACATTAATCTTTGCTCGATTTCTAATGCTAATAGAGTGCTCATTTTTCTTAACAAGTAAATTAGATATATTCAAGATCAATAATTTGAAAAACAAATATCAAGAATTTGAACTATCTAGACAGTCTATGTTAAATGGTATACTCACTCAGTCTCAAAATAAGTGTCACTCAAATGGATGTATCTAGATGTATCTTAAAAGTAGGCACATCCATTTAAATGACACTTATTTGAAAACGGAGGCAGTATATCATGTGCGGTCCATATGTCAAGATTATATTTACGAAAAATACATCAAATAGACATACACGTCATATGTTATACACAGTACGCTACACAAGGTGTGCTCATGGGTCGCCCAACTCCTCCCAGAGCGCTATAATACCCCGTAGTTATAGGATACGCGAGGGAAGAAATATAATTATGTATCTTCGAGTTACGAGGACAAGTTGAGGTGGAATCGATGATCTAGAAACAAGTCGTCAACATCTGGCAATAACACTTGAGTTAACCTCGACTCATCTATTTTGGATTAGGGTTCTCGACAAGACCATTTGGAAGGGTTTGGTGGGAAAATAAGTTTTCAAAACAAACATCATTCCTGATGAATTAGTTAAGTCTCAGACAAGATTAGAATCTTTATGTGGTTTCTTTTTAAAAGGGTACTTCTGACAAAAGATAATCTGGCAAGACGAAAGTGGAATGGATGTAAGAAATGTGTTTTCTGCGATTCTGAGGAGTCGATTCAGCATTTATTTCACACATGTCCTTTTGCTCGTTTTATTTGGAGGATTGTTGAGTTCTCTTGTAATCTTCCATCACCAGCTAATGTGTCGAATTTGTTTGGGAATTGGTTGAACGGCTTAAATAATTTAGATAAATCACATATACATGTGGGTGTGTGTGCTTTGTTATGGTCCATTTGGACTTGCCGAAATGACTTGATTTTTAACAAAATAGGAGCTTCAAATTATTTGCAGGTTATCTACATGGTTACCCGCCATATCCGAGCGTGGTCTGTCCTTCTTCCTGTGGAGCAGCGGGAGTGTATGGATACTGGATGCGTCCGAATAGAGACGGTCGCTAGGGCTTTCTACAACCTGGCGTGCTGGCAACGGTTTCGTAGAATTGATGCTGCATAGGCGTGGATTTTTCAGCTTGTTTCGTTGGCTAGTGTTTGTGGCGACGTTGTCTGATCCTTGAGATGTAATCATGGTTACTTTTTTTCCTGCTTGGTTCTAAAAAGAAAACTTTGTAATAAAACAGTTGTGTGCATCAATTGATGCAGAAGCTGGGGCTTTGCTCTCCATTTCAAAAAAAAAATCTCATCTTATTTTTGACCCGGGATTTGAAATTACAAAGTATATTTGAATTGAACCATTTGAAATTCAAACGAGTTGGCTAGATTTGAATTATGGAGTTGATCAATTTAAATGAATTGAATAGTACATTGTTGATCAATGTAAGATCATTTCATATGATTTTCTAAACTTCCATATTCAAACAAATTTAAACAACAGATTGATATTCAAATTATTTCAAACCGAAGACAAACAAGAATTTAAATAAACAATAACTAATGGAATTTCAATTTCATTCATGTTCAAGTAACAGAATACAAAATTGAATTACAAATTGTATCACAAAGGCAACAATGGACGGATTATAAATTTGGATCCAATTCATTACAAGAACCTATTCTAAACCTACTCTAAACCTATCTATCTTCTATCTTAACGAAGACACTTCAACTCGTAGAAAACAAAAAGAGAACATATTGGTTATGTTAAAATGTTTACTCACACCAAAGGTGGCGCAATTTAATGTTTTGGATGCAACGGAGCCCTGACTAAGATGAATTTGTAGCCAGGTACTCAAATCAGTGAGAAATCAAAGCAATTGTGAACCAATAGGAAGAATTTTCCAATAATGGCCAAGAGAAACATTCCAGAAAGCTCAACTCAATGGACTTGGAGCAGAACAACCAAGGGTAGCAAGCCATTATGCACCAGTGTGCTCTTCCAGCACACAAAACCCACATGAAACAAATGCCAAGTCCAACCACAAGCTCAACAGAGACAATCATTTGAAAAATAAGCATAATTTACAAACTAGAGCCAACGGATAACAAGCCAACTAGACCTCTACACTGCATTGCATCCATATCTAAGCAAAATCCCAAAAATTAATGTCACTACTGGTATGAGGAACCATCAGGACCAATAATCCTAAGTAAAATTAGATTATAAGTAAAGATCATCATCAAATGAGGCCAAGACAAGCACAGACCAAAAGCAACAAGCAGCCCAAGGAGTATTGGACCGATGCTACCATCTAGCCCATGTAAACTTGGATCAGGGGAGTAATCTCAAGCCCAATTGAGATACTTCTACCCTGAGCAACCAAAAGATCTCACAACAGTAGATATTTTGCAAGCACACCCGCATAGGGTTGAAACTTGAATCCTAAACCCCACATGTAAGGAACATACTTACCATATGCATGCTCTGAGGTGTTGTTCGATACTCTAAAGCACAGAAGGTAACTCTTGTACCCATGCTCCAGCTGCTCTGTGAAGAGGAGTTTCGAGTCTTTGGCGTACTCCTTGCAAGATTGATCTATTCATTCGTTCAACTTGACCATTGGATTGTGGTTGCACCACATATGCAAGATCTAGGCAAATTCCCATTTGCCGGCAATATTTTTCCAGCTCCCCAATTGCAAAGTTAGTCCCGTTGTCCGTGATTATGCTATGTGGGACGCTATATCTCATGACTATGTCAATGACGAAATTTATGGCTGTCACACCGTTAAGTTTTTTGACGGGTTTAGCCTCCACCCATTTGGTATACTTATCTACGGGAACGACTAGATGCGTGAGTCTGCCTCTTGCAGTCTTGAATGGCCCCATCATATCTAGCCTCCAGACCGCAAATGGCCATGTTATGGGGATAGTCTTGAGTGCTTGAGCCGGCATATTTGTCTGCTTGGCGTAATACTGACATCCGGCACACGTGTTAACTATGTACTCTGCGTCTGTCTTGGCTGTAAGCCAGAAAAATCATGCCTGGAATACTTTCTTAACTATGCTTTTTGATTGAGAATGATGTCATCAATCTCCGACATGAATTTCTTGCAGTATTTGACGTCCTTCTTCCGACAAAATACAACGTTGTAAAATTCCAATGGTACGGCGTTTATACAGACAACCATTGATTACCGTGTATCCTTTGCATCGGCGTTTTATCTGCCTTTGCAAGACTTCGTCTGCTCTACCCGGGAACATCTGATCAACTAATAAGTTCAAATATAAAATTTTCCAATCCGGGTTAACGAGCAGTACCTCTATTGACTCGGAAACTAGGGGATAATCAACATCTCCGCCTTTTATGGATGGTTCGTACAAATGCTGGACGAATACGCCAGGTGGCAATATTTTCACCCTTTCCGAGCCCATTCGGGCTAGAGCATCCGCGTTCCCGTTTTCTTCCCTTTTGACGTTATTTACCTCAAATCCTAGGAAGTAAATGGCGAATTCGTCGACAGTTCTCCGATATTCCGCCATTGTGGGGCTTTTGGCATCCCATGTCTGGTTGAGTTGGTGTTGTACTAAATCTGAGTCTCCATAGCAAAGTATGCGTTTGGCGCCTATTCCTTTTGCAATATGCAAGATGTGAAGTGATGTTTCGTATTCTGCCACGCTGTTACTGGCGATGAAGTGGATTTGCAACACATACTCTATTTTGTCGCCTTTTGGGGATTTGAGCACCACACCTGCACCAGTGCCCTCTTTCATTTTAGATCCATCGAAATGCATGATCTAATATTGTGACTCCGGCATTGGTGTGTTTTCCATGGCTTCTGTCCAATCAGCTACAAAGTTTGTCGACGCCTGAGATTTAATTGCCGTCCGGGGTTGGTACTTAATGTCGAACGTCGCGAGCTCAATGCCCCATTTGGCTACTCTGCATATGGCGTCCTCATTGTTTATAATATCCCCTAGTGGTGCTTTGCTTACCACTATTATGGAATATCCTTGAAAATAATGACGGAGTTTCCGGGATGCGAAAAATACGCCATATGCCAGCTTTTGATAATGTGGATGCCTTTGTTTTGATTTCGACAATACTTCGCTGACGTAGTACACCGAGTATTGGTATGGAATACTTTGTTTGTCTTTCCGCCTTTCCACAATTATCACTGCACTGATAATCCTATGTGTTGCTCTTAGATACAGTAACATGGGTTCTTCGTCTTTTGGGGATATCAAAACCGAAGTATTCATTAAAGTTTTCTTTAGCTGGGTTAATGCTTTGTCCGCCTCTTCTGCCTATTCAAATTTGTCAGATTTCTTCAATAATTTGTATAATGGTAGAGCTTTGTCACAAAGCTGGCTTATAAACCTGCTTACGGCAGCTGCAGAACCCGTCAATCTCTAGACGTCTTTTAGACACGCCGGTCTTTTGATGTTCAGGATTGCTTTGATTTTTTCCGGGTTTACCTCTATTCCTCTGTGAGAAACGATAAAACCTACAAGTTTTTCCTGAGGGAACCCCGAATACGCACTTTAATGGATTTAACTTCATTTTGTAAGTGCGAAGATTGTCGAAGATTTCTCGTAGATCTTCATGGAGCGTATGATTTTCTTGACAGCGACAATATCATCTACGTAAACGTGCACGTTTTTACCTATTTGATCATGCAAGAATCTTTGAATGCAACGCTGGTGTGTTGTTCCAGCATTCTTCAGGCCAAAAGGCATGGTTATGTAAAAGTATGTTCCGTAGGGTGTTATGAAACAGATTTTTATTTGGTCTTCTTCTTTCATACGTATTTGATGATACCCGGAATAAGCGTCCAAAAAGCATAAAAGCTCAGACCAGCAGTTAGGGATGAAAATAGAGCGGATACGGACGGAACTGAGTGGTGCCACATTTGCTTTCACATTTTTGTGCGGAATCAGAAACAAATACAGAAACCACGGAAACAAATATTAAAACAGATATTATCGAAAGCAGATGCAGAACAAATATTATACGGAAACAGAACTTAAAAAGGATGTTTGCCGGAACCAAGAGACCCCTTAAATCATGTAGTAAAACTCAAGAAAATTTATTATATTGTCAATTTTATAAGATGAAATCAAATATAAGGATACATCATTAATATATAATATAGTGTGCATAGCTTATCAACATTGGCAACATCAAAATTCCAACTACCAGCCGCAACCCTAGTGCAACGGTGAGCTGACAAGCAGGGAACATGTCAAGTGGAAGATAACATGTGAGTACGTAGGTCCTAAGAATGGTCGCTTCACATATTGTTTAGACAAGTTGTTTCGTATCTTGGGTTGGGCCTAAATATCGGACTAGAACTTTTGGGGATGCAAGGTTGCGCTAGCACAATGTAGTAAAATACGGAAAGTTCCATATTGCCGAAAACGGAATTTCCATTTCCGTGGTCGTTCCACCGGAATACGTTGTTCCGTTTTCGTTTCCGTTTCCGCATAAAAGTTTCCATTTCCGTTTCCGTTCCGCAAAACTCCGTTTTCGTTTCCGTATTTTCATTATGTTTATGTTTTTCCGCGGAAATGTCGGAAAGTTTCCGTACCATTTTCATCCCTACAAGCAGTGACATCCACTATTTGATCGATTCGCTGTAACGCGAATCTATCTTTTGGGCACAATTTGTTTAGACCGGTGTAATCTATATGCATCCTAAGAACAGTAGTATTATTCTTCGGGATTAATACCGGATTTGCAGACCAATCGGTATGTATAACGTCCCAGATAAAAGCAGCTGCTAAAAGCCGGATAATTTCCTTGTCAATAGCTTCCCGTCTTCTTCTGTCGAAACTACGGAGACCTTGTTTGACGGGTTTTGATCCTGTAATAACCTTCAGTTGGTGCTCACCAAGTTCCCGGGGCACGCCTGGCATATCAGCAGGACACCAGGCGAAAATATCCCCGTTCTCACGGAGAAAATCGATGAGCGTGCTTTCCTATTTGTCAGTCATTCCGGTTCCCACAACGACGTATTTTACCGGGTCTTTTGGGTCGAGGCTGATCTGCTTTGTATTCTCAGATGCTTTGAAGCTGTCAGCCGGCTTCGGCTTTCTTTTCCTGCCGGCATTTCTGCCGGCAATACCTCCTTGGCCAGCTCCTTCAGCCCTTCCTTTGCTATTACCTGTTCATCGCAAAGAGAGTTTCCCCGCTCTAACTTTTTTGCCGGATTGAAATCTCCTTCAATGGTGATTACTCCGCATTTTGGCCCTGACATCTTAAGCTTGTTGTAGATGCAGCACGACCTTGCCATAAATTTGGCGAATGCCGGACGTCCGAGTATTGCATGCTATACACTTTCAAACGGTACTACTTCAAACGAAATCATCTCCTGGCGGAAGTGTTCCGCTTTTCTGAAGGTACTTCTAGGGAAATTTCTCCTAGGGACTGTGCTTGCCTGGCAAGAACAATGTCGTGAAAATGCACATTGCTATGCTTGAGCTCAGTTTGTGACAAATGCAGTTTCTTCAAAGTACTCAGGTACATGATGTTGATGCTTGATCCTCCGTCCATTAGAACTCTCTTGAGCCTAGTGTTTTGAACAATAGGGCTTACTACAAAGGCATGTGTGCCGGGTTCCGGGGTATTACCGGGATGATCCGACTGATCCCAAGTAATTGGCGTCCTTGAATAGTTCAAGTACTTTGTAGTTGGTGGCACGACCGCGTTGATTTCTCGCAATGTTCGCTTTGCCTATTTGGAAAATGGGGTCGCAAGGAAAGTTAAGTTCCATTCTCCTTCGACTCTCGGGAATTTAGGTTCACCTTTTCGTTGCTGTCAGACTCCCTTTCGTCTTTATCAGCTTCCGGCTTTTTCTTATTGAACTTCTTTTTGGAATTCTTTCCCTTATTCCTGGCTCCAGCAATGCCTTTCATGTGCTTGTTAAGCTGGCATTGCGCGCTTGTATGGGTAAGCTTTCCAAGATGCGCGTGGTGAACGCAGGATTCCCTTTTAATCTTTTCTCACTCTTCTTTAGAGTAAGAGATAGGTTCCCTGCTTTCTGCTCTTTTGCCTTTCCATCTGCCGGTATTATCCTTTCCAAATGCTATAGTTACTACTTTGGCTTGTGCTTCTGAAGTAGCCTTCTTTTCAGAGCGAGACTCCTTAACCAAAGCATAAATGTTTCCGCCTCTCGCTCTAATGTCGTCTTCAACCGCTGCATGCTCATTGGCGGTTGTAAGCATAGAACCTAGGTCCTTGTGCGATTTGGAACCAACCATGAACGGTATGAGTCCGGGTTTTAGGCCATTGCCGAAAGCATGCATTGCTTGTACGTCACTTACTCGAGAGCAGATATTCTTCATTGCAGTCCATCCTGAGATAAATTTGACATACGACTCGTCTTCATATTGGACGCAACGGTTCAACTGGTTAATGCTTTTGGGGCGTGTGTACGTGTCGCGAAAGTGCTGAGAAAAAATTCTAGCCATATCCTTGCAACTGTCCACCGTTCTTGACGGAAGTCCATTAATCTAGTCTCAATCTCCATCCAGCAACATTAGGAGCACAAATTTTACGGCTTCCAGGTCTGTTCCTTTGTTGATTTGGACAGTAGTATAGTAATCAGAGAGCCATGTATCCGAGTTTGTGCTTCTAGTATACTTTTGATAAGTTGGCCCAACTTTGGCAAAGCCAGAATGTAGACTGATTTTCCGGATCCTGTCGGTGAAACACTTTGAAACGAAATACAAATCGCCTCTTTCCGCCTTATCGGCGTGTGCGGAATACTTTCCAGCTGAATGAACAGAGGGGGATATGCTCCGCTCTAGTCCATTGTTGCGTGAGTACGCTCTTCTCGGATCATCCCAATTTCTTCCAATATCCCGTCCTTTGTAATGAGGTGGAGTTCTATTCCTCAACACGTTCCTTATTTCTCGGAGGGGTTCAGGATCTCTCACACCTCTGAGGGTGATCATATCTTCCGGCTTTATCACCCGGGTGTCTCAGAGGCAACATTGTTTTTCCGTCATTCCGTTTTTTCTCTTCCCGGTCCTTATCGGTGCGGGGTTTTGTGTTATTCCCGTCTTTTGGCGGATGGGATCCTGTCCTGGGCGCTGAATCCTTGTTCTCCGGGATTTTCTTGTCATTCTTTGGATCTCCCTTCTTTTCCTTCGAATCACCAGAATCTCCGGGTTCACCTGGGTTAGGTGCTTCAGCGGCGCAAGTGGCAGTTTTGCACAAGGCTGAATCGTCATGTAGCTTGCCAGAACCTGCTTGTCCTCGTTGTTGCTATTGTAATGCTTTTCCTAAGAAATCATACACTCCCTGCATCTTTTCGTCCTTTGAGTACAGATCAACGTTAAGGATGGCGAACACGGCTTCTGCGTTTTTAGCTGTTGTCTTGTATATGTTTTCTCCCTTAGCATTTATGTTGTTAACTTGCCTTTGCCAAGACGGGTTTTCAAACCGTTGTCTAGATGGTAGTTCTTCCGGCTTTGAAATTCCGGGTAACCTTGTAGGTTTTATTCCATACATGCTACGACGCTCGAACTCCTCGATTTCTTCCTGGCGTGCCTTAACGGTTGCCTGGTCTTTGAGGAGATTTTCCTGGTTGGCAATGTCTGCCAATTTCTCCATGTTTTTCTTCTGTGATTTGGAGAGCAGCTTCTTGGCGGACTTCTTCTTCTTCTTGGAAGATGGAGATTTTTTATTTTGGTTCATCTTCTATCAATTCTTTGACGTCAGGATAAGTCGGACTTATTTCGCCGTCCTCTTCCTCTCCTTCTTCCTCATCATCTGGCGGAGGTGTTTTGGGATCTGCTTCCTCTTCCTCTTCGGCATACGACTTTGCGGTTGGTTTTGCCATGAGTACTTCATGGAAGCTCCCCTGCATGGATTTCACCTTTCTTTCAAAGGCATCTTCATCTTCATCTTCGGAATCTGTGTTATATCCTGCAGATCCGGTTTTCGAGTCCAGCCTTATTTCAATAGCAGCTAATATGGACCCAACTTCCGATTTCGTCCTCTGATTCGCGGATGTCGGATCTTGCACCTTATTTCTGGGATTAGTGTTTTCTTCCTTTTCCACGGGATTTTCATGTTCCGTGTTTTCGGCGATCTCCGACTGCACCATACCAACAAAGTACGATATGGCTGCATGCATCTCCTGAGAGGCGGAAAATCCAGTCATGTTTTGGTGATATGCAGCTATTGAGGCTTGATCTGCCCCTATGTATAAATAGGGCAGATCTAAGCAGAATCCGGCATTAAATCCTTCATCTATTGGTCATAGGGCGGGTGAGATAAAATTACTTCCACCACGAAATCCCATCGCTTTTGCCGACAAACCAATAAAAACATTAGCATATCCGATGGGTAGGACGCAAGCACTTACCAGGTGATTCCATGCCGGGATATAGGATCCATTGTCGAGGAAGTGTCCGACATTACCATCGAATTCCAGGCTTCTGACAATGATCGTGCTGCCGATTCCGCCGAATATCCCCGCTCGAAACGTGACTCCCGACACCGCTGACCCCACGGTGGGTGCCAACTGTCGAGTCTTCTTAGTTAGGTTCATGGACGTCTACTGGTAGATCCGTGTGTGGAAGCGTGGTAGTACAGGAAACGAGGACACGATTTACCCAGGTTCGGTACGTCGCAACTATAGCGGCGTTTCTACTCCTGCAATCTCACTAAATCAAGGCTGAAGTCTGAAGTATACAAAATAGAATGTGAGTATTGTTTCGCTAACTCGGCGAGGATGAACTTCCCGGCGAGTTAGCTTCTAGCTATTCGAACATCTGTCTCTTGTTCTCTCTTTTGCTCCCGTCCGACTTTATATAGGTTGCCGGGCTAGGGCTTACAGGAAGAAAACCTAGAAGACTACGGAAAGTAACCCTATTCTTGGATAGTAAGGCACCCGGCTTCTTCTCCAAGCCATACCACGTAATGGGCCGTGTTCCGGGTTCTTCTAGAATCCGGCTTCCTGCGCGTCAACTTACTGGGCCACCCAATGGACTTTGCTCCATTGCCCGCGGGCCACCCTGGTAATCTGGCCTTCGGCCAATGCCGCACATACCCCTATATTGCATATATCCGACAATGTATATCTCTATCGTCTAGAGAAGTTAAATACTAGTTTTGAATAATCTTAGTTCCATTCCACTTTCTAGATTATACCCAGATGTCAACGTTATGATCCCCAATTACGGCTAGATGCTTGATTATATCCAAAGAATGGATTTCTTGCATTCCATATTTTCTTGACAGAGCAATGCCCATAAGAGACTTATAGACTTACCAGATGGAACATCATCCGTAGGAGACACGGGGCTTGGGATAAAGGTTTTATAGGTAAGAAACAAAATCCTTGTATGTAAATGGCTATTCAACCTCCTCCGTGAGGAAGAAGTTTGGCATGAGTTGATCCATGGTAAATTTTTTGAATTTTTGCCTATGGGTTGTGGCCCATGTCCCATAAAAATCAGAAATTCTCATGGCCTATTCATGGACAGCGTAGTGGAAGAGTGAGACTAAAGTTTAGTCCCATATGACTAGTCGAGAGAGAGTTACACCACCTTATAAGATGAGTCATTCTACCACTAGTATGAGTTGGTGTGAAGTTAGGAGAGGTATCCCACACACACTCTCCTCCTCCGCCGCCAGCCTCGCCTCGCGTCGCCTCATCATGACGCGTCACGGGTTGCGGGAATGAGCCGAGCCAAGAACGTTTACTTTTGCTTCAAAAAATTAATAAGTCATTAGCCGGTAATTAATGGAAGCATTAATTGCTAAACTTTTCTGACTCTTTTGGGTCGCGGAACCGAACCGACTTGGACATGGAGTTACTTCCACGTCTCTCCCAGCCCGTAATATATATACTGGCAGACGTCTATTCTAGCAGACCACCTCCGTATGTGGTTTCACACCGTTCCAAAGTCTTGCGCCGCCATACAAGTCTTCTCCATCCCTCCTTCTGACATGCACCACAGAAGGGACGGCAGGCATCCGGAAGTCCGCATCTTGTGATACTATACGGAAGAAGTGACAATATGCCTCCAGAAGAGCACTATACGCTACAATGCGACGCTATTTCTGATTGGAAGACACTACTACAATGCACCACTGTTCTCTTGTCATCCAAATAGTATTACTTAGGCCTGCGGAACACCCCTTGTCCCGTGGGCACCACCTATGTAAGGTGCACCAGGGAGCCTCTCCCATGAAGTCTCATTCGGAAGGAGCTCTCGCATAGCTCTCTCACTTTCCCTAGCAGATAGCCGATACAACTCCAGGAGAAAACGTGTAACACCACATATACTCCACCATATACACCACAGATGCATGAGTAGATGTTTTATCTCCTCACAGTGGCCCCTAAGCTGAGTATGTCTCGTGTTTGCCGTGCTCGTGCCCAATCCCGTCGGAACGCCGCCGCTCGCGCAGTCGCTACTACTAAAAAAGCCATCTCTTTGGCATATACCGTGTGGAATGCCACGACACTTGCGCTCTCACACAAGTCTTCTTCATCCCCCCTTTCGGCTTGTAACTCAAGACGGGACAGTAATCCTCCTTGACCACGCCTCTTGTGATCCTCTACGGAGAGGGGTGGTCAAGGTTTTGGCGAGTGCAATCGCGCGACTATTGACGACGATTTCTTCCTAGCTCTTCATCGACGACATGACCGACATCAGGACATCAGATCCGCTCCTGCTGCACAATACGTATACATGTTTGCTCTCTATGAGATCTTGCTAGAATTCCTCCGTCTAGCGTTTGAGGTAGATTGGATCTATTCGACTGCGTTACTAGCGTTTGTCGTAGATTGGATATATTCGACTATTTTACCGGTTCTTTGCATGATTAGTTTATTTGACACAATTATAGTCATGGTTTACTTGATGATAATTCAGATTAAATCATATGGTAAATTGCTAATATTTTCAATAAAATATCTTCATTCTAAATCTTTGTCTTAATTGAGAGAAACTGAACATAATTAATTTTGCCTCGTTTAGTGTTTGTGGGCTTATAAAGAACCAAAATTGTATAGTGGCCTTGTATACAAAGACGGAGGGAGTACGTTAAATGTGTGGTCCATATGTCAAGCTTATATTTATGAAAATACATTAAATAGATGTACACGTCATAGGAAATACACGGTTCGCTGCACAGCAGGTGACGCGTCACCATGTGGTTTCAGGGGCACGTGCACCGTCGTACGTCCTCCTTTGTTTTGCAGGAGGACGCAATCCCTCTTTCTTGCAAGAGAATCATCGTACCGACAGCTATGCTAAATAAGGCCAGATCAACAGGTAAACAAAGACGCCAGTATTTCTCTTCTGTGAGTAGTTTTCTAACCCGCATTTCCTCTTGCTAGTCACCGGCCTAAACAAACTTGGACTCAACGGGACTGCCGGATTGGCGTCGCGGGAAGATCGACTCGGGTCCCGATCATCGGATTTCTCCCTCCTGCTTACTCGAACTGCTAGCGTGTTGACTCCGGTCAAAGACGTACGGCGCGTGCGACCTCACGTGGCCACGCACGCGCTAACCGTCACGGCGCCACGGCGCAGCCAAACACGTACTGTACGTCGGTGCTAGTACTGGCACGGTGGCCGATCGGTCAAGTAACCGATCTCTCTCTCCGTCCTAGCTACTTCTAGCTGGCTGGAGGAGGCCACACCTCGCGAGCTTTCGGTGCGCTCGATTTCATCGGATTAACACGCTCGCTTGACGGTTTCCGTTGCTTGCCTTGCCGGCCTAGCCTTTTCCCGTTTCAGGGTCAGGAGAGGTCGCGTCGCGTGGCTTGGTTTTGCATCGCGCATTGCGTCCCCGGCTCCTGGAACGAGCATCATTTCTCCTGGAATTATTAACACGCGAGAGAGATTATGCGGATATACACAGGCGTGATGCATGTTGTCTAAAATAAGGAAACTGTGGCGCGTGACCTCATTTTTGTTTGCGAACGTGCGTGCGTGCTCGTTTGACAGGTTCACGTGGGTGGGTGACGCTAAACCGGTAGTGCCAAATCAGGCAACTATGATATGCATAAGCGCATTTTTTAAACAAGGAAACGTATGGTAATTATGCCCAAGTGTGTGGTGGCCGGAATTTAATTATGTTCGGTAAGTATGGATGGTGGATACATAACGTTCTCTGCGGCGTCCTTCTTTCTTCTTCCTTCATGCATGCATCTTGTCATGAGACGTACGACTCATGCACGACTCCGTATATCTTTTGGCTCTGAGTCCGAGTGCAACTATGCCAGGAGTCAACGAGCGATCTCCGGTGTAATGCCCATGTCGAATCGAGGGCGACGAGATTACCAGAACTGCAGAACACACGTGCCAGCCAAAGCAACAGGTTTAATTTAACAGTACCGATTTCCTAAGCACGCGTGGGATTGCAGAGCAGATAGGCGTGAACTCAACTGGTGACGAGCCTGCCGTTCGCGGAGAAGCTATTGGATCCGGATCAATCACGCATTGACATGGCTTCCGTCGAGGGAGGAGTGCAGTGCGCTAATATCGTGAGGGAGAGGGACAGGACACAAACTGATGACACATTCTCCTCGTGCCAAAATAATTTAAAACAAAGCCAGGTACAGAAACGGGAACGAAAAAGATGTACAGTATGCTCTAGATCAATCGTACTCAGAGGTTTCTTCGTGGATATATTGGGTTTTCCTGGCAAGGAAAATGATACTAGTAATCTTGCTTTGTGCGTGCGCCTTTCTTAACTATTCCCTCCGTTGACTTCTGTTTGTTCAAAAGTGAATGTATGTAGACATGTTTTAGTGTCTACATACATCCGTATTTAGACAAATAAAAATCATCTATTTGTGAACGGAGGGAGTAGGTCTTTTACGTCTGGAACGTTGTAGTGCACGGTAGCTACAGTGCTCTGAATTCTCACGCGCAAGAGTGATAACGAGAGCCCGATCAAGCATACGGGATATGTCCCGTAAGCGACCTTTTTAGCCTTGTAGGAATAGATCAAATCAACATTTTCAACCCATTACCAGTTGCTATCTGAATTCCCCAAAATCGTGTGCTGCTCTCCATCCTCAGACCTCTGATTTTCCTCTCCAACCTCCTTCGCAAATTGCAATAGCCCAAAAAAGTTGTACTACTTCTACCATCGAATTTTCCTCCGCAACCTCCTTCCCAAATAGGATGTAAGTGCTATGGATGATATTTTTCTAAATTTGCATTTGTATCCCTTTTTGAGGATACAGTATGCACTTTTAGAATCCGCTGGATATAGATGTTGATATTGGTCAAGCCGATAATAATGGATACCGTAGCAAATAAAGTAATGCTGATATTCGACAAATATGGACTATTCGGTATTTTTTGTGAATAATCCGAGTTGATCAAATAGGATTATCCGATAAAACAAGTCAGCCCCAAATATCCACATAAATAAATTAGTACATTGGCCTAGCTCTGCAGGTTACATCTGCTTGCTATGGAATGATGTTATCCATGTTACGCATTTCCGCCCATTATTGGCCCTATTAGCGAGAGAACACCCGGATCGGTCAGCGGAGTAGAAGCCCAAATTTTGGGCAGTTTGGGTTAGTATCTTTTACGAGAATTGGCGTTCGGATTCATTCGAGGGACATTTGCCTCGATCAGGAGATATGTATTGTTAATGTGCATGATGGGAGGTTAATAGAAGCCTCTCTCTCGTTGCCTCCTCTCTTTGGCGACGGGAGGGGAGAAACCCTAGCCTCGCCGCCGCCACTCCCTCCTCCCCACCTCCCTCCCTCGCTGTCCCAGAGGTAGCCGCCAGCCAAGTCTGCGCCGGGCTGATGAAGGGGGTGGCGGGGATCTGCTGCTCGCGGTTCCTTGCTGCAGATAGAGGAGGTTGTTGCGCTGGGATCTCTGCCTCTCCCCCGCACGTCCCCGTCCATGTATCCTCGCGACCCCGACACAACAACTCTCTGTGGCCCTCGTCCTGACGAGCTCTTCCCCGTCTGATCGGCGATGACCTGGCTGCACACCGTGGGCCCCCTTTCGCCTCCGTGCTCTGCTCCCTTGTCGCGCCGAATCCCGTCCCGCAGTGGTGCTCGTGCTGGCGAGGGCCCACATCGCCTCGTTTCCTTGGTGGGTCTCTGGTCCTTGCCGGACTTACCCCGCGTGCGGTTCATCTCGTCGGCAGATCTGGCTCGGATGCGTCCTACGAGACTGGCTTGACCGGCTGCCCTTCTGCCCCAGCTAGGGTCCACTTCTATGCACCCCCGGCTAGCTCTGGTACCCTCTAGCTTTGTGCCACTTGTGGCATTGTAGAGGTGGTGACGCTAGCCCGTTCCAATGCTGCAAGGGAGCTACTGCCAGGCGAATACCCTATGGACAGCGGCGCATGCGGGTGTTGTGCTCCTCCCCGGAGGTGTCCTATTGGTGTGGTGTTGTCCCGCCGATGCGCCGATGTCGTGCTCCTCCCTGGAGGTGTCCTATTGGTGTGGTTTTGTCCCGCCGATGCTCCTAGAGAAATCCCAGATTTGGGCCTTCTTGGATCAGGCGATGGCGTTGCTCCCGCGTCGTTTTTTTCTCCTTAGAGGCATAACTTTGGAGACCGACATGTGTCCGACGGCTTTGCCTCTCGTCTTCCCGCTGGACCTTTGGCTCGTACCCTAGCGGGATAGGGGAGCGGTCATGGTGACCTATGCATAGCTTCCTGGATGTCTTGGGGTGGCCTCGGCATGTGTTGCCCTTTGACCACGGGGGCGGCACACCAGTGTCGTCGCCCAGTCTCGGCTATCCGACACCCTTTGACTCTGATTGGTCTTGGCAATGCACCGCCCTTTGGCTACGCCGGAGACACACCAGTGCCGTCGCACGGACTCAGTTATCTGATACCCTTCGACTGTGCCAGTGATAGTCCATTGGCGGACTCTTGTTGTGGTGTCCATGTATTCTGCTATCTGCTCCATTGGGTTTCTTGACTTCGGTGCTGAGGTTCTCACCGGAGATCCTCCTCTAGCGGCTAGCTCGAGGTACTCGAGGTGTTGGCCTCACGGGGGGCTTCGATTGGCTCCGGTTGCTAACCGCCCCCTCCCTTTGTGTTTCCCCCTTGTTTCTAGTTATTTCTTTTCCTGTATTTTACTGTCTTCGCTCCCCTTGTATCCCCCCGTGTTCTCTACAGTATGTTGTAAGAACATAGCCCGTCTGGCTACTTTCAAGTGAATGCATCAAGCGGTGAGGATTTGCCCCCGTCAATCTCGAAAAAATATATGCATGATCGAATCTAGGACGGTAAATTGTTGCGGGAGGCTTTACCTTTGGATGCTTTCATGTGGTGCTAGCACGCAGGCCGTTGTGTTGTGCGAACATTTGTGCATCTTTGGCCTAAGTCCGGTTAATTTTTTTATCATGTAGTTTGTAAAAATGGAACAAAATTATGTTTTATGTCTGCATTAGTTGACTATTTGTCCACTTTTGATCCCCTTTTCTATGAATCCGTGGTTTAATATAATTCATATTTGAATTGCGTCGGCTCAAGATCCAACAAAACATTTAAAAAAACATAGAAAGAGCATTATACACTACTACACGATGGCCTACTCCAACATGAAATACACCCGGCGAATAGAATAGGCCGTGCGCCTGAGTTACTTAGCCTTGGCGAACAAAGATCTAATGAGCCGGTGTAACCTAGTTTACCACCGGCGAACAAAAATATTAAGCGTCGGCGCTAGGTGCACCAGGGCCACACCAGGATTTTGTGCAAATACCCCTGACGAATGATATCATTGTGCATCAGCGTTACAAAAATTTGAACTCGAATCCTGGCTCCGATCTTCCTTTACTTCCATATATTCACCCCCTCGATTCTCCTTTCTCCCTACTTCTTCTTTCCCTTCTTCTTTCTCTTTCTCTCCATCTCCATTCTCCCTCCTCCCTCTCCATTATTCCTCCTCCTCTCCATTCCCCTTCCTCCCTCTCCATTCTCCTTCCTCCCTCTCCTCACCGACCACGGCCACCTCCTCCCATCGAGCATGGTGGCCACCTCTTCCCTGTCGAGCACGCATCCACCTCCTCTCCGACGACCACCGAGGCCACCTCCTCACCAACCACCGCGGCCACCTCCTCACCGTGGCAACACCCTCTACTGCTCCTCGTGTCGCCACCACGCCCCATCGACGGAGATCTCCACGGTGTCCAGATCGAGATCTGGATTTGGCCGGTTTTTTTTTGCCCCTGCAGAAATTAGCGCTGGCGCACTATAACATATACCCCCGGCGAATAATTACCGTTGACGCATATGCATTATTCGCCGGCGCTACTTGCAGATACCACAGGAGAACAAGACTTATGCACCGGCGGTAAGGGCGTTACCACCGGCGTGTAGGTTGCCGGTGAACCGATGTTCGCTTGCGGTAAGCCTATTTTGTGCGCCGGGCGTAATGTTTTCTCTAGTAGTGATATGATCTGATCTATTTACATCCATATTCTCAGAGTCGTATTGGCGCTAGACAAATCTGGTACCACAGCCACTACGATCAACCCCCAAATCTCGCGCTAGCGCTCAAGTGACCGAATCAATTCAAATCAAAGATGAACCAATGCGGGAGTGGTTGAGCATAACCAAAATATCACGGTAACCGGTGAAGTGGATGCTCTAATCACCGTTGGATATGTCATGTCTAACCAAGCCCACTACAATCTCTTAGATTTATCCTTCTTTTCCCTTGAGCTCACCACCAGGAATGGACCTTTCCACTAACGGTACATCTTAAGGAGATCTTCGAGTGTTCACAAACTTTGTAGGATCAATACACTAATGGATCCTCTAATGGTTCCCAAAGGCTGATGATGTTTTTTTTGGGGGGGGGGGGGGGGGGGGGGGGGAGATCAACCAAGATAAAGATTTCAGATTATCTAAACAATCTACAAGATACCCTTTGTGAAGAAGGGGTGGGCCATTGTAGCCACCCCTCACCTCGTGTGACTCAGCATCATCAGATCTCATTCGTCAAAAGTCAGCAAAGTAAATAGTAAACCAATTTGACCAACTCCATTTAGTCATTGCGAGACTCAAGTGGAGGATGTGGGGGCAAAAGTGAAAACAAAACTAAAACTGTGAGGCACCAGCGAGGAGAACTAAGCGGAGCGGGGCACAGAAGTAGAAATACCAATTAATATACTCCGTAAAGTATTTCCTGACAGGATTTGAATCTTACTTGTGTGGTTCACACTTCCTAAAAACATTTAGAGCCTTCCCCAAAGATTTCCTACAAAAATATGTGAACCTTTCCATAGTCAAAGTTCAATGATTTTTCACACAAGCTAGGCTGCTTCTCTTTGCTGATAGTACCAGCGCCATTTTTTACATTCAGGCTTGGATCAACTGAGTGACGAGTCTGCTGTTCGCGGACAAGCAATTGGATCCAAGTCAATCACACATTGACATGTCGCCGGCGTTCTTCTGTTCTGTACGTGAGCGGCATATGCGTGGTGATGCACGCAAAACGACCTAATTCGCATTCCGTTTTCCCGGGCGACGCTCCGTTGAGGGAGGAGTTTTATCTCTTATCGTGAGGGGATCTGACACGCGCTTACAACACATTCTCCTCGTGCCAAAAGAAAGAAAAAATGTGGAAAAAACAAGACAGTTTTATAAACTGGAGAGGAGTAGCACTGCTCAACAAAGATGTGCGCTGGTTCGTATTACAGGTTTCTTGATGAAACTCTTGTATTTTTCTCGCAAAGGAAAATGACAGTTAACACGCTTTGTTTGTGTGCTCGCTTTCATAGTTTGGTCTTTTCCATCTACAACAGTGTAAAGTGTCTGTAGCTACAGAGACTCTGAATGCCGATGCGTGAGAACAAATAACACACCACGCATATGAGCGGATGAAGCAACTAACTCCGTCCTGTCAACATCCCCTTTCTCTCTTCTGTACTACAGACTCCGGCACATGGCCTTGGAGTTTTCAACCCGTGGCAATTGAGAGGTCACCCAAAGTTTAAACTAGACCCTGCCTGACAGGTAATATTTCACAGGCAGAAATGCTTGCAGAGTGGCCAACTCACATCAGAACTTATGTACAAATCTGCGCTGGCCGCAACCAATGAAATGTAATTCTAATGCCGTATCAATGTGCACGAAAAGCTCTCTGCCTTCCTTGACTAGTCCGTCTTCGACTGATCAGCTGAATTCTGAGGAAGGTTGTATAGAAGCAACCCAAGCACTAGGACAGCAGCACCCACCATAAACGATGTGCTTAAACTTGTCCCTCCAGGCATGTATGGCAGGGGAAGCGACAGGACATATATGGAAAGAGGTACTGCGGCAGGAGCAGAGATTAGAAAGTTAGAAATGAATAACACCGAACAAACAGAGGAATCATTATGTAATTGTGTGTTTGCGCGCATGTGCCAGGCGCCAGCTGCTCATTAGGATATCTGTTTCTAGTACTGTAGCACAGATCTACGAATTATGGTAGTGCTAGTGAACTTTTCAGAGGGAGTTTGTTTCCTACTGACCTGCTAAAGTTGCTGTCAGTGAAGCAACGAGTGCGGTAGACATCTTCACAAGATTTAGCACAGAAATGTTGAAGGCCATGTTCATAGTTATGAAGAGCAGTGGTAGAAATGGGGCACCAGGGCAATCTGAAAAAAAAAATCAGAACATGATTGAGATATCTTTAGAGAAAAGTGGCTGTGGCAGCATGGTCTCTCATCATGACGCACAGTTTTTACCAATCAGTGGTTATGCCACCGAGTGACGAAGATGGGAATTTCGACATTATGAATTGCAATGTCTAATAAGTGTTTTAATTTTTTCCACGTATGCCATGCATAACAAAACAATTTGTCCAATCAAATAAACAAAAGAAGAACGACAACTCTTGTCAGTGGAGGACTCTAGGGAATTGTTTTTCTTCAACCAACGACAGATTTGAAGTAATATATGGTATACGTAATAAAACCAATACTCAGCTAGTTAGCATCTGAAGCCATTAAAATGAGGAGCGATACTCACCATTCAGATTACCACCAATATTCAGAAAGCATGCAGCACCACGGTTTACATATGCAGGGAGCTCAGCCCATGGAATGCCTTTCAAATTAGAGAGAAATGGCAGGAGTAGGAAAACAAAAAGAGCCTGCATAGTCCAACATTGCAGATTTGAAGTGAACAAAACGTAGAAATTCTGTGGACTAAGGACTAAAGAAGGACACAAGAGCCATGAGAAAACTTAATAGCATCATGAAGTACTACTACAATGATCAAACTCTAAGATGACTTTACAGCTTACCTGGAATCCTGACCCAAAAGAGTTGACCACAAATATGTCAGGCCGCTTTCCCTGCATAGAAAAAAAGACACAGATCCTGCCCGTTATGCTTTCAGCCTCAGAAATTGATTGAAAAAAAAGGTACAACAAATATTCAGGCGCATTATCTACTGAAATTATTTTAGTACAAACCTCAAGGCGTTTTGCACCATCAATGAAAACAAATTCCTGCCATCGTAATAACAATATTAGAGTTAGGATAACTAAAAGTTTCATCAGAGGTACTCCAGCAACAGTAAGTCAACTCAACCTTGATTACAGATGCACCAGCTTGACATGCAGATGAAGCCATCATAACTGCTGGCCAAAAAAAGTTGACATCAGATAGAAGTGGACCACCACTTGCTCCACTGCATTCATAAAATGAAAGGATGTCCAGGAAATACTCAAAAGCTAATCAACACATAAAACACAATTATTGCACATGCAGCCATATTAGCAACAGTATATCCATGTAACTTACAGGCACTACAATTCTACCCTATCAGTTTCAATCCATGTTCATTCTCAATCCGCACAGTTGTACATTTTGTCTCAATTACCAACTGTCCATCTGGAAAAACTGGAAGGTTGATCAGGTGAGGACAATGCGGTACTAAACCACCGAATATGTTAAGCCATTTGATCACACCAGACACCACAAACACTTCCTTTTGAGTTGTATTCCAAATGTTAAAAAATTTCATGATTATTCGAAATAGCTCAATATGGCTTTTGGTGGGAGAACAATAGCAGTACCACTGGTGCCAGTATCACTGCACGTGCCTCTAAAAAATAAGCATCTGGTACATTAACCTAAACCAGTAAATCTACTCTGTGACTGCCTCCTTAAGTAACTAATTGAAGGGGTTAATCAACAGAACCTTCAAGTACAAGGAGGAGTCAGCTGCATGCCACTGGAAATTACATGACAACTGCTGGAAAATGTCCTAGTCCCAAACCTTGATGTTACTGAAAAGTTAGATGCTACCGACAAGTTGGATGCAGAAAGAAAATCTGTATTTGTATGAATTGGTCAGGTTTCTGGTACTAAATTCTCCAAACAAAATCTAGTTGCATTGCGATTATTTAGCGGATGGACACTAAACCATGTCACATAAACATTCTTTTATTACATCTGAATCGAACAATATAACCATCCTGATGCATTAAGGTGCTCCAATCATAGTTAGCAGCTGATAATTTCATCTTATTAGAAGAGCCAAACATGTCAATGCACAATATATCAATGAATCCATGATGCCCAATATAATCAGACGATTGTGAACTATTCAGTGCAGAACTGCAGATTATGAGAAATATGACGCAAGTACAGAAATGAGCAACCGAAACAAGGCTAGCTGTGCAATACATACCTTACTACTGATAGAATTACCCCAGCTGTAACAAACAGACATCCAAGAATTTGGTTTGGTCTATATTTTCTCCCCAAAATGACAACCGACAAAATAAGCTGCCATACCAAAAACGACTGCAAAGCGACAGGAAGTGTGTCAATAGTGTTCAGCGTGCATCAAATCACTGAAAGAAAGTACCAATCATCATGCACAGGTGTTAATCTATAGCATTGCAGCCAGCAAGATTATCAGGTGATACTTTAAGAAGTACTGAGAGTTGTAACGAAAGAATAACCTCAAGAAGAACGGTAAGCAAATTGAAATAAACAGATTTCAGATATTGCTAAAATGAGAAATATGGAACCAAGTTAATACAAGATTGCATTTTAGCAGTACTGGGGAACGTTCATGCTTTGCACAATACTCAGAGGTGAACCTGTGGATAATTTAGACCTGTCAGACGAAATCAAAACATAGTACCTGAGACAACACCGGAATAGATGGCCCTGGCAACATAGCTTTGAGGACAGACAAACAAGAAAAACACGAAATTCCGTTTAGTTATGATCCCAATTATGAAGAAACCACACTTGAGGTGCTGTGGCTGTTAAAAAACAGTACATTTGAAATACTGCATTCTGAGTAAAGTGTGAATATCACTATTAGTAATCACCTGCAGCGGCCATGCCTGAAGCAACACCCATAGCTTCCAGCAAGCCGATTAACATGAAGCGCGATTTAGGAAGTGCTAGCATTTCTTTACTGACAATGCCTGTTGTATTTGTGTCGAATATTATGTACGAGTGGGGTTACGGTAGGACTTGGAGTTGTAATAGGTGTGGACAGGATAGGTAGTGTTGTAGTCGAACACGTGTATCCTAGGGCCTCTCATATAATGAGGAGGCACCACACGTTGTAACCCATGGCGACTTGATAGCAGCAGGCGCGCAAGGGGAGCCGGCGGTGTGTGCCGGCGACCAAGGCGGCCGGTTCAGCGGTATCGATGGGGAGGAGCGCCCATAGTCATGCCCCGCAGATGTAGGCGAGTTCGCCGAACTGCGTTACCAAATCTCGGTGTCGCCATCGTGCTGTGTTTGCTTGTTCCTCGGTAGATCGACTAAGCGCCTACGAATTGTAACAAGTGGTATCAGAGCAAGGTTTGAAGGTCGCGGTTTGTTGATTTCGAGGTGTCTGGAAAAATAGATCTGTCGACGTGGAGTAGATGACTGCAGTCGGCGAGTACTCCCGTGAAATCGATACGGATCGGATTATTTTTCCTAAAGCGGTAGCAAACGAGATCGGATCCAGAGAATTGTCACGCCGGTACGCGGCGGTTGCGACGTCCGTGTGGCCGGCAACGCGAAAGTGCGTGTGTGTGGAGATGCGGTGATCGTGACGTGCGTGTGGGGCTAGCACCTGCCCTAGCTGGCCAAAGGCCTCACGTGCGTGCACACAAAGCAACATGCTAGGGCCACAGCTACAGGCGTTTGCGGCCAGGGTGCGTACCAAAGCCAGCTCTACGATCGATCGACGAGATTTGTTTTGGATAAAAAAAAAGGGATCAAGTCCCACACGGAGACCGAGGAAGAGTGGTCTTCACGGGAGATGCGAGTCGGAAGCGGAGCCCTGCGCCTTTAAAGGCTGCAGCAGGGCAGGGCTAAAGACAAGCCGAGGCAAACCTATTCAGCAAATAAATTCATCAAGCGATACGGTACAGATTCCATTGGATTAGCAGGCGAAACTCAAGGCAATTGCTAGCATCGGGAGTTGAGCAACTTTGGAGCGGCAGTACGTGAAGCATAGGCAAAATTATTGCTACGTGCGCGCGGGTACAGCAGCTCGGTTATTTCTTCGCGGATCAGCCATACAGGAAAAATCATGGCGCCAACGGGTACCAGATTTGAAGTGCAAAAGTTCGACGGGACTGGAAACTTCGCGTTATGGCAGACAAGGGTGAAGGATTTGTTGGCACAACAGGGATGCTTGAAGGCGTTGCGGGATGTCAAGCCAGCTAAGATGGACAATGATGACTGGGAGGAGTTGCAGATTCAAGCAGCCGGGACCATACGGTTGTGTCTGTCGGACCAGGTCATGTATCATGTGATGGATGAGAATTCGCCGAAGAAGGTTTGGGAGAAATTGGAGAGTCAGTTTATGTCAAAGACTGCGACGACCAAGGTGTATTTGAAGCAAAAGTTATACAGGCTTAAGATGCAGGAGAGGTCGGATTTTGTGGAGCACATGAATACCTTTAATCAGGTTGTCACGGATCTAGCACGTCTGAGTGTGAAGATTGACGACGAGGATAGGGCTATTCTCCTTCTTTGTTCATTGCCACCGTCCTATGAGCATTTGATCACTACGTTGACGTACGGCAAGGAGACTGTTCAACTTGAGGATGTCACTGCGGCGTTATTGTCCTATGATATGAGGAAGAAAAACAACGCAGAGGAAGGCGCTCATGGTGAAAGTTTGCTAGTCAATGGTGGGCAAGGCAGGCAAGGATACGAGGCAGGGAAGAACAAGAAAAAGAAGAAGGTGCAGTGTCACAAGTGCAAGCAGTGGGGACATATTAAGAAGGACTGTCCAGATCTCAGTGGTGGGTCAAGTGCTAATGTAGTAACTAATAGTGATGACTCGGACAGCGATATTCTCTTGGTGTCAGATAGACGGTCAACTAAAGGTGAAGCGTGGATGTTGGATTCGGCTAGCTCTTTTCATGCGACGCCCAATAGGGAGTGGTTCTCTTCGTACAGGTCTGGTGAGCTTGATACAGCCTACATGGGTGATGACACGGGCCACCGTGTTGCTGGAGTAGGTGACATCAAAATCAAGATGTTTGACGGAGTAGAGCGGATGCTTCGGGGAGTCAGGCATGTGCCAGGGCTAAAGAGGAATCTAATTTCGCTTGGAGTTCTTCATGATGGTGGTATGATATTCCGTTGTGATCGGAATAAGAAGACCATGAGGATCATGGAAGACAAGTTGACCGTGATGATGGGAGAGAGGACATCTTCGCATCTTTACAAGTTGCGAGGGAGTACTATTGCAGGTGGAGTCATGGAGACTGGAGTTACGGGAGTAGCAGCTGTGTTCCACGGAGGCGGCGGGTCTGCGGCAGACTCGTCGAGTAGCTCTCGGTAAGCTACGAAGTAGACAACCCAAGTCCGGAGTACATGGAGGTTTGACACTTGGACGAACTCAAGGTGGTGGAGTATATTCGCCAAGGTGGAGTTTGTTGTATTTGTGTCGAATATTATGTACGAGTGGGGTTACGGTAGGACTTGGAGTTGTAATAGGTGTGGACAGGATAGGTAGTGTTGTAGTCGAACACGTGTATCCTAGGGCCTCTCATATAATGAGGAGGCACCACACGTTGTAACCCATGGCGACTTGATAGCAGCAGGCGCGCAAGGGGAGCCGGCGGTGTGTGCCGGCGACCAAGGCGGCCGGTGCAGCGGTATCGATGGGGAGGAGCGCCCATAGTCATGCCCCGCAGATGTAGGCGAGTTCGCCGAACTGCGTTACCAAATCTCGGTGTCGCCATCGTGCTGTGTTTGCTTGTTCCTCGGTAGATCGACTAAGCGCCTACGAATTGTAACAATGCCAGCGCGATATCTTATGAAGAGAATAGAGAAGTACACTATGACATACCTGCAAAAGTCAGGAAGCACGCGAGCACCTAAGAAATCGGTGTGTGCAATGAATTTACAGACACCAGTGTACAGATAGGAAATAAGAAGGAAAAGCGCAAAAACAAAGATAAACATGCATTCAGTTATATATTTTTTTCATTCAGTTATATGGAACTCTGAAAGTGTTGTCCATCTTTTTTAAGCCTGTACCACTAAAACTGAATTTCACTGAAATCGAGTTGGAAGCATAAGACTTACCCAAACGTGAGGACTTGCGCGAGGAAGAAGGGGTAATCCTTCATCGGCACGAGCGCCAGCTTGTAGAGCACACGGTTCATCACCGCGAGCACCACCGTGGCCGCCGCCGCCGCCGTGATCCCCGTACCAACACCATCCCCTCCACCATCGCCTCCTTCCCCTGAAACCCGAACCGCCGCGGTCGCCCGCGCGCGCTGTGTCTCGACGAGCCGCCTCCCGCCGCCATGGCCGCGGGCGGCGGCGAGGCCGAAGCGAGCCCGTTGGGGCGGAAGGGATGCACGGAGGGGGGTCAGGCTCCGTCGAATGGCGCGGCGAAGAAGAGGCGGCGGCGGGCCGGAGAGGAGGAGCGAAATTGGCATGGCGGTCGCACTGGGGTTTGAAGATTTGGCGGGGGTTGTTCGTTGGTTCCGTGGACGGCGACGGCTGTGGTAGGCCGCCGCGCGTGCCAATTTTGATGGTCGCTGGTTTCTGTGACTAGTGGGACCTATGGGCTAAACGGTCAACATCACGCGATACTCCCACGGGCCGACTCTCTGACCAGTGGCCCCACCTCCGGATTAAACTCGGCCACTCCGTCTCAATCCAAGCCCTTCGTCGCGGCAGCGCTGATGGAAGCCTCCCACTGCTCCGGCCGCTGGAGTGGAAATGGCACTATGGGTCGTTGGATTGGGATGGGCAAGCTTGTGTAGAAGGTAACCTTATTTAATTAGTAATAGGAGCAAGTAGAAGTCTAGGGCTGTAAGTGGGCAAGCCTACGGGTTTCCACTTAATTTTATATAGTTTAAATTAGGTAGTCAACTTAGTCACGTTTCTATTTTCTAAGTACAATCCCTCCACTTTTGTGATTAGGTGGGTTAAGTGGGACTGGCCTAAATAGAAGTCACTAGTATTAGAGCATCTTCCCTCGTTTCGGCCCCCAAGTCGCCCGGCAATTCTATTTCGGCCCCCCACCCCAATAGTATTGTTTGGATTGAGGGGCGAAAGTTTTCACTTGTTTTGGCCATAGGAATCGTCCAACTCGGCACAAATTTGAAAAATAGGTTCCCGCTACAAAAAATGGCACATGTTCGACCACAACGGCGAGTGCATGCCATAGTTCGTCGGCGATCATGCCACATGCAGCGATCAACAGAATCAAAGTTCGACGGGGAACATGCCACGCAGGGCGATAAAAAAGAAAGCATTCAGCGACCGTTCGGCGATGAAGGCGATTGGGACCAGACGGTGATCGCCTCGTCCTCCATGACGGTCATCACCTCGTCCTTGGCGATGATGCCCACCTCTTCCTCTGCGGCGGTAGGGAAAAGCGGTGTGGTGATCGGCTGGACGGTGGGCACATATGCAGTGAGTTCCTCGGCTGTAGAGGTTGACGGCGTGTCGGTAGGCGGGGTGGTGGGCGTAGGCTCCTCGGCGCGTGACGCCGACATCTGGTTCAGGATGAGGTCACACTCGGCCTTCCACCACGTGGCCACCTGCGGGGTCATCGTTGCCGGATCTCTGGCCTGCAGGAACACCAAGTTTGTATTCCTTTTCTTGGCAGTGACGTTGGTCTTGAGGAGCTCGAGCTTGATGGAGTTCTTATGCATCAGCTTCGACCACCTAGTGTCAGTCTTCTCCTCCCTGGTGATGGCCATCTTCTCCTTGCGATAGCGTGGGCGTTGGCGTCGGCGATGCACTCCTCAATCGGCGCCTGCACCCTCTCGGCCGCTGGTGCTCCTGCCTTCGCCGCCTTGGCTTTCTTATTGCCATCGGGATGCCCGGCTGACGCCGTTGGGTTTGGCGCGTCAGGGTTGCACACGCCGTCCTTGGTCTTGGAGAGGACGATGCGAACATCCGCTCACTTCTCGCTGGACTCGATCTTGGCGAATACATGGAGGAACTTGAACTCGGGGACATTGTTGTCCCGGCGGTACATGTCAAACATGTGCACCACCTGCAGAAGGAGGTCCGATGGTCGACACAAGAACAATGGCGAAACCAGCCTCTGGGCGGATCCGTACCTGTTGCTCGACGTTCGCATCGCTTGTTGGGCGATTGTGGACCTCCTTTTGAATGCCATGCCACTTGTTGCACGCCCGCTGGATGATGGTCCAGTGGTTCGCCGTAGCTTTCTCTCCGCGGTCGACGGAGAGGCCGCCGTACTCTGGATCAAGCAATCGACGCTTGTCGAACGACCTTTTGACCCTTTTCCAGTAGTTGGCATCGTTCTGGTTCGCGCCGGTGATGGGGTTGATGCTAGCGGTCTTCCATGCTTTGGCCAAGCACTCATCGTCCTTCGGCGCCAACTTCACGCTCAGCTCTGCCGAGTCGGCGATTGGCTGCTTCCTCTTCCCTTTCGTCGTGGGCGTCGGCTCGTCTTCTTCCTCCTTGGCCGGAGCATCGTCCTTCTCGCAAAAAATTTCTTGCGTGTCCAAGCCAACGATGTCCTCGTCCTGCATGTCCATGTACCCAAGGGCTTGACACGGTGGCGTTGGAGCCGGAGGTGATGATATCGTCCATTTCGGCGTTGAAAGACGGCGCCGAATTTGATGAGGGAGCGAAGGGCAGTGGGTCGCGATGTATACCATGAGGCGATGGTGTTCCCGAGTAGGTGGGTGAGCAGCTGTAGGCGGTGTTGATGTCGACGCCAAGGCTAGACAATGGCCGGGAAGACGGGCAGTGAGGGAACGCCGTGTTCGGGTTGAAGCCACCAGGGGTTCGGCGTCGGCGTATTCAGGCAAAACCGAGTAGTTCCACACGGGCGAAGAGTAGTTCGAAGGCGAGGCAACGCTCTGCTGGCTCGGCCACATCCCTTGCAGGTACTATCCGGCGAGATGAGGCACCGGATGGTGGTGCGGCGGAGGAGATGGGCGCATGTGCCCTCATGGCAGCGTGAGCGGCAGCGTTGCTCTGGCCACGGTCATGCGAGACGACTCCTACGCCACGATTGTGTGTTCCCAAGCCTTCCTAATGTGCTCCTGGTTGCGCCTGTCCCTGGTGACCATGCGGCGGCGATTGAGCTCGACGGCCCACACGGCGTTAGTCTAGCCCATCGGCTTGGGTTTCGCCGCTCTCTTCTTTCGCGCGGGTTTTGGCTGACTGGAATCGGCGGTGGCGCGGGGTGCCATGTATTTGCTGGGCGGCATTGCCGCACAGATCTAGAGCGGCGATAGAAAATGTTGGAAGCTTTGACGGGTGGGAGAAGTTGGGGGAGGATGGAAATGGCGCGAAAAGGGGGTGGGAAAGGCTTTGGGACGCCGACAGCTTGGCCCCACCCGTGCTTTTGCCCAATTTTGCCCCCCGGAGCCCCCGGTGTGTTGGGTTTGCGGGTGAAATTTTGACCCAAACCGGTGGAAATAAGACCCTGAGGGGCGATTGTGCTAAAATTCATCGGCCGGCGCCGAAAAAGTGTCCTGGGGGGCGTCTTGGGGACGAGTGGTTAGGATTTCTAGTCCTAGTCTAAGTCATTTGTCCCTGTGTGGACGTGTATAAAAGGACCAGCAGGGCCTCTCCTTGTAACACGACGAAAATCGGAGCAAGTAAGAGAAGAAGGACAGAAGTGATACGTGCCTGTGGCAATCAAATCGTTTCAACGTGTGTAGTTCTATCTATCACTAGATTGCAACGTCGCAAGAAAGAATTGCTCCAACCTAACAAAAGATCCACCACGGGATCACGTCCTAGCTAAGATACTCACGTGAAAATACTAATCTATATCTAGCTGCCACGTACGCGTATTTGGAGAACCATTGAGCTGCTTGGAGAACCAGCTTTGCAACGTAAGCGATTGCGTGTAAAGCTAGCAATAGCATCGATGTGATTATCTAAAACCAAAAATTAGTATGAGAGCCAAGATGAGAAGACGATAGGCGACAACGACACTGAGTCCAATAAGAGCACCGGCTCCAAGGCGAACAAGAAAGGTGTCACGGTGAACAAGGAGGTGAACGCAGTAACCAGCAGGACGAGTGGTGCCAACATGATGGCGCACCGCAATATCTCGGTGCAGTACCCGATGCTGAGCGACAACAACTACGACGTTTGGGCGGTGAAGATGAAGACTATTCTTCGGTCACTCTGAGTGTGGCAGTCTATCACCGACGATGAAGTCGACGAGGACTGCGACGAAGGCGCCATGGCCGACATAGCCCAGTCTGTACCAATTCTGTGACGATGACATTGGCGGAGTACGAAACGGAAAGAGAGGTGTGGGACGCACTCAAGTAGATAAGGATTGGAGAAGATCGTGTCACGAAGGATCGGGCACAAGTGTTGAAATGCCAATTTCACAAGTCGCAGATGGAGAAAACAAAATCGGTAAACGACTATGTCATGCATCTCACCACTTTGGGCGGGGAGATCCGCGTGCTTGGTGCAGAACTCAAGGAGGTCGAGGTTGTGGAAAAGTTTTTAGTTCGGTAACTGATAAATTCATGTACATCATCGGCATGCTTGAGAATCTCACCGACATCGAGGACATGACCATAACGAGGCGATCGAACGCTTGCGAATGTGGGAAGAAAATTCTCGTGGTTGTCGGAAAGGCAAGGGAGAAGGCGGGGATCAATTGTTCTACTCATGAGTTGACTAGAAAGCCCCAAGGATCAAAGGAATGGGTGATGGCGAATGCTCGAACAACTCAAAGTGCGACGGGAACAAAGAAAAATTCAACGAACACGGCAAGTCACAAGGGCATGACAAAGATGATCAATTTAACGAGAAGAGGCCAAGTAACTTGAATATGTCCAAAGTCAAGTGCTATAACTGCAATAAGATGGGTCATTTTGAAAAGGAATGTATGGAGCCTAACAAGCTGGAGATGAGGGAAAATTTGGAGAAGTATGAAGACGAGGAACCAACTCTTCTAATGGCCAAAGTTTGCGATCTCACCCAAACAGTGGTTGCAAAACCAAATCAGAAGGTGCTACTTCATGAGAAGAAGGTAACACTGATACATCCATTTTGTATCACTATTTTACATCATAATTTACTTCTATTAATTGATATATTTCATATTTAGAGATGATAGTTATATTATTTCATCTATTTTGCATGTTTGATGATTATTGGAGAATTAACTGACGGAACCAGAATTCTGTTGGAAAAGGGACCATCAAGATACCATATTTCTGAAGATCAGCAATTCAAAGTAAATATCGGAGAGTTCCTATTTTTCAAGATGTCGAAGCCAGCCGAAAGGGGGGGCAGAGGTGGGCTACTAGGGGCCCACACCATGCCATAGCGCGGGTCACCCCCTAGTCACGACGCCACGTGGTGTGGTGGCCCTGGCCCACCACTGGCAGCCCCCTTCGCGTACTTCATCCCCTCGAAACCCTAAGATTGGGGGAATCGTCGAGGAAATATTCAGCCGCCTCCACGAGGAGGAAAACAACGGAGAAAGAAAAGCTTTCCGTCAGGGAGAAATCTGCTGGGGAAATTCCTTCCCGGAGGGGGGAAATCATCGCCATCGCCACCGTCATTAAACCGGGCATCATCAAGATCCTCATCGTCATCGTCATCACCACCAGCACCATCCCTCACCATCCACCTCCGTCCAGCTGTAACAATTAGGGTTCTATAGCGTTGTTTTCCACTAGATATCTCTCTTGGTGTGAATTACTTGTTTGTAGTTGATGCTTATGAAGTATTGGTGTTTTCCACTAAAAGTGTGATGATTCATTATGTTACTTGATGTCATTCTTCATTGTTATTTTTCATACTACTATCATTTATTCCACACTTGTGCTTTGTTAGCACCAATACTTCAGTTTGGAGAGAGTTTTCATATTATGACTTGCATAACTATGTGGGGAACTTAACCTTATATAAATTGGCTTGTATATTTCAATGATGAGCCTTCTAAAAAGTGTTTTAGGTCTTCGTGAGCAAGAAAGTTGGATGCACCCCCATTAGTTCCATTGGAGAGCTTTTATACACTTATAGCTCTGTGTGCATCAGTTGCGTGGCAATCACTACTCCTTGCATAACTTCGATTATAAGACTTCCTCTTGTCTAATGATCACTTTCAGATATGTGAGACTTTCTTCCATTGACCTTCCAAACCCCCCATAATGTTCTTTTAGATATAACATCCTGGTGCCAGCGATCAATATAGAACGCTTGCTTGTTTTGAGTGCACAAATATCTTAATGATTCTCATACGTGCATATTGTTATTGCTTGACTTGATCCTAACAGAAGTTGTTGTGAGAGTTTGATGCCTTGGATGATTATATTTTTTTCTTGAAGCTTAAATCATCTTTAATAAACCATTGCACGGTTGATTGTGTTTTAGTATTGATTCATTGAAAAGTTTTACTTTGTTATTCCTAATGTTTTATACATTATTCTATTTGATATCAACTATAAACCACAGCCTTTATTCATTTGATCCTAGTTTACATGCTTTACATTACTGTAATGATCAAGTTTATGTTGGTAGCATGCCACCTCAGAAATTATTTTTTTGTTTTTATCGTTTACCTACTCGAGGACGAGTAGGAACTAAGCTTGGGGATGTTGATACGTCATAAATGTATCCATAATTTTTGATGTTCCGTGTTGTTTTCGTACTATATGCTACATGTTTCTTATACACTTTATGCCATTTTTATCGATTTTCTGGGAATAACATATTGACAAGATGCCACGGAGCCAGTTCCTGTTTTCTGCTGTTTTTAGTTTCAGAAAAGTTGTTCTGGAAATATTCTCGGAATTGGAAAATTTGAAGCTCAGAAGTCTTAGAAATATGCCGTGCACGGAGTCCGGAGGGGATCCGGAGGGGGCCACAGGGGCCCCACACCATAGTGCGGCACCCCTGGCCGCGCCCAGGGGTCGTGTGGGCCCCCTGGTCGCCCACCAACGTTGCCCTCGCGCCTAACCCTAAATAGACTTTTCCACCAAAAACATCCGCAGCCGCCATCATCGTCAGCCGTAGTTCGGGAGGGTTCTGGAGCTCTCCCTGGCACCTTGCCGGGAGGGGAATTCATCACCAGAGGGCTCTACACCACCATGCCCGCCTCCGGAAAGATGTGTGAGTAGTTCATTCTTGGACTACAGGTCCATAGCAGTAGCTAGATGGTTGTTCTCTCCTCTTTATGCATCATGTTTAGATCTTGTGAGCTGCCCTACATGATCAAGATCATCTTACTGTAATGTGTTACGTCATAAACGTATCCGTAATTTATGATGTTCCATGTTGCTTTCATGTCATATGCTACATGTTTTCCTTACACTTTATATGCCACAGAGCCAGTTCCTGTTTTCTGTTGTTTTTATTTTCAGAAAAGTTATTCTGGAAATATTCTCGGAATTGGATGATTCAAAAGCCAGAAGTCTTAGAATTCCCTGAGGGTCAAGGAAGTCCGAAGGAGACTCGGAGGGGGCCCTGGAGCCCCCACACCAAGCCTGGGTGCGGGTGCCCCCCCGGCCGCACCTGGGGGTGGTGTGGGCCCCTCGGGCGCCCACCGCGACGCCCTTTAGCCTATATATAACCCCTAATGCATAAACCCTAAAAAATCAGCCTTTTTCCACGAAAAGTTCCGTAGCTCCGCCACCAAAGCCAACAAGTTTTGGGGGACAAAAATCTCTGTTCCGGCACCCTGCCGGGACGGGGAAGTGCCCCTGGAGCCATCTCCATCGACTCCACTGCCATCTTCATCGTTGTTGCGCTCTCCTGTGATGAGGAGGGAGTAGTTCTCCCTCGGGGCTAAGGGCTCTACCGGTAGCTATGTGTTTCATCTCTCTCTCCCATGCTGTGATATTTATGTGATCATGAGCTTTGTAATCTAGTTGAATCATTAAATGTTATTTTTCATCTGTTATGCTACTCAAGTGGTTTTGTTATTGAGATCTCCGTAAACACTTTGATCACGGTGTAAAGATGACAGTGTGTGCACCGTGTGGTTTAGCATGATATTTATATGTTGTGTTGGATGACCCTATGAAATTGTGGTGTTTGTCTAGTACCTTCTAGGGTGCTCATAGTGACAGCTTGGGGTTAACTAGACATGGGAATGCGACTTTGAGGAGAGCTGTTACAGCCCTACACAATGGATTGGTGTTTGTTATTTGACCGGAGAGTAGTTTGGAGTAGTATAGTGAAGAGAGATATTTATGCATTCAATTATGTTATTATTATTGAGAGTGTTCACTAGTGAAAGTATGCTCCCTAGGCCTTGTTTCTAAGCATTGAAACACCGTATAAAGCCTGTTCTGTTACATGTTTGATTGCTGCCATTTTTATTTCAGATTGCTATTATCACTTATAAACATCCATATTACTTGTATTTCACTCTCTCTTCGTTGAACTAGTGCACCTATACAACTGACAATTGTATTGGGTGTGTTGGGGACACAAGAGATTTCTTGTATCGTAATTGCGGGGTTGCTTGAGAGGGATACCGTTGACCTCTTCCTCCCTGAGTTCGATAAACCTTGGGTAATCCACTTAAGGGAAACTTGTTGTTGTTGTACAAACCTCTTCATTTGGAGGCCCAACACTCTCTACAAGAATAGAAGCGTGCGTAGACATCAAGATCTTTTCTGGCGCCGTTGCTGGGAAGGTAAGGTAAAAGGTACTAACATCCTAGTACTCTTGCTGGTGTGTGAGTGCTCGAAGTTATTTCCTTTAGATTCTGCAATTATATATTTTTGTTTCTTGTTTTTATTTTCACTAGTTAGGCTTATGTTTACTTGTTTCTTGTTTTTATTTTTACTAGTTAGTCTTAATGGAAAACCACAAAAATATGAGAGAGCTTTATTTGCATGCTAGTAGCAATGTTATTAGCATTAATTCTTTGGATACCATTATTGCTAATGCTATGGAAAATTCTAAGCTTAGGGAAGCTGGTTATGATGAATATGAAATCTTTAGTTCCCCAAGTATTGAGGAGGAAATTTTCTTTCATGATGCTTTGCCTCGAATATACGATGATTACAATGATGAATATGTTATTTTCAGTCCACCTACTATTGAGGAGAAAGTTAATTATGATTATAATATGCCTCCTATATTTGATGATTATGGTGATGACAATAATAATGATAGCTATTTTGTTGAATTTGCTCCCACTACTATTAATAAGAATGACTATGCTTATGTGGAGAGTATTAATTATTTTATGCATATGGCTCATGATAAGAATGTTTTATGTGATAGTTATATTGTTAATTTCATTCATTATGCTACTGACAGTTATTATGACAGAGGGAAACATAGTTAGATGCATCTCAACAATATCAAGTTTCCCCACTTTATGTTGAAATTTCTGAAGTTGCACTTTTTTTGTCTTCCTATGCTTGCTGCTTTGTGCTTTATTGACTTGTTCTTCTAAAAGATTCTTTCTATGTTTTGTTTTAGTAAAGGGGTTTTATACTTCTGTTGCAGATCCTTTGTATATTTATTTTCATGTTTAGTTGTTCCAAGTGAAGTTTCTAACGAAAGTTGGAGTTGGTTTTGGATTTCTGCGCAGGAAACAGATTTCTTCTGTCCACCGTAAAAAATCGTGAAAATTCCAGAAAGATCAAAATGACCTGATATTTTTTGTGCTTATTCCTAAACAAATTAAGAAAAAATTTCGTTGTTTAAGTGTTTTGATCTGATCAATGTAAGTGCCCCGAAAAATTTTGTCATTAGAGACTATTCTGGTTTTGGCAGATTCTACCATTTTTCTTGCATTTGCTCTTTTACGATGTCAAGTGGATTTCTTTGCTTCACACAGTGTCCCATGTATTTGTTATTGTTTCACCAACCCTCTAATGCGAATTACTCTTTGAGTGTGGTGTGAAGGAAGTTTGCAAGGGTCAGGAGAAGAGGGTGATATAATGTGATTAAGAAGAGTGCAAGGTCAAAGCTTGGGGATGCCCCCGTGGTTCATCCCAGAAAATTCTAAAAAGACTCAAGCGTCTAAGCTTGGGGATGCCCAAGGCATCCCCTTCCTCATCAACAATTTATCAGGTTACTTCTAGTGAAACTATATTTTCATTCGGTCACATCATATGAAGTTTACTTCGATCGTATTTTATTTTCCATTCTGTTTTCTTTTGTTCAATTTTGTTTCCTTGCTGCAATAATATAGTCGGAACCTAGCATTCTTTGTGTGGGAGAGAGACACGCTTCGCTTTTTCGTTCGAATACTCGTTATGCTCGTATTCTTAGTTTTTCTTCTAACTCATGTTTTTCATGCATCTCTTATTTAGAGTTGTTAGTTTTAGTAGAGTTGTGTTAGTACTCTCTTGTTTAATTTCTGCATCTCTTGGACAATTTTTGTTTATTATGAAATTCTTGGTGTTGGAAAGCAGTAGTACAATTTTCATGGTTATAATGGTACAAATAGAAGCTTGTATAGACTGTGGCTAGAATTTTTCATGTCATGCTAGATGTTATTTTAATTCTAAAGCCTAGTGGTTATATTTGTAGCATGATTTTTCTCAAATATCTGAGAGTGTTTAATGTGCCGTTGAAAGAATCATGAGTTGTTCTTGTCATTTTGAAGCATAAATTTGTGGTGTTCTCCTTTGAATGTTTCATTTGGTTGACTTGGCGCATGCTCACACCATGTTTATGAGTACAAACCAGTAACTTGTAGCCTCTATGATCATTTAGTTTTGAACTTGTAGTGCCACTTATGTTTTTATTAATGATGTTTTTGTCGCTATGCATGATTATGGCCATTATTGCTCTCTTGATTTGTCGCTCCCAGTCTTTTGCTAACCTCCACCTGTACTGAGTATGAACTCTACTCGTGAATCCAACTCCCAAAAACCAAAGTTTGCCAAATGTGTCCACCATACCTACCTACATGTTGTATTTAACTGCCACTCCAAAGTAAATTGCTCATGTGTTACCTCTAAAACCTTTAAAATTACTCATGTTTTGTTCTCCTATTTTAGCTCATGAGGACGTAAATAGATAATCTTTATCTCACTTGTTGATTAGACTTTCACACTCTGGACTAGTGGATTCATCCGCTTATCCAATTGATAGAAGAGCTGGCAGCGGGGTGCCCAGCCCCAAATTAATACAACAAATTCTCTTCACCATTTTGCCCCTGATTTATCAGTCAAAGCATAATTGTGTAAACAAAATAGAAAGAGGGATGACATTCTACCCAGATGTGTCCTTCTATGGGAGCCTCTCTTGTGAAATCTAGTTGGCTAGCGACATACTGTATTTCTGTTTACTATTCGTAGACATAAGCATACACCTCTATAAAAATTAGGCACTCCTACATGGTATGTGATTGTTGGCAGGAACCCGGGGATTCGGTTAGCCATGGTTTGTGTAAGAAAGGTTGGGAGGAGTGTCAACTATTTTATACCTCTGTTTAACAAAATAAAAGCTCTAGCACATGAGTGACCCATGCTTCCCTCTGTGAAGGGCCTTTCTTTTACTTTTATGTTGAGTCTCCATCTTCTAACCTTATGGGCGGTTGAGAGAGCATGGTTGCCATTCTGAGTTTAATGTGCATTTGTCCCAGAAACATTATTAATTGATTCATGATGTGTTATTGTTTGTTCTCAAATTATTTGTCCTAGTCTTCCTCATGAATTTTGAAGGTTTCGTGGCATTTATGTTTTTCCCCACTCTTAAGGACAAGCGAAATACCACTTTGTTATGTTATCTCTATGCTTGAAACAAACGTATAGCTTTCGAGTGCATTATTATTCATGATCTTTTGCTTGTGTTACTTCTCATGATGCAAGGTGCTTGCTATGTTTTACTGTTAGAATTATATTTATCATGCTTGTGTTAAAGTTCTATGATCTCAGCTATGCTTATGCTTTTAAAATTTAGATGATCAAGTTTATGTTGGTACCAAGTCACCTCAGAAATTATGTGTTTTTATCGTTTACCTACTCGAGGACGAGTATGAACTAAGCTTAGGGATGTTGTTACGTCATAAATGTATCCTTAATTTCTGGTGTTCCATATTGTTTTCATGCCATATGCTACATGTTTTCCTTACATTTTATATCATTTTTATCGATTTCCCGGGACTAACCTATTGAGAAGATGCCAGAGAGCCAGTTCCTGTTTTCTGTCGTTTTGAGTTTCAGAAAAGCTGTTCTCGAAATATTCTCGGAATTGGACGATTCAAAAGCCAGAAGTCTTAGAATAACCGGAGGGTCAAGGAAGTCCGAAGGAGACCCGGAGTGGGCCCTGTGACGCCCCGAGATCGGGCACTATGCAGATTTCGGCATTTCCTCCCAAATCCGCATAATAACCGATTTCAGGTTGCCACTTGTGATAACATTACAACAGTTCACGAATAATCCACAACAACAACAGAGGAGGTATATACAAGACGACTCAAACGAGTCAAGGATACAACTGATACAATACAAAGATCCAAATGACAGCGGAAGAAACAACATAGTGTCCGACTATGGACAAGATACAAATTGGACTAAGAGTCCTGAAGATAACCGATGGCGTCCAATCCCTGCCCAGGCCAAGCCGGAGGGATTCCCAAGCTAACGTCGTCAGACTTCAAACCTGTTGACTGCAATGTGGAATATGCAGCCACGAAAATGGATTCGTGGGTCAGTACTATTAAGTACTGGCAAGTGGATAAACCATACTCACAAGATACCAGCGTAACCAATCATCACAAGATACAAATACTTTGGGTAGAACGGAAGGAAGGGATTATTGCAAAGAAGCGGCAGCGGGCTGCACTAACTAACTACAGCGACGCGCTACAACATCCGGCTAAAAGAAAGGGGTAAGATAGCGCGACAAAACCAACTATAACTACTCACCAAACAATACCCATCCAGGGTTACCCCCTACTAAGGAAGCAACCCAAGGAAACTCACACTGTTTATTAAGGTGACATTCATTTTTATGGTGGAGGTAATTTATATTACTAGTCAAGTTATCATCGTTAAGTGTAAGTTGTCTGAGTACTTGTTAGCCAGCACTTTCACCAAGTCATCCATAACCGCGGACAACACGGCTTCTCGAAAAGATTAACCCTGCAGGGATGCACCAATTTGGCCGTACACGTAAGAATGACCCGCCAGATGGAAATGCACTTCCACCAAGCGAGGCACTCAACACAACCCAACTCTTCTTCGCATCAAGCCCAAAGAACCACGTGCAATTGAGCGCACGACTAATCAAGCCCCACGAAGAAAAGGGGACCCTCATAGCACTCTAAGAACGTGTCTCCCAAAATGCCGACTACAAAAGTTCCACCCTGGCGCCAAGGGTTCGCACATGCATATGCATGCGGCAAATGGAAAACCCGAACTAAGTGTGGCGATTTGGACGAGATGCGAATCGAATCAGAGTTGCGGGGGGCGCCCATACACGCTTCCCGCATGCGGTTAGCGCGCTCATCATGGATCGGAGGACAAGACCCTTTTACTAATTAAGTTCGACACCAGTAGGCCTCAAAACCACGCCGGGCCTCCTGCCGGTGCCTTATCATCAAATTATTCTTACCCCAAGCATTAACATGTTGTTGATTAAGTTGAAACCCAACTATCAAACTAAACAGGTGATAAGACGGACAACAAGACTTGAGCGCAAACAACACTAAGCATGCAACTACGACACGAGGGCCAACAAGGCAAACAAACAACAGTTAATAGGAAGTGGAAGGAAGGCTATATCATGGTTGCAAGGTAAACATATGATAGGATCGAGACACAAGCATCAAATCATAAGGCTAGCATAAAGACAACGGAAAGAATCGGTAACAAGTGAGGAAAGGCAACATGGGTAGCAAGTGAGTATACTTGCCTGAGATCCAGCAAGTAGAGGTACATCCGTAGAAATTGTCGGTGCTCACATAATCTCAACGTCCTATCAACGAAGAAGCAAAAGCTAAAAGAAACACCGGATGCAACAATTACTACTACGGTAAAAGATCCAGCATGATCCTAATTTTATATGCATGACATGCGAGAATGCAACTAAACCAATTTAAGTTGAGACAAAAGCCCAACATTTAATTAGGAAGGTTTAAGTTATTTATCTAACCATCAAATTAAATGTTGATTAGCATGAAAAACAAATAGTAGATGAGCTAAACCAAATTAAATGGAATAGGGACCAATTTAATTGAGCACCCCAACACATTCCATGTTTGTTATTTAGGTGAACATGCATAACACTACTAAAATGCAATATGAAAGATGCAAACATGAGCATGGATGGCATATTCATATTCCTTGCACTTTTCTGGTTGGTAAACATATTTTACACATTAAATTTGAATTTAATTTGAATTAGTTATGATTTATGCAATTTTAAATGAATTAAATAAAGTACAGAAAATTGCACAAATTTTAATTGGTCAAAACATTAAACAAATTGCATATTTGGAAAATTCAGGAAATTTTCAGTAGAATACATATTTTACTTATTAAATTTGGATTTGAAATTCAAAAGATATGTGGGTTTGAATTTTAGGGGCTAATCTGCAGTTTTTAAAAGTTCAGAAGAATTTCCAGGGCCTGATTGTGATTGGACGGTGCGTGGAGGGGCTGTGGTGCAAAACAGAGGAAGTACAGGGGGCTCGGTGCAAAAGGGCCAGATCCAGATCTGGATCTGGCGATTTCCACCGTGGGCTGGGGCAGCCAGTGTGGCTGCCGCGCGGGCCCGAGGCCACGCGGCGCTGACTGGGCGTGGGTGGAGTCCCTGTCGGCCTTCAGGGTCGTTGACAGGTGGGGCCGCACGTGCGGGTGGAAAAGAGAGAAAAAAGGGGGGCCTTTTGGCCGCGGAGGGGACTCGATCCCGCGACCCAGCGCGCCCGCGGAAGGAACAAGGCCATTGGGCTATGAGCGTGCTTGTGATTGGAAACAGATCTGACCCATAATGAAGTGTACAAGCGCGGAGTTTTTTTCCTGACGAAACTGAAGAAAAGGCAGCGCGCTGCACTGGACGGAGATCGGCACAGGCCGAGAATCGGCACAGGCCGAGAATCGGCACAGGCCGAGAATCGGCGACGGCCTAACGCGCAGAGGATGGTGCTGCTCGATGGCGAGACACCCAGAGCACAGGGGAGAGAGGCAGCAGGGTGTCCCGGAGGACGGGGGGCTCACCGAGGAGGCTGGTGGCGATGCGGACACGGGAGATGTCGACGACGACGTGGACGGCAGTGTTGCAGCCGGCCTGAAACGCGGGCGTAGACAACGATCCAGGGAAGTTCTTGGTCCAGCTCCTTCGGCAATCTTGACACGGAAGAGGTCCTCCTTCCATTCCCGCACACGAAGGACCTTCGCATGAACCACACCGACCGGTCTAGCTGCTCCAATCCCCGGCCATGAAGGAAAAACATGGTGGTTTTCGGTGGAGATGAACAGAGGTAGAGTGAGGAGGAGAGGGTGGCGGCGCAGAGGGAGAAGAGGAGAGGGTCTAGGGTTGGGGGAGGGCTAGGAGGCGGCTTTATGGATGGATATGGAGCAGGTGTTGGTGGTGCGGTGGTTTTGTGGTGGAGGGGGAAAGCGACAGGGGATCCTCGCGCCTCCTCTGTCGTACGGAGAAGAAAGCATGGAGGTGGGCTGCCAGTTACGTGTGGGCCGGGTTGGCTTGGCAGGCCGGTGGTGGTGGGCTGGCCTGGCTGCCTCAAAACGTTTTTTTTTTGTTTCTTTGTTTTATTATTTTCAGAAAAATAAAAGGACTTGAGATGTTTGGAAGGCTCAAAAACAATTTATGATTTTTTGCAATTTCGAGAGGTACACAAATCAAAAGTTTTTTGTGAACTTAAATTTAGCATGATGAATGATAATGCAAGATGACATGAGGTGCACAAAAAGAAAAACAAACAAATCTAATTGGGGAAAAAATCCCCGGGCGTTACAGCTGACACCACTAACAAGGGATTGCGCCCTCGCAATCCACCCAAGGCAAGGGGAAGAGAGGTGTCAACTACGGAGTCTTCGTGCTGCGGTTGATTTCCCGGGTCAGTGGGCGGATCTCTTCTTCTCGACACCACTAACAAAAGTTTCTCGACACCACTAACAAGGGGATCTTGCTCGGGTTGATGACGATCTTCTCCCACCAGGAATCTGCCGATGATCGAACCTATTAGGTTAAAGGCTCAGAAAACGTCCACCCACATAGAATCCTAGAACTTTGAAAGATTGAGAGGAAGAGAGGCTCCAAAACAAATAAGATGAGAGGAGAAATAGAATAGAGATGAGGAGAAAACAAGAATCCTATTGAGAGCTTTTCAAAATAGTTTAGCTGAAATAGTTTTTGACACTCTAGAAACAACGACCGTTAGCGAGATTATCCTACAGGCTTTGCGGACCCGTTGCTTCGATAACCATTCGTATCGACACAACATTGGGAATCAGAATCATGCTCTGATACCATTTGTGACGCCCCGAGATCGGGCACTATGCAGATTTCGGTATTTCCTCCCAAATCCGCATAATAACCAATTTCAGGTTGCCACTTGTGATAACATTACAACAGTTCACGAATAATCCACAAAAACAACAGAGGAGGTATATACAAGACGACTCAAACGAGTCAAGGATACAACTGATACAATACAAAGATCCAAATGACAGCGGAAGAAACAACATAGTGTCCGACTATGGACAAAATACAAATTGGACTAAGAGTCCTGAAGATAACCGATGGCGTCCAATCCCTGCCAAGGCCAAGCCGGAGGGATTCCCAAGCTAACGTCGTCAGACTTCAAACCTGTTGACTGCAATGTGGAATATGCAGCCACGAAAATGGATTCGTGGGTCAGTACTATTAAGTACTGGCAAGTGGATAAACCATACACACAAGATACCAGCGTAACCAATCATCACAAGATACAAATACTTTGGGTAGAACGGAAGGAAGGGATTATTGCAAAGAAGCGGCAACGGGCTGCACTAACTAACTACAACGACGCGCTACAACATCCGGCTAAAAGAATGGGATAAGATAGCGCGACAAAACCAACTATAACTACTCACCAAACAATACCCATCCAGGGTTACCCCCTACTAAGGAAGCAACCCAAGGAAACTCACACTGTTGATTAAGGTGACATTCATTTTTATGGTGGAGGTAATTTATATTACTAGTCAAGTTATCATCGTTAAGTGTAAGTTGTCTGAGTACTTGTTAGCCAGCACTTTCACCAAGTCATCCATAACCGCGGACAACACGGCTTCTCGAGAAGATTAACCCTGCAGGGATGCACCAATTTGGTCGTACACGTAAGAATGACCCGCCAGATGGAAATGCACTTCCACCAAGCGAGGCACTCAACACAACCCAACTCTTCTTTGCATCAAGCCCAAAGAACCACGTGCAATTGAGCGCACGACTAATCAAGCCCCATGAAGAAAAGGGGACCCTCATAGCACTCTAAGAACGTGTCTCCCAAAATGCCGACTACAAAAGTTTCACCCTAGCGCCAAGGGTTCGCACCTGCATATGCATGCGGCAAATGGAAAACCCGAACTAAGTGTGGCGATTTGGACGAGATGCGAATCGAATCAGAGTTGCGGGGGGCGCCCTTACACGCTTCCCACATGCGGTTAGCGCGCTCATCATGGATCGGAGGTCAAGACCCTTTTCCTAATTAAGTTCGACACTAGCAGGCCTCAAAACCACGCCGGGCCTCCTGCCGGTGCCTTATCATCAAATTATTCTTACCCCAAGCATTAACATGTTGTTGATTAAGTTGAAACCCAACTATAAAACTAAACAGGTGATAAGACGGACAACAAGACTTGAGCGCAAACAACACTAAGCATGCAACTACGACACGAGGGCCAACAAGGCAAACAAACAACAGTTAATAGGAAGTGGAAGAAAGGCTATATCATGGTTGCAAGGTAAACATATGATAGGATCGAGACACAAGCATCAAATCATAAGGCTAGGATAAAGACAACGGAAAGAATCGGTAACAAGTGAGGAAAGGCAACATGGGTAGCAAGTGAGTATACTTGCCTGAGATCCAGCAAGTAGAGGTACATCCGTAGAACTTGTCGGTGCTCACATAATCTCAACGTCCTATCAACGAAGAAGCAAAAGCTAAAAGAAACACCGGATGCAACAATTACTACTACGGTAAAAGATCCAGCATGATCCTAATTTTATATGCATGACATGCGAGAATGCAACTAAACGAATTTAAGTTGAGACAAAATCCCAACATTTAATTAGGAAGGTTTAAGTTATTTATCTAACCATCAAATTAAATGTTGATTAGCATGGAAAACAAATAGTAGATGAGCTAAACCAAATTAAATGGAATAGGACCAATTTAATTGAGCACCCCAACACATTCCATGCTTGTTATTTAGGTGAACATGCATAACACTACTAAAATGCAATATGAAAGATGCAAACATGAGCATGGATGGCATATTCATATTCCTTGCACTTTTCTGGTTGGTAAACATATTTTACACATTAAATTTGAATTTAATTTGAATTAGTTATGATTTATGCAATTTTAAATGAATTAAATAAAGTACAGAAAATTGCACAAATTTTAATTGGTCAAAACATTAAACAAATTGCATATTTGGAAAATTCAGGAAATTTTGAGTACAATACATATTTTACTTATTAAATTTGGATTTGAAATTCAAAAGATATGTGGGTTTGAATTTTAGGGGCTAATCTGCAGTTTTTAAAAGTTCAGAAGAATTTCCAGGGCCTGATTGTGATTGGACAGTGCGTGGAGGGGCTGTGGTGCAAAACAGAGGAAGTACAGGGGGCTCGGTGCAAAAGGGCCAGATCCAGATCTGGATCTGGCGATTTCCACCGTGGGCTGGGGCAGCCAGTGTGGCTGCCGCGCGGGCCCGAGGCCACGCGGCGCTGACTGGGCGTGGGTGGAGTCCCTGTCAGCCTTCAGGGTCGTTGACAGGTGGGGCCGCACGCGCGGGTGGAAAAGAGAGAAAAAAAGGGGGGCCTTTTGGCCACGGAGGGGACTCGATCCCGCGACCCAGCGCGCCCGCGGAAGGAACAAGGCCATTGGGCTGTGAGCATGCTTGTGATTGGAAACATATCTGACCCATAATGAAGTGTACAAGCGCGGAGTTTTTTTCCTGAAGAAAAGGCAGTGCGCTGCACTGGACGGAGATCGGCACAGGCCGAGAATCGGCGACGGCCTAACGCGCAGAGGATGGTGCTGCTCGATGGCGAGACACCCAGAGCACAGGGGAGTGAGGTAGCAGGGTGTCCCGGAGGATAGGGGCTCACCGAGGAGGCTGGTGGCGATGCGGACACGGGAGATGTCGACGACGACGTGGACGGCAGTGTTGCGGCCGGCCTGAAACGCGGGCGTAGACAACGATCCAGGGAAGTTCTTGGTCCAGCTCCTTCGGCAATCTTGACACGGAAGGGGTCCTCCTTCCATTCCCGCACACGGAGGACCTTCGCATGAACCACACCGACCGGTCTAGCTGCTCCAATCCCCGGCCATGAAGGAAAAACATGGTGGTTTTTGGTGGAGATGAACAGAGGTAGAGCGAGGAGGAGAGGGTGGCGGCGCAGAGGGAGAAGAGGAGATGGTCTAGGGTTGGGGGAGGGATAGGAGGCGGCTTTATGGATGGATGGAGCAGGTGTTGGTGGTGCGGTGGTTTTGTGGTGGAGGGGGAAAGCGACAGGGGATCCTCGCGCCTCCTCTGTCGTACGGAGAAGAAAGCATGGAGGTGGGCTGCCAATTACGTGTGGGCCGGGTTGGCTTGGCAGGACGGTGGTGGTGGGCTGGCCTGGCTGCCTCAAAACGTTTTTTTTGTTTCTTTGTTTTATTATTTTCAGAAAAATAAAAGGACTTGAGATGTTTGGAAGGCTCAAAAAAACATTTTATGATTTTTTGCAATTTCGAGAGGTACACAAATCAAAAGTTTTTGGTGAACTTAAATTTAGCATGATGAATGATAATGCAAGATGACATGAGGTGCACAAAAAGAAAAACAAACAAATCTAATTGGGGGAAAAATCCCCGGGCGTTACAGGCCCTGGATCCCCCACACCATGCCTGGGCGCGTGTGACGCCCCGAGATCGGGCACTATGCAGATTTCAACATTCCCGCCAAATCCGCATAATAACCGATTCCAGGTTGCCATTTATGATAACATTACAATAGTTCACGAATAATCCACAATTACAACAGAAACAGATATATACAAGATGACTCAAACGAGCCGGGGTTACAACTGATACAATACAAAAGATCCAAATAACAGCGGAAGAAACAAACGTCCGTCTACGGACAAGATCCAAATTGGACTAAGAGTCCTGAAGATAACCGAAGGCGTCCAATCCCTGCCCAGGCCAAGCCGGAGGGATTCCCAAGCTAACGTCGTCAGACTTCAAACCTGTTGACTGCAATTTGGAATTTGCAGCCACGAAAGAGATTCGTGGGTCAGTACGGTTAAGTACTGGCAAGGGGGATAAAGCCCATACTCACAAGTTACCGGCGTAGCCAGTCATCACAAGATACAAATACTTTAGGATCAACGGGAAGGAAGGGGTTATGGCGAATAAGCGACAGCAGGCTGCACTAACCAACTACAGAGATTCTATTACTTCCAACTATCAGAAAGGAGATAAGATCGAGTGATAGTAACCAACTGAAAGAGAACGTCAAACAAACCCATCCTGGATCTCGCCCCTTATCCGAAGAAGCAATCCGAGGATAACTCACACCGTTGTTATTATGTGAAACAAGTTATTGTGTGAATAACCTACTACTAGTCAATTTATTAATCATTAGGTGAAACATGATTAATCATTAGTTGAAGTTGTCCTGAGTACTTGTTAGCCAGTACTTTCACCAAGTAGTCCATAACCGCGGAAAACACGGCTTCTCGAGAAGATTTACCCTGCAGGGGTGCACCATAGTAACCGCACTCATGAATATCCCGCCAGATGGAGCGGCCACTCCACCAAGCGGGGCACTCAACACAACCCAACCCTTCTTCGCATCAAGCCCAAAGCACCGCGTGCTGTGCGTGCGCGGCTAATCGAGCCCCACGAAGAAAAGGGGACCCTCATAGCACTGGAAGACCACGCCGCCCTAAATGCCGACTACGAAAGTTCCACCCGGGCGCCAAGGGCTCGCAAGATCATGCATGCAGCAAATGGAAAGCCCGAACTAGTACGGCGATTTGGACGAGATGCGAATCGAGTCAAACTGAGGGGGAGCCCATACTCCCCAAATGCGGGTAGTGCGCTCATCATGGATCAGTAGACAAGACCCTTTTCCTAATTAGGGGGTCGACACTAGCGGGCCTCAAAACCACCCGTGGGCCTCCCGCCGGTGCCTTATCGTCAAATTTATTATTAACAGTAGCATTAACAGGATTGATTGATTAATATTTCGAGCCCCCGGAACGGTAACAACAATAATAGTACGATAGTAAAAGAAGTAACCGACAACAGGCTCGAGCAGAAGCAACTATAAGCATGCTAGATAGGAACAGGCACAAACAAAGGCTGTAGGTATGGAGGTGAGGCAATATCAAGGTTAAGGGATTCATGTGATGGGTTCGTAACAGAAACAACTACCACTAAGGCTAGCAGAAAAGAATCAACGGAAAGAATCGGTAACAAGTGATGAAAGGCAGCCATATGGCATGCAAGTGAGTATACTTGCCTGAGATCCCGCAAGGTAGCAGAACTTGTCGTTGCTCACATCATCTCAACGTCCTATCCGGGAAGAAGCAACGAACCTCGAACAAACACCGGAATGCAACAATTACTACTACGGCAAAAGATCCAGCATGATCAAGGTATGGATGCATGACAGGTTTAAAGATGCATTGAAATAAACTAGTTGACAAGATAAACAGATTTAAAGGGACCCATATGCAATTTGAGTTGCATATGAAAAGCCCAGGGATTTTGGTTAGGTTATTTGTTTTCCAACTAATCAACAGGTGCTGGTGGTCTAGTATGATGCATGCAAAAGGGAAACAGCAAAATAACAACATTAGAAACAATTTAAGATAGGGTGTAGCAATTTAGAATTTTATTTGTTAACTTAGGGAAATTTTGGGGTGCCTTAAAGGGGACACACAAGTACTTGTTGTTTTCACCCATTTAGAATGTTCAAAACAATTAACAAAGTTGATATTGGAAAAGGTTATCAAATTTTAGTTGGATTACATGTTTCACATTTTGAAATTGGACTTTGGATTATTTAATTATGAATTAAACAATATTAAACAATTTTTAATTGAATTAAACAAGATTTAAATGGTTTAGGCAATTTTAATTATTCAAAACAGAAAACAAAAATTATATTTGAAAAGGTGATATGAAATGGTATTGAAAACATATTTTATTTGCATTTATTGGATTAAGGATGAAATAGTTATTGAATTTAGCAAAATACAATTGAATGATTTAAATTTGAATTTGAATTGCAATTTGAAAGTTCAAAACAGAACACAAGTTGGATATTTGGAAAGATTAGAAGATTTGGATCAGAAAACATATAAAGTTTGCATTTATTGGAATTACAGAGCAAAAGATATTGAATTTTGAAGTTTGGTTTGAATTCTGCTATTTAATTGAATTATGAAATAACAGAAAAATGGGTTAAACGATTTAGTTACCGCGCAGCACCCTAGCCGCGGCCACTGACGCGCGGGCCCGAGGGCCACGCGGCGCTGACGAGGTGGGAGGGGTCACCGACGGGTGGACCCGCCACCGCGCGGTAAATCGCGAAAAAAGGTGGAGCACTTTGCTCCACGGGGGGTTCGAACCCGCGAGGTGGGGCGCGCGCACGGTGTGGCCTTACCGCTGGGCTGCAGCTGCGGGTTGTGACAGATAGCAGGTCTGACGGAAGATAACTTGACAACGGAGGTTAACTGAACTTTTTTCGACAGCTCCTACTGAACCTGACGAAGCGGAGCAGTGGGTCGTCGATCGCCGGCCGGCGTCAGGACGGATCCGGTGCGGGGTTGCGCGGGTGATCGTGTTGGGGCGTGGCTCGTGTCCGCGCAGAAGACTACGAGGGAGGAGAGGAGGGGAACGGGGCCGTGGACGCTCACCTCGATGGTTCGCTGCAGAGGTACAGGAGACGGGGCAGAACAGCGACGGCTTCTCCGGCACGGCGCGGTCACCGCAGCCCCTCCCAGCAAACGGCGAGGACGCAGCGCGGTGGAGGGAGACGCCGCGGGTCCATTCCCGCCGTTAGCGGCCCGTGGCATCGATCCTCCCCCCGGCGCCAAGCTTCTACTTCTACGGCCATGGAGGTTCAGAGAACGTTCAGGTGATTGTGGCAGAGAGATCGGAGGCCGAGCTCGTGTCGAGGGAGAGGGAGGTGGCGGCGGGAGCTGGGAGATGTGGTTAGGGTTGGGCTAGGGTTTCCAAGGGGAAGGAGGGGGATAGATAAAGGGAGGGGGCAGGTGGAGCTCGGGGTGGTTGACGCTGGCGTGGGGGTGACGTCGTTGTACGGAGATGGAAGAAGGAGGTAACCAGGCCGTGCGCGTTGGGAGGGCTGGGGTTGTGGGCTGGGCTTGGCCCAGCCTGCCTCTCCCCTCAGCCGAATTTTTTTAATAAATTGCTCTGTTTTTTTTTTTTTTTTGTAGCGTTGCTTTTGGAAGAAAAGGTTAATGTTTTGGTTAACAAAAAATTACAGAAAATTAGTTTAGACTTGTTAGGTAATTAGAAAACATATTCCAACTTGGATTTTCAAAATTTGAGTTTTAAAATAATAGTTTGCATTTGAAATCAAAATAGGGGGATTTTGATATTAATAAAACCTTGTTTCAAACAACACCTTTTAATAGGGTTATCCCTAAGTTTTAAAGGGATTTTTAAGAGGGCAAAAAGGTAGTGGTGAACTTTAAGGTTTCAAAGGGGTACTGATTTGAAAACTTGGTTTGAATTGGAAAAGATTTGGAATAATTGCTTGAATTAATGGTTTGAAGTTGAAAATTTTTGAGCAAGGGTGAAAGTTTAAATTGTTTTGAAGTTTTCAGTTGTGATGCAAACATGATGCAATGCATATGATGCATATGATGCAAGCAAACAAACAGGTAACACCCCCAGGTGTTACAGCGCGGGTGCCCCCCTGGACGCGCCTGGGGGTGGTGTGGGCCCCTCGGGCTCCCACCACCGCTCTTTCGTCTACATATCCCCCCGATGCATAAACCCTAAAAAATTAGCCTTTTCCACCAAAAGTTCCGTAGCTCCGACGACAAGTTTCGGGGGACAGAAATCTCTGTTTTGGCACCCTGCCGGGACGGGGAAGTGCCCCCGGAGCCATCTCCATCGACTCCACCGCAATGTTCATCGTCGTTGTTGTCTCCTTTGATGAGGAGGGAGTAGTTCTCCCTCGGGGCCGAGGGCTCTACCGGTATCTATGTGTTTTATCTCTCTCTCATGGTGTGATCTTTATGTGATCATGAGCTTTGTAATCTAGTTGAATCGTTAGATGTTATTCTTCATCTGTTATGCCAGTCAAGTGGTTTTGTTATTGAGATCTCCGTAAACACTTTGATCACGATGTAAAGGTGACAATGTGTGCGCCGAGTGGTTTAGCATGATATTTATATCTTGTGTTGGATGGCCCTATGATGTGGTGTTTGTCTAGTACCTTCTATGGCGCTCATAATGACAGCGTGGGGTTAACTAGACATGGGAATGTGACTTTGAGGAGTGTTGTTACAGCCCTACCCAATGGATTTGTGTTTGTTATTCGACCGGAGAGTGGTTCGGAGTAGTCTAGTGAAGAGAGATATTTATGCATTCAATTATGTTATTATTGTTGAGAGTGTTCACTAGAGAAAGTATGATCCCTATGTCTTGTTTTTAAGCATTGAAACACCATTTACAACATGTTCTGCTACATGTTTGCTTGCTTCCAATTTTTATTTCAGATTGCTATTATCACTTATAAACATCAATATTACTTGTATCTCACTCTCTCTTCGCCGAACTAGTGCCCCTATACAACTGACAATTGTATTGGGTGTGTTGGGGACACAAGAGACTTCTTGTATCGTAATTGCAGGGTTGCTTGAGAGGGATACCTTTGACCTCTTCCGCCCTGAGTTCGATAAACCTTGGGTAATCTACTTAAGGGAAACTTGCTGATGTTCTACAAACGTCTGCACTTGGAGGCCCAACACTGTCTACGATTAAGAAGTGTGCGTAGACATCATAATGCTACATGTTGAGTTTGCTGGGATCCGATGAATATTGAATGCTATGTCCAATTATTATCAATCTATCATGTTCTTTTCATGTGTATGTTATTTATGATCTTGCATGCTCTCCGTTATTAATAGATGCTCTGGCCAAGTAGATGGTAGTGACTCCAAGAGGGACTATTTATGCTCGATAGTGGGTTCATGCCTCCCTTTTACTCACGCTCGAGTGACTGAAACGTAACGGGTGAAGGATGTGTTGTTACCATTAGGGAGAAAACAACGATGTTTACATTGTTTATATTACACACTTTGCTTAATGCAATTATCTGTTGCTTGCAACTTAATACCCAAGGTTTGCTCGGATGACATTCTCAAGGTGGATTATTAGTCATAGATGTTGTTGGATAATGATCTATGTATTTTTTTTTTGTAATGCCCGCATGAATCACATAGTAATCATCATGTCATGCATATGCACTACGGTGCAGCCTTTATATCTGTCAATTGCCCAACTGTAATTTGTTTACCCAACATGCTATGTATTTGTTTTGGAGAGACACCACTAGTGAACTGTGGACCCCGGTCCATTTTCCTCATACTGATAATACAACCACTGCCATCTCTGTTTTCATATTGTTACTATTTTTTTCCTACTGTTTTCCACACCATACATTTAACCTCTTTGTTTTCAGCAAAGCCTGTGAGATTGAAAACCTCACTGCTTCGTTGGGGAAAAGTGATTTGATTGTGTTGTGTAGGTTCCACGTTCTTCTGAACCGGTAGTGCGTCCGGCCAACATCAGCTGCATCAACCTTCAGAAGTGATTTCTTTATCCTACTGGTCGATTCAACCTTGGTTTATTTCTGAGGGAAAACTTGCTTTTGTCCTCTTCATACCTTCCCCATGGTGTTTCCCAGCGAGTGTAAGACTTGCACCATCATGTACCCTCGTGCCACCATTTGCGACTATTTAAGTGAAAGAAAACCTCTTTAAACTCAAGAGAGGGGCGCAAATGAGCACTAGAGGGAAGGCCCCACGTCACTTCTTAGCTTCAAAGACACCATCTTCAGGCATCAAAAACCCCTTCCATACTTTAATCCATAAGCATCAATTTCAAAGGTTGCCTGAGGCATAGTTTCCCTCTGGTGGGAATATGGATCGTTCTAACAATGCAGGAAAAGAAAACTCTCAGTTTGAAGAGATGGGCGGAATAATTCCAAGAGCTAGGGCTCACAGTCTCACAAGTTCATGAACCGTACTAAGAACAATACGGAGATGATTCATACTCTCACCTACAAGATTGATGATATGATGGAGTCGGTTGGTAATCTTATTAAGGATTCACCATCACCACCGAAGGAGTAATTCGTCATTGGTATTGGCATCCCCTTGGCTTGTTCCAAGCTTGGGGGGATTGCCACAGTATCACATCATTATCTTTCACCTTTTTACTTTTCAGTAGAGTCATATCATGAGTTGAGAAGTTATCATATAGGATGGTTTGCAGTGTGGAAGTATCTCTCCTTTAGTTTGGTTATCCATGTATCCCTTGGTGTGAGTTGGCGTTATGGAATATTAATGAGAAGTTTTGTCATTTAATTTATGCACACTTTGGGAGAATCAAGTTAATCTATTTGGTTTTGGAAAACTTAGCATTGGTTAGTAGCAACAATACTTTCAGACTTAAGTAGAAAAAAGGGAGATGCATGTAGATACATTATTCCATTATTTTTGTTTCTTGGTGGATCATAAGTTTAGTATTCTCAAGTTAAGATCGTTTGTACTTCCAAGGAAGATTTCATGATTGTTTTCTATCACATGTATATTTATTTGTTTCCCTCAACTCTTATGCTTGCTACCAGCCTTGCTAGCCAAAAACATGTACTGAGAGGGAATACTTCTCGTGCATCCAAACCTTGAGCCAAAACCATACCATTTGTGTCCACCATATCTACCTATATGTGGTATTTCACCGCCACTCCAAGTAAATTGCTTGTGTGCCACATTTAAAACCTTCCAAAACTATTAAACATGTTTTGTGCTATTGTTTTAGCTCATGAGGAAGTAGTTCAAAGTTTATTATGTCTTATGTCAAGCAAGGGTCTTCTTTCTTATTTCACCCGATGAGTATGGAATCGGTGCTCATCTAAAATTACAAGAGAGCTAGTGCCAAATACTATGAACTTAAATAATGGATAAAAAGGCACTTCCCCATGGTTTGATGAAAGTTGGTGGGTACCCGTGGATACGGCTAGCCCTGGTTTGAGAAAAACTTGGTGGGGGGGGGGGGGGGAAGTGCCAACAATAAGGAAAAGATACCAATGGAAACCGCTCTCAAAAGTCTAAAACCTTGGTTGACATTAGTTATGATAAGTCTTTCATTACCATTCGAATACATAGACATACACCATTCTTAAACTTATATTTACAATAACTCTGATTTTTTTAAAATAAAAAGCTATAGCACATGAGTGATCCCTACTTCCCTCCGCGAAAGGTATATATTTTACTTTTATGTTGAGTTAGTAAACCTATTCCATTCTATCTCAAGCAAGCATTTGAGTTGTTGTGATCCAACCATCTATATGTTGATTTATTCAATCATGTCTTTATCCTTCCTTGTTTAGCACAACGATTTTATCTGAATGAATATACCTTTGAAAGTTATCAATGACTGTAAGGAGACTGTTATGATTGAGATTGTAAATTCTGTTATGATTGAGCATGTAAATGACTGTAAGCTATAGTATAAAGACTCTGATCGAAAGATAAGTACAATCTGTTAATTGTTCTCTCACCAAGAGCAAAGTTTGGCATCACCAATTATGATTTTCTCTTTGCACCTTTATTGTGACTTCTTCTACTTGTTTCAAGTTAAATTATATGAGAGGAAGTTGCTATCTAGAATGACTTTTGTATTGATAAATGTGATGCATCTTGTCCGTATTTTATTTATCGACACTTCACTCCATAAACTTGTGGTCTAGTTTACTGTGTTTAGTTTCGCTTGGGGACAAGCGAGGTCTAAACTTGGGGGAGTTGATACGTCCATTTTGCATCACTATTTTATATCATAATTTACTGTTATTCATTGATATATTTCATATTTAGATATGATACTTATGTTATTTCTTCTATTTTGAATGTTTATTATTAGAGAATTAACTGTCGGAATCAGAATTCTGCTGGAAATAAGACCGTCAAGATACCCTATTTCCGAAGATTAGCAATTCAGGGAAAACACCGGAAAGTTCCTAATTTTCCAGAAGCCGGCTAAAAGGTGGGGGGGAGAAGAGGTGGGCCACCAGGGGCCCGCACCATGCCACGGCGTGGGTCGCCCCTGGATGCCAGGCCATGTTGTATGGTGGTCCTGGCCCACCACTGACAGCCCCCTTCGCGTACTTCATCCCCCCGAAACCCTAAGAATGGGGAAAACATCGAGGAAATATTCTGCCGCCTCCACAAGGCGGAAAACAACAGAGAGAGAAAAGCTCTCCGGCAGGGAGAAATCCGTCGGGAAAATTCCTTCCCGGAGGGGGAAAATCATCGCCATCGTCACCGTCATCGCACCGGGCATCATCAAGATCCTTATCGTCATCATCATCACCACCAGCACCATCATCCTCACCATCCATCTGCGTCCAGCTGAAACAATTAGGGTTATATATCATTGTTTTCCACTAAATCTCTCTCCCGGTGTGAATTACTTGTTTGTAGTTGATGCTTATGAGATTTATTATTGGTGTTTGCACTTTATGACCAGATTTTTATTCATCATTATATCACCTCTGATCATGATCTATATGATGTCTTGTGAGTAGTTCGCTTAGTTCTAAGGACATGGGAGAAGTCAAGATGTTAGTAGTGGAATTGTATTGAGTAATATTTAATGGTTTGATATTTAAGTTGTGGTGCTATTCTTCTAATGGTGTCATGTGAACGTCGACTACATGACACTTCACCTTTATGGTCCTAGAGGTATGAATTGTGTATTCGGCTACTAATTGTGGTGTTGCCGGAGTGACAGAAACCTAAACCTCATTTAGGAAATCGTTGCATGAGGGAGTGTAGGATCCCAGAGTTTAAAGATGTGGTTAGATTTATCTTAATTACTTTCTTGTAGTTGTGGATGCTTGAAAGGGGTATAATCACATGTATGTATTAGTTCAAGTTAGGGCAGTGGATTAGCATAGGTTCACCCACACAACACCTATCAAAACACTAAAGATTAGTTAGATGTATGAAGCGAAAGCACTTGACGAAATTCACGTATGTCCTCAAGAACGTTTCATCATCATAAGTAAACCAACCGGCTTGTCCTTTGCTCTAGAAAGGATTAGGCCACTTGCCGTAATTATTGTTATTGCCTTTTATTTATTTGCACTATATTTATCTGCTATATAAAAAAAACCAAAAACCTGTCTGGTAGTGTTTAAAGTGAATCCTTTATCCAAACTACTTGTCAACACCTTATGATGCTCGTTGGGATTGACATTCTTATTTATCAAAAGTACTATGATACACCCCCTATACTTGTGGCTCATCAAACACCAAAGATATACAGAATGAGGATAAATCCGACTATGGTGACCGAGGTGATCAAAATCACCACGATACGGACACCGACGACAACGATGCGGAAACAAGAGAAGATCCTGGCAACGGTGTTGCAGATGAGGCGGTGCATGGGGATCACGATCAGCACGAGGCGCAAAGTGATAATGGCCACCACGATGATGGTCACGGTCACGATGACTACACCAATGGCACAGATGTCATTGACCCAGCGCCAAGAATGCCAAGATATTCGCCACCTTCGCAAGCTACAATTGAATCTTCTGGTCCACATTGCTATGATACCCTAAAGAAGGTCTACAAACACGCCAAGCCACTTATCAGGTACTTCGGATTGTGTTTGCTCAGAGTTTGAAAGTGTATGGTGCCCCATATGTGGTTTTGGTAATTAATGGCAATCCTTATAGACTAATGTTTGCATTGAGTTATCCTTATAGATCTTGTCCATAGGAAATATTGGAGTTCATATGTTGAAATATATTAGCTTTCATGATGGTCATTGTCATATTAAAGGATTTATATGAAGAATGGTCATGGATATAGTTAAGATTATTGCAAGTTCTTTGAGAAAAGGATTGGGTGATCTTTCATGATTATCTTCAAGACATCATCTAATGAAGAAAGAAGCAAAGATACAAAGGTTTATCAAGCTTGTGATCAACACACAAAGCTATAAGATGTACTAAGTGGGACTATGTATCTCATGGCATGGTAAGCAATTGCCCATATATCTTTGTGAACTAACCCATTATATGTGTGTATGGCATGTCTATGTGTGGTTAGGTATCTTTCCATACGCATGCATGAAAATAAAGATTTCATATAGCCCATGGTCTTTGTCGTCAAGCGGTGTTCGTCATGAAGCTTGACATGGAAGCTCAAGTGAAGCATCTCGAAGAAATCCTATGTTTGATGCTTGCTACCCATTTGGAGATTGTGTCCTCTTGAAGATTTCCCGAAAAGGTTCTCTCCCATAATGGTGTATGGGGGAGCTAGTCTCTCCCATAATGGTGTATGGGGGAGAAACTTGCAAGTCTTTATCAAGCGGGGCATGTTCTAGCAAGCAAAATCAAGAAAGGGGATCCAACTTGAGAGAGTTAAGATCATCATCATCTATCTCAAGTAGAATGCTCAAGGCAAAGCTGTGATCTTGATAGGTTTTCTATTTTACCGGTCTCGTGCCTTTGGGATACCGGGTTATACGATAGATAGTCGTACTATCAAGAGGGGCTCTCAAGGGATTAACTTGATCAAATCGTTGTGGAGATCTCAAGACTTTGAATACTTGCATATCATCTTTATTGGTTCTTATTTGTATTTTAACTCCGTGGGGTTTTGATGCTTTTCGTGATCTTCATGACAAGTCTAGGTTTATCGAAAACAGATTTCATAAGAAAAACTTGTTGCGTTTTCGATGGTGAAAATATCCGGTTAGTCTTTGAGAATGTTCCCACACCTTCCATGCTGAGTTTTTTTTTTGGATACTCCTTGTTGTTATCTTTCCAACGCAATTGGATTTAAATCATTCGGAGTTCATTTGCAAAAGTTATGGGGGTTTCAGGATCAGCCTCAATGATTCAGAAGTTGACCAAAAATTTCCAACCAATTTTTTTTTGGTTCAACCGAAATATCCGGTTCTGATGAGGAGCTCGAAAAATGGCTACGAATTAGGAAGTTTTTGGTATTTGTAGGTACCAGAAATTTGCACCAGAAATTTGGTGTCAACCGGAATTTCTGGTCCAACAGAAAAAATCTCGAATTTGGCTAAGTCCGAGAACCAAATTGGTACAAAAGTTTACTGAAAATTTCACACGGAATTATGGGAAAACTGGAATTTTTGATTTGTTCAACTCCCTTCAAAAACTCCAGATATGAAGAAGAAAAGTCAACCATAATATCCGGTTCATGTTTGAACCGGAATTTCCGGTCCGATTTCTCCACACCAACGGTCACTTTTGAGGGGACCTATTTAATGGGGTCTTCTTCTCCATTGATCCCCAAGTTGCCCAAGCACGTTTTTTTTTGTCTCTCTCTCTCTCCCACCATTGTTGACCTTGGAAATCTTGTCCCCTCTCAATCCCTCCCATGATTCTTGCATATCTTTGAGAGAGAAGTTAGGGGAATCTAGATCTACTTTTCCACAAATCCATCTCTCCTCTTTGTGAGGGGAACTTAGTGAATCTAGATCTTGGAGTTCTTGGTGTTTCTCTTTCGCTTTTATTCCTCTCTTATTCCCCCATAAGCATTTGTTGCTTTATTGGAATTTGAGAATGAAGGATTTGAGCACGTGTGCTCTTGCCATTTTCATCAGTTGCATTAGTTTGCTCTCTCCATGAGGATCTGTGGAAGTAAAAGTTTGTGAGCTTGTTACTCTTGGGTCTTAAACCCTAGACAACTTGTGGTGTTCTTGGGAGCCTCCAATTGAGTTGTGGATGCATGCCCCAAGATTGTGGTGACATCTAGAACCTCCAGTTAAGTTGTGGATGTGTGCCTTGATTGAAGATTGCCAATAGTGGAATGTGAACTAGGCCTTTGTGGCGAGATTCATCAAAGAATAGGGTGAGGCCTTTGTGGCACTGAGTAGGCCTGTTGTGGAGAGATCACACCCCTCCAATGAGATGTACTCCCCTCAAAATGAGGAACTCAGTAATACATCATCATCTCCGTGTGACTCGGTTATTTCTATACCCGATATTTTTTACTTATGCAATTTACATTGTAATAGCCTTCGTGCTTGAAGTTATATATCTTGCTATCATCTTGTTACTTGTCTTGCTTAGCATAAGTTGTTGCTGCACTCAGGTGAGCCTAGTTTATTTAGATTGTGTGCTTATTAATTTAAACACCAGGTATATTTCCGCATTTAGCAAGCATTAACCAGAAAAGTTTTAATCGCCTATTCACCCGTCCCCCCTCTAGGAGAAATTGTTGTCCGTTCAGAGTTGAGGATCCAACAAATTTTGTAGAGGCGAGAAAGTTGGAAGCACGCCATGGATGAGGAGATGAAAGCGATTGAGAACAATGACACATGGACCTTGGTAACTCGACCTCCGAACCATAAGCCTATTGGTTTGGAGTGGATTTACAAGTTAAAGAAGGACACAAAGGGTGATGTTGTGAAGTAAATGGCAAGAGTCGTTGCAAAGGGACACATACAACGCAAGGAGTTTAATACGAGGAGGTGTTTGCACCGGTTTCTCAACTCAAGACTATGAGGTTGCTCACGGTTGGCAGCACAGGAGGATTGGCAGGTTCATCACATGGATGTTAAATCTTGTTTCCTCAACGGTGATCTCACGGAAGAGGTGTACGTAAAGCCCCTTGGCTACGAGAAGAAAGACGGAGAAGGCACTATATGGGCTGAACCAAGCACCAATAACTTGGAACTCAATAGATGTCCCCTCGAGCAATTAGTCTATATGAAGCACTACAAAGGTTCAAACCTGCTGGTTGGAGTCTATGGTTATGATCTGATTATAACCGGATATAGCGCACAAGAAATTGAAAGTTTCAAGGTGCAGATGAAGAAGAAATTTAGCATGAGTGATCTTGGATTACTAAGCTATTTCTTAGGCATCGAAGTGAAGCAAAACTCCAGAACAATTTCCCTATCTTATTAGGCTTACGTGGTCAAGTTGTTGGATAAGTGCGGCATGGCAGAATGCAACACGGTACAAGTTCCAATGAATCAACGTAACAAGTTGAGAAAGCACAACCCAAATCCGCCGGTGGACACGAGCACATATCAAAGAAGCGGATTTTGTGGCCGTTGGAAGCGGTGGTGGATTGGATGTGGGTGCGCCGCCGCCAATTTTGGACTCACACCGGAGTGAGTGTTCTATTGTGTGTGCTGGTGTTGGTGCTCGCCTGAGTGCTCAAGCTGGAGAGTGGTGTGGCTCTGGAAAGGGGAATATATAGTACCCTGTTCATAGGCCCACGATGAGATGTGTTCATCAAGGATGCGACCGGTGGACGCGCCAACATTGACTGCTCCTTACGATGTGCCATTGAGTTGACCGTGGCGACGCCTCGGGTCTAGCACCAAAAAATTGGGATAAATGATTCCCTTCCTCTTTCGTTTGTGCTCACAGTGTCGTGGGACCGACAAATGACAGAAGACAATAGGAAGTGGTCAAGTCATGTTTGACTGGGTCAAACGATTCCTTTTGCGTGAAGCTTATTTGACATTGTCCAACATTTCTTCGATGATGGATTTGGCAAATTGGAGTCATTACCTTGGAAAGCTTTAAATTCTGCATCCGCCTTTGCTTTGATAGAATCCAGACAAAGAAACGAAGATCTCTCAAATCTTCCCAGGGTCTACTGTTGAGGGTATGCCAAGCAGGGTATCCTCCGAAATTCAGTAAATGTCGGCCTTCCAGGGTGGTCCAAAGACTAAGGGGAAGGTCGCCTCATAGGGCGGCCTAGCAGGCCGACGCACAGATTGAACGCATCCAGACTACAGCCCATGACGCATTATGCTTGGACTAGAAGGAGGATATCATAGCAATTGGAGTTATGTCATAGTTATGTATACGGATAGGATCCATCCTGTAAGCCCTAATCCGGCTCTCTATATAAAGATGATGGGACAAACCCTTAAGGGTCATTCTCTATCCCTAGCTACATTATAATATGTAACTTGGCAAGAGCCCTCATAGTAACATTGCAATAAGAATGAAGCCTCCATGGACTAACCCTAACCTGGGTAAACCTAGTGTCTCCCGCCACCGGAAACTTCTCCATACGCTCGCCCCACACTTCTTCCTCCGTTATATGGTACCCCATACCATGGATATGTTCCCGAAAAATAGATGTGTACCAGATCTCACCGAGTGGTGGGGGCAGCGGAGCCCGAATCTGAATGTTATCCAATAACCGGCTGCTCCCGTGCTGGTTCCAGTGAACCCAACGGCCAGCTGCGTTTGTCGGATATATACTGAATAGGGGTATAGAAGATGGTAGACAAAAGAGCCGGACTACCAGGGTGGCCTACATGGTAATGGGCTTAGGTCCATTGGGCGGCCCAGTAGTCCGATGCGCAGAAGCCGGATTCTAGAAGAACCCGGATCACGGCCCACGTGATCTGGCTTGGAGAAGAAGACGGATTCCTTACTTTCCAAGTTACAAGTTAAACGTAGTCTTCTAGGTTTCTGGTTCTGTAAGCCCTAATCCGGCTATTATATAAAGCCGGACGGGAGATAGATTACATAGGTTCTAGGTTCAAGTTTCACAAGCTCAAGCTCTACGCAACTCGCCGAGAAGTTCATCCTCGTCGAGTAGCTAGATCTATTCCCTCACATTGTAACCCTGTTATACGGGCTTTAGTCCCAATTAGTGAGAAGTGCAGGAGTAGGTACGTCGTACTGTCGCGACGTATCGAACCTGGGTAAAATCCCGTGTTCTGTGTTACTACGCTATCCCGTTACCCCACGTCTCTACCGTAGTCTCATGGCACCCCAGTCTATGAAAACTACTACGATGTCTCGACAGTTGGCGCCCACCGTGGGGCAAACGACGTCAGGCGTGAAATTCCGATCTGGGATACTCGGCGGAATTGGAAGATCGATCACTGTCGGAAGCCTGGAATTCGACGACGACGTCGGGCGCTTCCTCGACAACGGATCCTACATACCGGCGCAAAACCACCTGGTAAGTGCCTGCGTGTTACCGATTGGATCTGCTAACATCTTTATCGGACTAACTGCAGAGGCAATGGGGTTTTGCGGTGGAAGCAAATTTATCCCACCCGCCCTATACCCAGTCGAAGACGACTATGATGCCGGATTTTGCTCAGATCGCCGACAAAACAGTGATACGCACTTTATCGGCATGGTGCAATCCGAAATCGCTGAAAACACGGATGACGGAAATCCCGTGCAAGAGGCAGATAACAACCTACCCGTCATAGAGACGGAAGAACCAATACCCGTCACCGAGACGGAAGATCCGACATCCGTCAACCAGACGATGAACTCGGAAACAGAGTCCGTGCTTGCCGCCATAGAGGCGGGATTGGAGTCGGAAACCGGATCGGATAACTTCGACTCCGAAGACGAAGACGATGATGCCTTCGTAAGAAAAGTTAAGTCCTTTCAAGAGGGATTCCATGAAGTGCTAATGGCAAAACCAGCTGATACAACGGGTGCCGATAGCCAGGAAAGCCCTAAAACTCCTCCGCCAGTGGAAGAGAGAGAAGACGGAGAAACTTCTCCGATATTCCCTAATGTCAAGGAGATGACAGAAGATGAACCTGTCAAAAAACCTCCTTCTTCCAAGAAAAAGCACCGTGCTTCTAAAAAACTCCAGTACAAACTCCGGAAGAAAAAGTCAGCTGATCTCGCTGATGAAAACCTGGAAATTGGAGATATTAGTGGCACAAAGCCCGCGGAAAAGAAATCTAAGGAAATCACTGCTCCGCCAATGACAGAACTGGAAGAGCAAGAACTATTACAAACACCAGTGGGACCAGATGAACCCCCTGAGATGCTGGAAGCCAGGAGACAAGCTTTCCAACGGCAACAGCAACATCTGCTTAGATCTCGGCAACATCTCCAACAAACTCATAATGACATCAAAGTCATGAAGGAAGAAATAGAGGAGTACGAGAGAAAGCATAGATCTGCCTTAAAACCTACTAGGTTACCCGGAATCGCAAAACCGGAAGAACTGCCGCCAAAAGAAAGGTTTTATAACCCATCTTGGCAAAAGCAGTTAAACGGCAAAGATGCCAAGGGCGAACCAATATACAAAACCGCAGCGGAAAACGCGGAAGCAGCGTTTGCCATCCTAAACAACGATCTGTACTCCAACGGGGAAAAACTCCAAGGGGTGTATGCTTTCCTAGGAAAAGCATTACAGCAGCAACAGCGAGGCCAAGAGCGATCAGGGAGGCTGCATGATAATTCCGCCCTCTGCAAAACTGTTACTTGCGCCGCTGGAGCACCTGGACCGGAAGAACCCGGAGATTCGGATAAAAAAGAGGATCCGAGAAAAGACAAGAAAAACCCCGACAACCGGGACGCAGCGTCTAGAACCGGACCTCATCTCCCGAAAGATGGATATAAACCACACGATCGGGAAGACAAACACCGGAATGACGGCAAAATAATGCCACCTCCGAGAAACCCAGCTGAAAAAGCTGGAAGATACGATACACCTCACAGACGTGAAAGATCTCGGACACCGCCTAAAGATAAGGAAAGGTACAGGAGCAGGACTCCACCTAATCCCAGGGGGCGTGACAACGGAAGAGATAGAGATAACCTCGGAAAAGCGCGTCCGCGCAACAATGGAAAAGAAAGGAGCAGATCCCCTTCTGTCCATTCAGCCGGGAGATATTCTGCACATATTGATAGAGCAGAAAAGGATGATCTATACTTTGGTCCTAAGTGTTTTACCGACAGGATCCGAAGGATAACCCTGCATTCTGGCTTCGCCAAAGTTGGTCCAACCTATCAAAAGTATACCGGCAGTACAAACCCGGATACCTGGCTCTCAGATTATTACACAGCCGTCCAAATCAACAACGGGACAGACCTGGAAGCTGTCAAGTTTCTTCCCCTAATGTTGCTAGACGGAGCCAGAGATTGGATCAATGGTTTACCATCAAGAACTGTCGACAGTTGGGATGATATGGCGAGAGTATTTACCCAGCATTTTAGGGGAACATACAAACGCCCAAATAGCATAAACCAGCTGAACCGTTGCACCCAATTTGAAGATGAACCATACGTGGATTTCATCTCCAGATGGACTGCAATGAAGAATAGTTGCTCTGGAGTAACTGACGTACAAGCAATGCATGCTTTCGTCAATGGCCTAAAACCCGGACTTGTACCGTTCATGGTTGGTTCTAAAAAGCACAAAGATCTCGGATCTATGCTTACAACCGCTAACGAGCATGCTGCAGCCGAAGATGATATCAGAGCAAGAGGAGGCAATATTGAGTCACTAATACTGGCCAAGAAAACCCCTCGTTCTGATAAAAAAGGAACTCCGGAGTCAACAACAAAGCCCAAGGAGGTCAACATAGCCTTTGGAGGAGAAAAGGTGAACAAATGGAAAGGCCGCAGTCCGGATCCAATCAATTACACTCCCGAAGAATGGGAGAGAATTAAGTCGGAACCCTGCGTCCACCACTCTCAGTTTGGGAAACCAACCCACACAAACGCGCAATGCCGGCTAAACAAGCATATGAAAGGCAATGCAGGATCCGGAAATAAAGGGAAGGGTTCCAAGAGGAAACCTGCCAAACAAAAGCCAGAAGCTGAAAAAGAAGACAGTGAATCGGACACTGATGACAAAATCCAGGAACAGCAGCGAAAAGGCGAACCCAAATTTCCGAGAGTTGACGGAGAAGCAATGTTAACTTTCCTGGCAACCCCGTCAGCAAAGGTGGCCAAAAGGACACTTCGAGAAATAAACGCGGTTGTTCCTGCGACCCCAAAATTCTTGAAGTACTCCAACACACCGATAATCTGGGATCAGTCAGACCATCCCGGAAATATCCCTGAACCCGGCACACAAGCTCTTGTTGTAAGCCCTATTGTTCAAAAAACTAGGCTAAGAAGAGTGCTGATGGACGGAGGATCCAGCATCAACATAATGTACCTGGATACACTGAAGCACTTGAAGATATCCGAGTCCCAGCTCAACTACAGCAATATACGCTTCCACGGCATTGTTCCTGGCAGGCAAGCACGATCCCTAGGAGAAATTTCCCTAGATCTCACCTTCGGAGATAAAGATCACTTCCGGCAGGAAAAAGTATCCTTCGAAGTAGTGCCGTTCGAAAGCGTGTATCACGCAATACTCGGACGTCCGGCTTTTGCCAAATTTATGGCAAGATCTTGCTATATCTACAACAAGCTGAAGATGCCAGGACCCAAAGGAGGAGTAATCACCATTGCCGGTGATTTCAAGTTGGCAAACGAGTTGGAGAAAGAAAACGCCCTTTGCGCTCAGAGAGTTATAGCAAGGGAGGAACTGAAGGAATTAGCCAAGGAGGTATCGCCCAAAGAAATGCCGGCAGGAAAAGAAACTCGGAAGCCAACAGATAGCTTCAAGGCGTCCGAGAATACAAGACAGGTAATCCTAGATCCCAAAGATCCGACAAAATTTGTCGTCGTAGGGACTGGGATGACCGACAAATAGGAAGGCGAGCTCATCAAGTTCCTCCGTGAGAACTGGGATATTTTTGCCTGGTGTCCAGCTGACATGCCAGGCGTACCCAGGGAACTTGCTGAGCACCAACTCAAGGTTATTCCCGGATCAAAACCCGTCAAACAAGGTCTCCGTCGATTTGACGGAAGAAGACGGAAGGCTATTGGCAAGGAAATTATCCGGCTTTTAGCAGCGGATTTCATCAAGGAAGTAATCCATACTAATTGGTCCGCAAATCCGGTATTAGTGCCGAAGAAAGACACCACTGCTCTTAGAATGTGTATAGATTACACAGGACTGAACAAGTTGTGTCCGAAAGATAGGTTTGCGTTACCGCGAATCGATCAAATAATAGATGCCACCGCAGGCTCTGAGCTTTTATGCTTTTTGGATGCATACTCCGGGTACCACCAAATACGCATGAAAAAGGAAGATCAAATCAATACTTCTTTTATAACCCCGTATGGGACGTACTATTACGTAACCATGCCTTTTGGCCTGAAGAACGCAGGTGCAACCTTCCAGCGTTGCATGCAACACTGTTTGCATAGTCAAATTGGCAGAAACGTCCATGTTTACGTGGACGATATCGCTGTCGTAACCAAGGAAAAAGATACACTCCTTGAGGATTTGCGAGAAACCTTCGAAAACTTGCGCACTTACAAGATGAAGTTGAATCCATCTAAGTGCGTATTCGGGGTTCCCTCAGGAAAACTTCTGGGTTTCATCGTTTCTCACAGAGGAATAGAAGTTAACCCGGAAAAGATCAAGGCAATCTTGAATATCTCAAAGCCTACATGTGTAAAAGATGTCCAAAGATTGACGGGTTCCGCTGCAGCTGTCAGCAGATTCATCAGTTGGCTGGGGGCTAAAACCTTACCACTTTACAAGATGCTGAAAAAATTCGACAAAGTCAAGTGGATTGCGGAAGCCTGGGAACGTATAGAAAGTTATGTGCCTTTCCGTACTTAGTTCAATTCTATGTAAACATCTTTTGAGATCATGAAATAAAGTTGTCGGAATGCTGTCATCCATATTCTTTATAAGTGCAAAGTGTTTCCGCCTGATCTATTTCCCAATGATCTTACAAATTTCTCAACGTTAACCCGAATTGTGCTTGCGTACTCGGCGTTACAAAACTGAACGATTTTTCAGCCTGTTAACGGCTAAGGGAAACTTGAATTGCCTGTGTGCCCAAGTTTCACTTAAAAAACTTTCCTTAAATTCTCTAAGTCTTATCTGATTGTGTGTGTTGGGTTATTGGAACTAGTTAGTAAAAATGCCTTTAGCATGATCCATGTTTCCGAGTTTTAAAAAACTGCTTGGTTCGTCCCCAGTTACTCGGCATGAAGATTCATATTGCTATTTGAGCCATTTCAAACACTAAGGACAATTAAAGCATACACACCAGAGAACCTAGAAGATAAAGGAATGATAAAACCCAAAAAACTTGCAAAGATTTTCATAATTTAAACTGCAAAAGATGGAAGTTTCATTCATATAAAAAGAAGCATTACATTTTGGATTACATTGAGAGAATAGTAATGCTCCTATTGTCTACTTTTTCTATCCAGGTTCCAGGTAACCCTTCAAGCATCTGACTCCTCCTCGCTGCTTTCGTCTTGAGGGATTGGAGGAATCTCTGCTTCTGGATAGTTGATGGAAATGTTTACCATGGAGGCAATCTGGGTGGCGTGGCCCTTGACTTCACCAAAGATGGTGTTTTGCTGCATATCCGTGTATCCTTGAGGGACACCGGAAGCCACGCGCCAGGATTTAGCACTAGGGTAGTGCATGCGCATGAGGCCAAGAGCCATGCGCGCACCACCCCGTGCAGCGGAGCGAAGGAAAGATTCCTTAGACTCCGCCACCTCCATGATGGCACCCGGAAGCTTTTCAATCTCCGAGCACTCCCCAGATTTCTCGGGAAGAAACTTGTCTACCAGCTGCGTTGCAGCAGCCTTCATCAAATTCCATGTCTCCCCGAAAGCTCGGATGCCTGCAGCCCGAGTGCCATCTGGGGTATCTCCTGGTTTTTTCCAATAAAACACCCAAAAGGGTTAGACAGAAAACCAGAGAAAGTAAAACATGGAAAAATGGTACATAAGTTAGAAATTTACCAATGAGCTTGTCGATCTCGGAAACTTCCTCCAGGCGAAGGTTCAGAGCATCGGTCAAATCCCGGATGGTGGATTTGTCCTTCTCCGCCTGCTCGGAAGCCTTGGAATTGGAAACTCCAAGGGCCAGGTTGCTGGCTTCCAAGTCTTGTTGAGCTTTCACAAGGTTCTTGTGAAGCTCAACATTCTCCTTGCGGAGAATTTCGGCATTGCCAGAATCTTCTGCTGCTTGTTTAGCCTCAGCTAATGCAGCTGAAAAGCAAGGGAAAAATCCGAGTTAGCTAGCTTCTCGGAAAAAACTTAGGCAAATGATTGAATCGGAAATTTCAAAAGAAAAATGTTCACCTTGTGTTTCCGACAATGCGAGCTTAGCTGATTCCAGCTCTGCTTCCCTTTCTTCAAGAATAGAGAGAAGACTTCTAACTTCTTTATTCTTGATGGTAAGCTTCCGGAAAACTTCCCTGTTGATGGCTTCCGAGGTTTGCTGAAACATGGCAAGGAGAAGAGTGAGTACAAAAAGCATCAAAGCAAAAAGCACGCATTTTAATTAATGCTTGGGGGCTAGAGTTATATACCTGGCTCATGCGCTGCAAACCTGCCAAGTTTTCTTTGAATTCTTTCGCGTATTCCGCGAAGAGATTTTCGGCTGCGTCCAAGCCGTCATTGATAGCTTTGAAATCCTTGTCAAAGGTGGGAATTTCCTCGTCGAAAGTCCGAGTTAATTTTTCCACCTCTGGGGCCGCCCTTTCCCTCGTGTACGGGTCGGACCCAATGGGCTGGCTGGGCTCCGGGGGCTTGGTGGTGGGGGCTGCAGTAGGCTCTTTTGCCCTCGTGCTTGGCGTATCAGGGGCGACGGCGGGAGAAGGTTGGCTGCCTCGGCTGGAAGAAACCTTGAGTTTCTTCAGCTTCTTCGGCTTCAGGCTGGAGGGGGGCAGGCTAAAAACCAAAACCCGGAAAAGGTTAAAACACCAAAGATGAACGAAAAAGATCCCATAAAAGAAAAACCCAGAAGAAAATAACCTGGAAGTGGCGACGGGGATTCCGTCAAGATCGATAATTTCATCCGAGGAAATTATCTTCTTGCGCTTGCGCCCACCTGTAGCGGCGGTGCGCAGCGCGTCCAGCTCAGCCTCAGACACCAAGTCCGAGTCTGAAAGATCCTCGAACTGTCGAACAAGCAAAAACCAAAATCAGAAGCTAGGAAATCCGAGATAAAATAGAACTGTACCCAAATGACTGAAAAATTACCTTGGGAACCGGATTTTCGGCCGTGTACATTGGCCAACTCTCTGTGTATTGGTCGCGCGATGCGACCAACTGGTTGATGCGCCGCCTAAGTTCCTTTGCGGGCCAATCCTTGGCGGATGTCCGCATCGGATCGTTGACTCCCGTGTATTCACACAGGAAACGGCCGCTGTGGTTGGCTAGTGGCTGGATCCGCCTAATCAGCCAGCATAGAACCGTGTCCATGCCGGTTAGAGGCGGATCCATGGAGGTGAGCTTGGCGATGCGCCGCTTGATCTTTAGCAGATCTGGCGGCAGAACTTGGACGGCTTCTGTTACCCAGTTATCCTGGGGAACGGCGGCGGAGTTCACAAAAGGTGGAACCCCGACGGCCTTTTTAGGAAAAGGCACGTCGGGATGATAGAAGAAAGAACCCGTCCAAAATTTGACGGATTCTGAAGTTTTGATCTTGGGGAACCAATCCTCTCGGAATCTCTGAAGAGTGAAGGATATAGTTCCGCAAGTTGGGAGTGCGCCCTCCGAAGAGTTACGCTTAACTCCAAAACAGTACATCCAGAAATCTAACCTAGGTTCTATCCCTAAGTAGCCTTCGAACAAGGCCTGAAAGCCGGCCATGTACAGAATGGAATTGGGGGAAGATTGTGGGGCTGGATGTTGTAATGAGAAAGAACCTGGAGGAAGAAAGAAGATGGTGGAAGTCCCATACCTCGCAAAAGGTGGGAAGAAAGGAGTACCCTTTCGCCATCTCGTGGCGCGGGTTCAGTTTCTTCTTCCGGCAGCCGCCATTTCTTCTTGAGAACCAGGCCCTCCTTTTCCAAGTTTGGAAGGAGAGCCGGGGGAATACTGCAGGCACTCCAGTTGCCTGCAGATTCAGCCTCCTCCTCCGCTCCGGCGGTGGCGGCGGCGGCAGCCTCCGCGGCGGCGAGCTCGTCGCCGAGGAGCTCAATCTTTTCCTCCACCGTTTCGGGTGCAAACGGTGGGGTTGTCGCGGCGCTTGATGATGCTATGTCCGTGGCGGCGGAAGTGTTCTCTCCGCCCGCCGCGGAAGCCGTGGTCTTCTCCGGCTCACCGCCGGTGGGCTTTTGCGCTCCCGATTGCGGATCTAGGTCGTTGACGAGCTCGTCGATGGCGGCGCGGGTCGGAGAAGGCGGCGAGGATGCCATCCTTTGGTGGTGCGTTTTGGTGCGTTCTGCGTTCTTGGAAGCCAAGTGCGCTTGGGGCAGGAAACTTGCTCTCGAGCTCGCGTCAATGGCGTGGGCAGTGTGGGAGTGAGGAAAGTTTCGGAGGAGGACGATGATGGCTATTTATAGCCAGATATCCGTTTAGACACGTGCCAACGGCTCTTTTGACCGTTGGATGTTCGACGCGTGTCGCTCGCCGGAAAATCCGGGAAACGAAACGACAGGGGAATGATGGCTATCTCCTCGTTTCTCGTGAGAATCTGTCAGAGATACGTTGCAGGGTTTCCCGCGTGAAACCAAGCGGCGCTTGCGTCAGCATGATTAAGGCGCTGATGTCATAAGTTCCTTTTCCGCGAAGGATCGCGAGAAGAAAAGCCGGATTTTCATAGTTCCGAGTTATTATGTTACCATCTCCTTCCAAAGGAAAGAAGAAAGAATCAAGACTGCTGAATCAAGTTTTCCCGGACAAAATGTATTTGACGAAAGGCGGAGTATCAGAGTTTTGATCCTTCCTGGGGGCTACTGTCGGATATATACTGAATAGGGGTATAGAAGATGGTAGACAAAAGAGCCGGACTACCAGGGTGGCCTACATGGTAATGGGCTTAGGTCCATTGGGCGGCCCAGTAGTCCGACGCGCAGAAGCCGGATTCTAGAAGAACCCGGATCACGGCCCACGTGATCTGGCTTGGAGAAGAAGACGGATTCCTTACTTTCCAAGTTACAAGTTAAACGTAGTCTTCTAGGTTTCTGGTTCTGTAAGCCCTAATCCGGCTATTATATAAAGCCGGACGGGAGATAGATTACATAGGTTCTAGGTTCAAGTTTCACAAGCTCAAGCTCTACGCAACTCGCCGAGAAGTTCATCCTCGTCGAGTAGCTAGATCTATTCCCTCACATTGTAACCCTGTTATACGGGCTTTAGTCCCAATTAGTGAGAAGTGCAGGAGTAGGTACGTCGTACTGTCGCGACGTATCGAACCTGGGTAAAATCCCGTGTTCTGTGTTACTACGCTATCCCGTTACCCCACGTCTCTACCGTAGTCTCATGGCACCCCAGTCTATGAAAACTACTACGATGTCTCGACAGTTGGCGCCCACCGTGGGGCAAACGACGTCAGGCGTGAAATTCCGATCTGGGATACTCGGCGGAATTGGAAGATCGATCACTGTCGGAAGCCTGGAATTCGACGACGACGTCGGCGCTTCCTCGACAACGGATCCTACATACCGGCGCAAAACCACCTGGTAAGTGCCTGCGTGTTACCGATTGGATCTGCTAACATCTTTATCGGACTAACTGCAGAGGCAATGGGGTTTTGCGGTGGAAGCAAATTTATCCCACCCGCCCTATACCCAGTCGAAGACGACTATGATGCCGGATTTTGCTCAGATCGCCGACAAAACAGTGATACGCACTTTATCGGCATGGTGCAATCCGAAATCGCTGAAAACACGGATGACGGAAATCCCGTGCAAGAGGCAGATAACAACCTACCCGTCATAGAGACGGAAGAACCAATACCCGTCACCGAGACGGAAGATCCGACATCCGTCAACCAGACGATGAACTCGGAAACAGAGTCCGTGCTTGCCGCCATAGAGGCGGGATTGGAGTCGGAAACCGGATCGGATAACTTCGACTCCGAAGACGAAGACGATGATGCCTTCGTAAGAAAAGTTAAGTCCTTTCAAGAGGGATTCCATGAAGTGCTAATGGCAAAACCAACTGATACAACGGGTGCCGATAGCCAGGAAAGCCCTAAAACTCCTCCGCCAGTGGAAGAGAGAGAAGACGGAGAAACTTCTCCGATATTCCCTAATGTCAAGGAGATGACAGAAGATGAACCTGTCAAAAAACCTCCTTCTTCCAAGAAAAAGCACCGTGCTTCTAAAAAACTCCAGTACAAACTCCGGAAGAAAAAGTCAGCTGATCTCGCTGATGAAAACCTGGAAATTGGAGATATTAGTGGCACAAAGCCCGCGGAAAAGAAATCTAAGGAAATCACTGCTCCGCCAATGACAGAACTGGAAGAGCAAGAACTATTACAAACACCAGTGGGACCAGATGAACCCCCTGAGATGCTGGAAGCCAGGAGACAAGCTTTCCAACGGCAACAGCAACATCTGCTTAGGTCTCGGCAACATCTCCAACAAACTCATAATGACATCAAAGTCATGAAGGAAGAAATAGAGGAGTACGAGAGAAAGCATAGATCTGCCTTAAAACCTACTAGGTTACCCGGAATCGCAAAACCGGAAGAACTGCCGCCAAAAGAAAGGTTTTATAACCCATCTTGGCAAAAGCAGTTAAACGGCAAAGATGCCAAGGGCGAACCAATATACAAAACCGCAGCGGAAAACGCGGAAGCAGCGTTTGCCATCCTAAACAACGATCTGTACTCCAACGGGGAAAAACTCCAAGGGGTGTATGCTTTCCTAGGAAAAGCATTACAGCAGCAACAGCGAGGCCAAGAGCGATCAGGGAGGCTGCATGATAATTCCGCCCTCTGCAAAACTGTTACTTGCGCCGCTGGAGCACCTGGACCGGAAGAACCCGGAGATTCGGATAAAAAAGAGGATCCGAGAAAAGACAAGAAAAACCCCGACAACCGGGACGCAGCGTCTAGAACCGGACCTCATCTCCCGAAAGATGGATATAAACCACACGATCGGGAAGACAAACACCGGAATGACGGCAAAATAATGCCACCTCCGAGAAACCCAGCTGAAAAAGCTGGAAGATACGATACACCTCACAGACGTGAAAGATCTCGGACATCGCCTAAAGATAAGGAAAGGTACAGGAGCAGGACTCCACCTAATCCCAGGGGGCGTGACAACGGAAGAGATAGAGATAACCTCGGAAAAGCGCGTCCGCGCAACAATGGAAAAGAAAGGAGCAGATCCCCTTCTGTCCATTCAGCCGGGAGATATTCTGCACATATTGATAGAGCAGAAAAGGATGATCTATACTTTGGTCCTAAGTGTTTTACCGACAGGATCCGAAGGATAACCCTGCATTCTGGCTTCGCCAAAGTTGGTCCAACCTATCAAAAGTATACCGGCAGTACAAACCCGGATACCTGGCTCTCAGATTATTACACAGCCGTCCAAATCAACAACGGGACAGACCTGGAAGCTGTCAAGTTTCTTCCCCTAATGTTGCTAGACGGAGCCAGAGATTGGATCAATGGTTTACCATCAAGAACTGTCGACAGTTGGGATGATATGGCGAGAGTATTTACCCAGCATTTTAGGGGAACATACAAACGCCCAAATAGCATAAACCAGCTGAACCGTTGCACCCAATTTGAAGACGAACCATACGTGGATTTCATCTCCAGATGGACTGCAATGAAGAATAGTTGCTCTGGAGTAACTGACGTACAAGCAATGCATGCTTTCGTCAATGGCCTAAAACCCGGACTTGTACCGTTCATGGTTGGTTCTAAAAAGCACAAAGATCTCGGATCTATGCTTACAACCGCTAACGAGCATGCTGCAGCCGAAGATGATATCAGAGCAAGAGGAGGCAATATTGAGTCACTAATACTGGCCAAGAAAACCCCTCGTTCTGATAAAAAAGGAACTCCGGAGTCAACAACAAAGCCCAAGGAGGTCAACATAGCCTTTGGAGGAGAAAAGGTGAACAAATGGAAAGGCCGCAGTCCGGATCCAATCAATTACACTCCCGAAGAATGGGAGAGAATTAAGTCGGAACCCTGCGTCCACCACTCTCAGTTTGGGAAACCAACCCACACAAACGCGCAATGCCGGCTAAACAAGCATATGAAAGGCAATGCAGGATCCGGAAATAAAGGGAAGGGTTCCAAGAGGAAACCTGCCAAACAAAAGCCAGAAGCTGAAAAAGAAGACAGTGAATCGGACACTGATGACAAAATCCAGGAACAGCAGCGAAAAGGCGAACCCAAATTTCCGAGAGTTGACGGAGAAGCAATGTTAACTTTCCTGGCAACCCCGTCAGCAAAGGTGGCCAAAAGGACACTTCGAGAAATAAACGCGGTTGTTCCTGCGACCCCAAAATTCTTGAAGTACTCCAACACACCGATAATCTGGGATCAGTCAGACCATCCCGGAAATATCCCTGAACCCGGCACACAAGCTCTTGTTGTAAGCCCTATTGTTCAAAACACTAGGCTAAGAAGAGTGCTGATGGACGGAGGATCCAGCATCAACATAATGTACCTGGATACACTGAAGCACTTGAAGATCTCCGAGTCCCAGCTCAACTACAGCAATATACGCTTCCACGGCATTGTTCCTGGCAGGCAAGCACGATCCCTAGGAGAAATTTCCCTAGATCTCACCTTCGGAGATAAAGATCACTTCCGGCAGGAAAAAGTATCCTTCGAAGTAGTGCCGTTCGAAAGCGTGTATCACGCAATACTCGGACGTCCGGCTTTTGCCAAATTTATGGCAAGATCTTGCTATATCTACAACAAGCTGAAGATGCCAGGACCCAAAGGAGGAGTAATCACCATTGCCGGTGATTTCAAGTTGGCAAACGAGTTGGAGAAAGAAAACGCCCTTTGCGCTCAGAGAGTTATAGCAAGGGAGGAACTGAAGGAATTAGCCAAGGAGGTATCGCCCAAAGAAATGCCGGCAGGAAAAGAAACTCGGAAGCCAACAGATAGCTTCAAGGCGTCCGAGAATACAAGACAGGTAATCCTAGATCCCAAAGATCCGACAAAATTTGTCGTCGTAGGGACTGGGATGACCGACAAATAGGAAGGCGAGCTCATCAAGTTCCTTCGTGAGAACTGGGATATTTTTGCCTGGTGTCCAGCTGACATGCCAGGCGTACCCAGGGAACTTGCTGAGCACCAACTCAAGGTTATTCCCGGATCAAAACCCGTCAAACAAGGTCTCCGTCGATTTGACGGAAGAAGACGGAAGGCTATTGGCAAGGAAATTATCCGGCTTTTAGCAGCGGATTTCATCAAGGAAGTAATCCATACTAATTGGTCCGCAAATCCGGTATTAGTGCCGAAGAAAGACACCACTGCTCTTAGAATGTGTATAGATTACACAGGACTGAACAAGTTGTGTCCGAAAGATAGGTTTGCGTTACCGCGAATCGATCAAATAATAGATGCCACCGCAGGCTCTGAGCTTTTATGTTTTTTGGATGCATACTCCGGGTACCACCAAATACGCATGAAAAAGGAAGATCAAATCAAGACTTCTTTTATAACCCCGTATGGGACGTACTATTACGTAACCATGCCTTTTGGCCTGAAGAACGCAGGTGCAACCTACCAGCGTTGCATGCAACGCTGTTTGCATAGTCAAATTGGCAGAAACGTCCATGTTTACGTGGACGATATCGCTGTCGTAACCAAGGAAAAAGATACACTCCTTGAGGATTTGCGAGAAACCTTCGAAAACTTGCGCACTTACAAGATGAAGTTGAATCCATCTAAGTGCGTATTCGGGGTTCTCTCAGGAAAACTTCTGGGTTTCATCGTTTCTCACAGAGGAATAGAAGTTAACCCGGAAAAGATCAAGGCAATCTTGAATATCTCAAAGCCTACATGTGTAAAAGATGTCCAAAGATTGACGGGTTCCGCTGCAGCTGTCAGCAGATTCATCAGTTGGCTGGGGGCTAAAACCTTACCACTTTACAAGATGCTGAAAAATTTGACAAAGTCAAGTGGATTGCGGAAGCCTGGGAACGTATAGAAAGTTATGTGCCTTTCCGTACTTAGTTCAATTCTATGTAAACATCTTTTGAGATCATGAAATAAAGTTGTCGGAATGCTGTCATCCATATTCTTTATAAGTGCAAAGTGTTTCCGCCTGATCTATTTCCCAATGATCTTACAAATTTCTCAACGTTAACCCGAATTGTGCTTGCGTACTCGGCGTTACAAAACTGAACGATTTTTCAGCCTGTTAACGGCTAAGGGAAACTTGAATTGCCTGTGTGCCCAAGTTTCACTTAAAAAACTTTCCTTAAATTCTCTAAGTCTTATCTGATTGTGTGTGTTGGGTTATTGGAACTAGTTAGTAAAAATGCCTTTAGCATGATCCATGTTTCCGAGTTTTAAAAAACTGCTTGGTTCGTCCCCAGTTACTCGGCATGAAGATTCATATTGCTATTTGAGCCATTTCAAACACTAAGGACAATTAAAGCATACACACCAGAGAACCTAGAAGATAAAGGAATGATAAAACCCAAAAAACTTGCAAAGATTTTCATAATTTAAACTGCAAAAGATGGAAGTTTCATTCATATAAAAAGAAGCATTACATTTTGGATTACATTGAGAGAATAGTAATGCTCCTATTGTCTACTTTTTCTATCCAGGTTCCAGGTAACCCTTCAAGCATCTGACTCCTCCTCGCTGCTTTCGTCTTGAGGGATTGGAGGAATCTCTGCTTCTGGATAGTTGATGGAAATGTTTACCATGGAGGCAATCTGGGTGGCGTGGCCCTTGACTTCACCAAAGATGGTGTTTCGCTGCATATCCGTGTATCCTTGAGGGACACCGGAAGCCACGCGCCAGGATTTAGCACTAGGGTAGTGCATGCGCATGAGGCCAAGAGCCATGCGCGCACCACCCCGTGCAGCGGAGCGAAGGAAAGATTCCTTAGACTCCGCCACCTCCATGATGGCACCCGGAAGCTTTTCAACCTCCGAGCACTCCCCAGATTTCTCGGGAAGAAACTTGTCTACCAGCTGCGTTGCAGCAGCCTTCATCAAATTCCATGTCTCCCCGAAAGCTCGGATGCCTGCAGCCCGAGTGCCATCTGGGGTATCTCCTGGTTTTTTCCAATAAAACACCCAAAAGGGTTAGACAGAAAACCAGAGAAAGTAAAACATGGAAAAATGGTACATAAGTTAGAAATTTACCAATGAGCTTGTCGATCTCGGAAACTTCCTCCAGGCGAAGGTTCAGAGCATCGGTCAAATCCCGGATGGTGGATTTGTCCTTCTCCGCCTGCTCGGAAGCCTTGGAATTGGAAACTCCAAGGGCCAGGTTGCTGGCTTCCAAGTCTTGTTGAGCTTTCACAAGGTTCTTGTGAAGCTCAACATTCTCCTTGCGGAGAATTTCGGCATTGCCAGAATCTTCTGCTGCTTGTTTAGCCTCAGCTAATGCAGCTGAAAAGCAAGGGAAAAATCCGAGTTAGCTAGCTTCTCGGAAAAAACTTAGGCAAATGATTGAATCGGAAATTTCAAAAGAAAAATGTTCACCTTGTGTTTCCGACAATGCGAGCTTAGCTGATTCCAGCTCTGCTTCCCTTTCTTCAAGAATAGAGAGAAGACTTCTAACTTCTTTATTCTTGATGGTAAGCTTCCGGAAAACTTCCCTGTTGATGGCTTCCGAGGTTTGCTGAAACATGGCAAGGAGAAGAGTGAGTACAAAAAGCATCAAAGCAAAAAGCACGCATTTTAATTAATGCTTGGGGGCTAGAGTTATATACCTGGCTCATGCGCTGCAAACCTGCCAAGTTTTCTTTGAATTCTTTCGCGTATTCCGCGAAGAGATTTCCGGCTGCGTCCAAGCCGTCATTGATAGCTTTGAAATCCTTGTCAAAGGTGGGAATTTCCTCGTCGAAAGTCCGAGTTAATTTTTCCACCTCTGGGGCCGCCCTTTCCCTCGTGTCCGGGTCGGACGCAATGGGCTGGCTGGGCTCCGGGGGCTTGGTGGTGGGGGCTGCAGTAGGCTCTTTTGCCCTCGTGCTTGGCGTATCAGGGGCGACGGCAGGAGAAGGTTGGCTGCCTCGGCTGGAAGAAACCTTGAGTTTCTTCAGCTTCTTCGGCTTCAGGCTGGAGGGGGGCAGGCTAAAAACCAAAACCCGGAAAAGGTTAAAACACCAAAGATGAACGAAAAAGATCCCATAAAAGAAAAACCCAGAAGAAAATAACCTGGAAGTGGCGACGGGGATTCCGTCAAGATCGATAATTTCATCCGAGGAAATTATCTTCTTGCGCTTGCGCCCACCTGTAGCGGCGGTGCGCAGCGCGTCCAGCTCAGCCTCAGACACCAAGTCCGAGTCTGAAAGATCCTCGAACTGTCGAACAAGCAAAAACCAAAATCAGAAGCTAGGAAATCCGAGATAAAATAGAACTGTACCCAAATGACTGAAAAATTACCTTGGGAACCGGATTTTCGGCCGTGTACATTGGCCGACTCTCTGTGTATTGGTCGCGCGATGCGACCAACTGGTTGATGCGCCGCCTAAGTTCCTTTGCGGGCCAATCCTTGGCGGATGTCCGCATCGGATCGTTGACTCCCGTGTATTCACACAGGAAACGGCCGCTGTGGTTGGCTAGTGGCTGGATCCGCCTAATCAGCCAGCATAGAACCGTGTCCATGCCGGTTAGAGGCGGATCCATGGAGGTGAGCTTGGCGATGCGCCGCTTGATCTTTAGCAGATCTGGCGGCAGAACTTGGACGGCTTCTGTTACCCAGTTATCCTGGGGAACGGCGGCGGAGTTCACAAAAGGTGGAACCCCGACGGCCTTTTTAGGAAAAGGCACGTCGGGATGATAGAAGAAAGAACCCGTCCAAAATTTGACGGATTCTGAAGTTTTGATCTTGGGGAACCAATCCTCTCGGAATCTCCGAAGAGTGAAGGATATAGTTCCGCAAGTTGGGAGTGCGCCCTCCGAAGAGTTACGCTTAACTCCAAAACAGTACATCCAGAAATCTAACCTAGGTTCTATCCCTAAGTAGCCTTCGAACAAGGCCTGAAAGCCGGCCATGTACAGAATGGAATTGGGGGGAAGATTGTGGGGCTGGATGTTGTAATGAGAAAGAACCTGGAGGAAGAAAGAAGATGGTGGAAGTCCCATACCTCGCAAAAGGTGGGAAGAAAGGAGTACCCTTTCGCCATCTCGTGGCGCGGGTTCAGTTTCTTCTTCCGGCAGCCGCCATTTCTTCTTGAGAACCAGGCCCTCCTTTTCCAAGTTTGGAAGGAGAGCCGGGGGAATACTGCAGGCACTCCAGTTGCCTGCAGATTCAGCCTCCTCCTCCGCTCCGGCGGTGGCGGCGGCGGCAGCCTCCGCGGCGGCGAGCTCGTCGCCGAGGAGCTCAATCTTTTCCTCCACCGTTTCGGGTGCAAACGGTGGGGTTGTCGCGGCGCTTGATGATGCTATGTCCGCGGCGGCGGAAGTGTTCTCTCCGCCCGCCGCGGAAGCCGTGGTCTTCTCCGGCTCACCGCCGGTGGGCTTTTGCGCTCCCGATTGCGGATCTAGGTCGTTGACGAGCTCGTCGATGGCGGCGCGGGTCGGAGAAGGCGGCGAGGATGCCATCCTTTGGTGGTGCGTTTTGGTGCGTTCTGCGTGCTTGGAAGCCAAGTGCGCTTGGGGCAGGAAACTTGCTCTCGAGCTCGCGTCAATGGCGTGGGCAGTGTGGGAGTGAGGAAAGTTTCGGAGGAGGACGATGATGGCTATTTATAGCCAGATATCCGTTTAGACACGTGCCAACGGCTCTTTTGACCGTTGGATGTTCGACGCGTGTCGCTCGCCGGAAAATCCGGGAAACGAAACGACAGGGGAATGATGGCTATCTCCTCGTTTCTCGTGAGAATCTGTCAGAGATACGTTGCAGGGTTTCCCGCGTGAAACCAAGCGGCGCTTGCGTCAGCATGATTAAGGCGCTGATGTCATAAGTTCCTTTTCCGCGAAGGATCGCGAGAAGAAAAGCCGGATTTTCATAGTTCCGAGTTATTATGTTACCATCTCCTTCCAAAGGAAAGAAGAAAGAATCAAGACTGCTGAATCAAGTTTTCCCGGACAAAATGTATTTGACGAAAGGCGGAGTATCAGAGTTTTGATCCTTCCTGGGGGCTACTGTCGGATATATACTGAATAGGGGTATAGAAGATGGTAGACAAAAGAGCCGGACTACCAGGGTGGCCTACATGGTAATGGGCTTAGGTCCATTGGGCGGCCCAGTAGTCCGACGCGCAGAAGCCGGATTCTAGAAGAACCCGGATCACGGCCCACGTGATCTGGCTTGGAGAAGAAGACGGATTCCTTACTTTCCAAGTTACAAGTTAAACGTAGTCTTCTAGGTTTCTGGTTCTGTAAGCCCTAATCCGGCTATTATATAAAGCCGGACGGGAGATAGATTACATAGGTTCTAGGTTCAAGTTTCACAAGCTCAAGCTCTACGCAACTCGCCGAGAAGTTCATCCTCGTCGAGTAGCTAGATCTATTCCCTCACATTGTAACCCTGTTATACGGGCTTTAGTCCCAATTAGTGAGAAGTGCAGGAGTAGGTACGTCGTACTGTCGCGACGTATCGAACCTGGGTAAAATCCCGTGTTCTGTGTTACTACGCTATCCCGTTACCCCACGTCTCTACCGTAGTCTCATGGCACCCCACTCTATGAAAACTACTACGATGTCTCGACAATTATCTCTGCAATATCCGTTCCTATATAACATTGTTCCACAAAAAATGTTTCGGTGGCATCAGTATTTGGGGTAGCTCATCCTGATGTGGACAGGTGGATTCACCTCGTCAACTGGTTAATGGATGTAACATTGTCAACGAAAAAAGATAGATTCATTTGGAATTTAACAACTTCGGGACATTATACAGTTAAATCTATGTATCTTGACGTTTTAAATGTCAACACAACCTTTCTTCGGAAATTTATTTCAAAGCTAAAAATACCATTGAAAATCAGGATTTTCATGTGGTTCCTTTATCATAAAGTCATGTTAACCAAATTCAATTTGTCGAAACGAATAGGAATGATAGTACTAGGTGTTGTTTCTGTGACAAAAGTGAAACAGTTCAACATTTATCTTGTCCGCTTGCAAAATTAATGTGGTATATTAATTATATGTCAAAAAAATTCAGTATAGTTCAGTATAATTGTTGGAGAAGTCAAAAAAAGGTAAAATTCAGTATAGTTGTTGGAGAAGTAAAAAAAAATCTTATGTTAGACAAAAATGCTACGATCATCTACAACGTGATATGAAAAATATTCCAAAAAAACCTACGGTTGATATATCTGTCAAAATGCACATCACTTATATATGTTGCATATTAATTAGAGAATGACATGAAACGGTTTAGAAACCATATTAGAACGAAAGAATACCAACAAATAGCTAATAAGGAAATGATAGGAATGAGAGAGAAGCCATACTATGATGTGATTTGTCTCTAAATAGATTCTTCATTTTTTTTTAATAGAAAGCAACATCAGATCACTCTATATTCAGCTCCACCATTGAATGACGAGTGTTGTATCAGCTCAGGTAAGATTAACCACATATCAATTTCTCATTTAGCTATAGTATAGTGTTGTAGGTCTTTCGTTAGAATTCCTAGTTTATTTATGAGCAAGGTAACCTGGAAAGGCACCTCATCAGTTACAACAAACATATGTGGTTGCTGGCCCATAGAATAGTAAGCACCAAGAAATTACATATAACTCTTAAGTCATGGTCACGACATTTTCCCATTTCGAGCCTTCATTTATATCACATCAGTAAGTAAGCGAGACAACTTGAAATAAATAAGCCACATTTTTTCAAAGTTACCAATGCATTCATATACATTGTTTCTTTAATTAAATAAATAACCCGGGTTATTGTGTCAACTACTTAGTTTGGGTTCTATAATAGCTGGGACATCAAATCCGGTGAAAACATATTGTGTGTCCACCCGTTCCCATAGAAAAGCAAGAGTCTACTGGAGGCAAAATTGTATAATTGATAGAACAGAACGAGAACAACACAATACCTAAGGCGGGATGCACATGAATCTTGATTATTGATGTACTGAACCATCTCTACTGAATATATGAAATACAATAGAAAAATTATTCTGTCAATATACCGTTCTTGGTCTGGCATGTTTAAGGCTCAAATTTGCAAGATTAATCCCTCGCTGGTCAATTCAAAATTAGTATCCAAACCTCAAGAAATTTCTCGCACAGATTGGTTGTGTAAATTTTGAAGTAGTTAAATGCATCCTACACATATGGAGAACACAAAATATGCATACTCTTCTAGCTGTAAAGGCATTGCATACCATTCTCCACGCTGAGCTGAATCAACTCCATATGTCATTTTGCAACTCCATATCTCGCGGACAAATCATCCCACATGATGGTAATGTTATACCATCGGAAGCGAGAATCAAGGTAGAAATTACAGATCCCATGAAAAGGACATTAAGGAGGATATAACAAACCTTGGGAGTAGGGAGCAAGGACAATATTCAATCCTCACAAATTAGGAAATATGGTGTTGTGGGGAAGGGATAAAATACCTTTTGGTTTTGTAGGTGGTGATGGGACGACGTCCGTCATGGGGAGAGGCACACAGGGAATGCGATTTCATCGCGTGCTAGCCGGTGATATGGACTGGAATACTGGCGATGATGGCGTTGGAAGTCATAGGAATTAGGAGAGGTGAGGAGGCATGGGGATAGAGGGAGGCGAACAGAGATGCAAGGGTGTCTAGTAGTCTCTTTCTCTTAGATGGGCCTGACTTCTCATAAGACCTGCCTTTTAGTGCGTGTATATCGGGCTTTAGTATGGGTATTGAGGCCCGATCAACCACGGGCTTGGATTTTACGACCAGAGCAGCGGCCCCAACAATAATTGGTCAAGCTTGCGCTTAATTATCATCGAACGACCAGGAATAGTCTGCAAGGGTAATCTGACGGCCAGAATTCTGTATGGGTGTGGTAGCTCTCTCTTGTCTCATTCCTAATGAAGTGGGAAAAAAAGAATCAAATAAGAGCTGGGGCTTGTGCATTAGCATTACTATGGGCTATAGGGCATGTGGGCAATGACATTATTTTTAACAATGCCAAAGTTTCTTCCCTTTTGCAGGTGATTCTTTTGGCTTTAAATTAAACTTGTACATGGTCTTATCTTTAACTTGTGGAGCGCTGCCGGGCCATGACTTTTGAGTACGGGCGTTTGGAGACAGTTGCACTGAAGTTATCCAGCTGATTTGGTTGGCAGCTTAATTGGAGGTGAAATGTCGATGCATATGCTCTTCATTTTATTGTCTTTTTTCGCTGGTTGATTCGTGTCTCAACTTTTTGCGACCCGTGAGATGTAATACCTTGTTGTAAGGACTTTAATAAAAGTAATAAGGTGGCCCCTGTACTAACTTCACGCAGAGGCTGGGTAACCCCTTTTCAAGAAAGAAAAAAAATGTGTATTAATACGGTGAATAACAATCAATGTCGAAATAAGCGGGTGAATGAAACCGTGACAGATGTGGCGGAGCAGGAAGTGGAAGTTGTTGAGACGTCTCCTGCCATTCCCAACGCGTGGGAGAAGTAGGCTAGTCATAGTAGGCAGTAACTAAGTAGTAACTTCAATACCATGTAGGCAAAAAACCTGACGTGGCAAGTAGTTAATCTGGAGAGATTATAGTGGTAACATAGCAATATGAGTCTATAAGGTAATAAATACAACTTTGCATGACATCATTTGTATGTTACTCTCCACCATAGAGGTGGTAATATAGACTAGCAATATCGTGACGGTACTACTCTTAGTTACTCTCCACTATGACTAGCCTTAGGAAATTCGAGTAAGGCTCTGGAAATTTCTAGGATGTGGAGACTATACAATTAAGGTTCATATCTTGTTAGGAAACATACTTTAGGGGTATATATATATGAAGGAAGGTCCAACGAATAAACGTGGGGTTTAACAAGGATTCAGCTGTATATAAGGAAATCTGAGTATCCGGGGAAGTCTGTAAAAAAATCTAGGAAGTGTGGACTGTACAAGGAAGGTTCAAATCTTGTTAGGAAATACTTTAGCGGAATATGGGGTACATTAATTTACGGAAGGTCCAGTGAGTAAACGTGGGGTTTGACAAGGATTCAGCTGTATGTAAACATGCAGGAGGCCCCTGTCACCGTACTCGTTTCGACTAATATTACTCTGTGTCGTCCAGATCTTCTCCGACCACATGGAGAACCAGCAATGCACCATCTGCATCGCCGACGATGAAGACCGTCGGCGTCGGCGCAGAGCGCGCCCCGCTAGAAGAGCCGTGGAGGAGGAGGAGGACCACCCGTGTGCCATGACACCGAACATTATGCGCTTAAATCGGGTGCGTGCAGTTTACCATCAGCTTATCTTACTTGCGCAAATGGCCAATCTCTAATTTATGCCCTTCTCTTTAACGGCAGGCTTTATTCTTCTTTGCCTACTTGTCGCTGGAGGTGTGGGTGGTGATGTATATTATCGAGAAGGTCAAGTGCACCCACGTTGACATTAGCACCTATCTGATTAGCCTCGCTTTCGTGACCCTGCCTTCGATCCTGATAATAGTTGGCATAGCCTGTTGTACTCCTCCACAAGATGCCGATTAAAGTTTGGATGCTTCGATCCGTGAACTAGTTTTGTCAATTCAAGAGTATACGGGAGTGCTGAGTGCAATTTTATTTTTGTTTACTTTAACGAAACGATCCGGAACACCTATCAACGATTTTAATTATGCGACTTTTTACCTCTACCGTTAGATGGTAGTTGGAGATTTTTTTTAGACGGAAGGCTCAACCAGGGCCATCGGCTTTAAATTAATAAAACCACAGTCGACAAAGTATAAACAACACGAAGGAAAGCAAAGGTAATACGACATGCCAACAAAGCGGCAAACACCGCTCGCAGACGGGAAATAAAATAAATCCTCGGCTAATGCCCCAACATCAACCAGAAATGAGCAGCAAGCAACAGAACGGGTCTTGTCTTGCGATGGCCTGGAGAGTACGAATCCTGCCAATTGTCATCTACACCGACTCCTTGTCTAGAAAAAACGATATTTTGTTCAACACATCAACCGGGTGAGCACGAAAGCACCCCTCAATACTGAACTTATTTCTAGTGGTCCATCGAGACCAACATAATGATGTGCAACAGGTAAGTAGGACTCGTTTGGTCTAGCCTACGCAACCGCTGATGCTTCTATAAATGTCCGCGAAACATGAGGAGTTCCAATCACCTTGGAGTAGCTCCCTGACCGCACTCCACATGAACCTCGCAATGGAGCATGTGAAAAAGATGTGGTTCGTGTCCTCTGTGTCCCACACAAAGCCCACTTTCCATTAGATGGTACGTGTCGTTGAGGACGAATATTGTCGTCGGATGGAAGCCTCTTCCGGATTAGTTGCCAGAGGAAGATCCTGATCTTAGGAGGGACCGAGATTTTCCAAATCTCGCTAAAGTTCTTCCTAGCCGTCTTGGGGCATAATTTACGGTCAATAGACCTCACGGGAACCTCTCTGAAGGTTCCAGGGCCCAAGAGACTTGGCCGCTTGTCTCTGCCAGGTGAACATTGTCCAACTCAGTGATGAGGTTGGCCAGCTCCATTGGTTCCCCCAACCCAAGAGTCTGTCTGAGAGGGATCACCCACCGGCCCGTTCACCCAAGATTCGATGATGGAAGACCCTATATGGTGATTTAGAGCGAAGAGGCCAGGGCACTGTCTATGTGGGACTAAGATCCAGTGCCTTGCAAGAGGCAAGGCACGGTGCGCCTTGAGCATACATATCCACCCTCCAATCCTGATTTAATGGCTCAGATGCAGTAGAGGTAAGCTCTAGGACTTGCGCCGCAACAACGAATGATAGGCCGGACTGGTGCAGCGTCATGGCGGAGAGGATGGCTGTCGTGACCCAAGCCCATTACGAGTAGGCACACCTCTGATACGTCCATTTTGCATCACTATTCTATATCATAATTTTCTGTTATTCATCGATATATTTGATGTTATGATGCATCTCTTATGTTATTTTATCTTATTTTGCATGTTTTATAATTTTTGGAGATAAAACACCGGGACCAGAAATCTGATGGAAAAAACACCGTCGAGATACCACATTTCAGAAGATCGGAAGAAGAAAGGGGACATCCGGGGGTTCCTAAAAGTTCGGAGGAGGAACTCAGCCAGAAGGAGAGTCGCATGGGGCCACCAGGGGCCCACACCTAGGGGTGGCGCGCCCCTGGCCGCGCCACCTAGGGGTGTGGCCACCTTGGCCCACCTCCGGGGGATATTTTCTGCGTGCCTAGCCCTGAGGGAACCCTCAGCCTCATTCCATCCTCGAAGAATTATTCCGCCGCCGCCATGGGGCAGAAAACACCCGAGAGAGAAAAGCTCTCTGGCAGGGAGAAATCTGTCGGGGAAATTCCTCTCTAGAGAGGGGAAATAACCGCCATCCTCGCCGTCATCACTCCGGGCATTATCAAGATCGTCATCATCATCATCATCACCACCAGCACCATCACCCTCAGCATCCACCTTCATCCCGCTATAACAATTAGGGGCCTCTATCGTTGTTTTGCATTAGATCTCTCTCTCGGTGTAGATTACTAGTTAGTAGTTGATGCTTGTGAGATTTATCGGTGTTTGCACTTTATGACCAGATTGTTATCATCCATTATATCATCTCTGATCATTATCCATATGATGTGGTGTGAGTAGTTTGTGTTGTTCTTGAGGACATGTGAGAAGTCAAGTTGTTAGTAGTGAAGTAATGTTGAATAATATTTAATGTTTGATATTTAAATTGTGGTGTTATTCTTCTAGTGGTGTCATGTGAATGTCGACTACATGATACTTCACCATTTATGGGCCTAGAGGAATGCATCGTGTATTTGGCTACTAATTGTGGGGTTACCGGAGTGACAGAAACCTAAACCCCTTTTAGGAAACCATTACACGAGGGAGCGTAGGATCCTGGAGTTTAAAGTTGTGGTTAGATTTATTTCTTATTACTTTCTTGTAGTTGCGGATGCTTGCAAGGGGTATAATCAAAAGTATGTATTAGTCTTGGATGGGACGGTACATTAGCATAGGTTTACCCACACAACACTTATCAAAACACCGAACATTATTCAGCTGCATGGAACAAAAGCACTTGGCAAAAACCTCCCGTGTGTCCTCGAGAATGTTTGTTAATCATAAGTAAACTCACCGGCTTGTCCTTTGCTAAAGAAAGGATTGGGCCACTTGCTACACTTATTATTACTGCATTTTATTTACTCGCACTTTATTTATCTGCAATATCAAAAATCCCTACAAATCTATTTTCCAGCATTTACAGTTATTCCCTCATTGAAACTGCTTGTCAACTCCTTCTGCTCCTTGTTGGGTTCGACACTCTTATTTATCGAAAGTACTACGATACCCCCCCTATAATTGTGGGTCATCAAGACTATTTTATGGTGCCATTGCCGGGGAGTGAAGCGCTATTGGGAAGTGGAATTGATAAAGGAAGCTTCTGCTGTAAGTGTTGTTTTTATTTCTGTCTACTGCTTTATTACACTATGTTTGGAACTCCTTTTGAGTCCTTATTTGCGGGCACTTCTTGTACTGCTAGGGTAGTAAGTGACCCACCGCATGATGATTTGGATCCTTGTAAAATACCTATAAAGATTGATAAACATGTTATGGATAACTGCCATTCAGGTGATGGAAATGTCCATCCTGGTGATCATTTGCTCTTTTAACATGAATTTTGTGAGTTGTTCAAGTGTGCAGGTATTACGATGAGCCAAGTGAAGAGGAAATTATTCTCTATATCATTGACAAGCCGAGCCTCTGAATGGTTCAAACTGCTGAAAAATAACCAAACTATTGGATGAGAGGAAATTGTACCTCTCTTTTATTCTAAATTTTATCCTCCAAGTGAAATCCATAGAGATTGGAATTATATATATAATTTTTGGCCTCATGACGGAGAGAGTATTGCCAAAGCATGGGGGAGCTTGAAGTTATTAATGCTCAAATGCCCCATTCATGAGCTCCCCAGTAATATTGTTATTAATAATTTCTATGCAAGGCTTCCTTTTCATGATAAGGATTTATTGGATGCTTCTTGTTCTGGATCATTTACACGTATGAAGGATGAAGCTAAATGGGATCTTCTTGACCGTATTCAAGAAAACACTGAAGCATGGGAGAATGACAAAGGTAGAAAGTCAGGTATAAATTATGACTATGAATGCATTAAAACCTTTATGTCATCTGAGGATTTTCATAATGTTAGTGTTGTTTATGGTCTTGATTCTCAAGTTGTTGCAAACTTATATAAGGCTTTTGCTTCTTACATTGATATTCCTAAAAAGGAATGGGACAAGTACCATGCACCTTATAAAGATATTATTAATTGTGTTCCTGCTAGAGATATAGAAGTTGTTGATTCTATTGTGCCTGAACCTTATATTGAGAAAATGCCTTTCCCTGCTAAGGTAAAAGAACATTCTATGTTAGCTAGTGTGGTTAATAAAAGTGCAAGGAAACCTGTAGAACCTGAGGAACAAATAACTGTAGAACCTACAGTAGCAATAGTAAATGACCTTATTTCTGAAAATGTAGAAGAGGGACACATTATATTTTGTGAAGATGCTTATAGTATTGTCTCTCGTCCTAGTAAATCTAGGAAACCTAGTGTTCCTGTGCTATCTGTTAGGATAGGCGATCATTGTTATTATGGTTTATGTGATATTGGTGCTAGTTCTAGTGATATTCCTTATGAGCTTTATAAAGAAATTATGCATGAAATTGATTCTTGTGAACTTGAAGATATTGATGTGATTATTCAACTTGCTAATAGGTAAACTATGTCTCCAATTGGTATTGTTAGAGATGTGGAGATCTTATGTGTTAAAACTAAATATTCTGCTGATTTTCTAGTTCTAGGCACTTCTGCTAGTGATACTTGTCCTATTATATTTGGTAGCCTTTCTTAAATACTTGTGGTGCTGTTACTGATTGTAAAACGGAGAAAATTCTTAGAAAGTTTGATGGAGAGTCTTATGAATTTAATTTCTCCAAATTTGCTAAAGCACCCTATGAAGCTGAATTACCTAATGGAAATTATAGAGTTGAACAGTTGGCTGCTATTGCTCTTGCTCCTAACAATCCTTTGCAGCAATACATGGAAGACCACAAAAGTGATGTCTTTATGGAAGAAAGGAATGGAATTGATGAGATTTTCCTACATCAGCCAGCAATGCTGAAACATAATTTACCTGCGGAATACTTGGGTACAACATTACCACCCAAGGAAAATCCTGTTTTTGATTTAAAGCCTTTGCCTGATAATGTTAAATATGCTCATATTGATGATAAGAAATTATATCTTGTTATTATTAGTTCTCAACTTTATGATAAGGAAGAGGAGAGACTATTGGGGATATTGAAGAAACACAGATGTGCTATTGGTTATACTCTTGATGATTTGAAGGGAATTTCTCCTACTATTTGCCAGCATGCTATTAATATTAAACTTGATGCAAATCCAGTTGTTGAGCATCAACGCCGTTTAAATCCTAAGATGAAGGATGTGGTAAGAAATGAGGTATTGAAACTCCTTGATGATGGTATTATTTATCCTATTGCTGATAGTATATGGGTTAGTCTTGTGCATTGTGTCCCTAAGAAAGGAGGGATGACTGTTGTGCCAAATGAAAATAATGAACTCATTCCTCAAAGAGTAGTAGTTGGTTATAGGATGTGCATTGATTTTAGGAAAGTTAAGAAAGTCACTAGGAAAGATCATTATCCTTTGCCTTTTATTGATCAAATGTTAGAAAAGTTGTCTAAGAAAACTCATTTCTGCTTTCTTGATGGTTATTCTGGGTTTTCTCAAATTGCTGTTAAAAAGCTTGTTCAAGAGAAAACAACTTTCACTTGTTCTTATGGAACCTATGTTTATAGACGTATGCCTTTTGGTTTATGTAATGATGCATGGCTACTATCTTTCATGGTTTTTGTGAAGAAATTGTGGAAGTTTTCATGGATGATTTCTCCGTCTATGGAACTTCTTTTGATAATTGTTTGCAGAATATTGATAAAGTTTTGCAGAGATGTGAGGAGACTAATCTTGTTCTTAACTGGGAGAAATGCCATTTTACGGTTAATGAAGGAATTGTTCTTGGACATAAAATCTCTGAAAGAGGTATTAAAGTTGATAGAGCTAAAGTTGAAGCTATTAGGAAAATGCCCTGTCCCAGGGATGTTAAAGGTATTCATAGTATTCTTGGTCATGCTGGTTTCTATAGAAGGTTTATTAAAGATTTCTCTAAAATGTCAAAACCTCTTACTAATCTTCTTCAAAAAGACGTACCATTTGTTTTTGATGAAGATTGTAAAGAAGCTTTTGAAATTTTAAAGAAGGCTTTAATATATGCCCCTATTGTTCAACCACCTGATTGGAATTTACCATTTGAAATTATGTGTGATGCTAGTGATTATGCTGTAGGTGTTGTTCTTGGATAACGGGTAGAAAAGAAGTTAAATGTTATTCATTATGCTAGTAAAACTCTTGATGCTGCTCAAAAGAATTATGCTACTACTGAGAAAGAATTCCTAGCTGTAGTTTTTGCTTGTGATAAATTTAGGCAGTATATTGTTGATTCTAAAGTTACTATTCATACTAATCATGCTGCTATTAAGTACCTTATGGAAAAGAAAGATGCTAAGCCTAGGATTATTAGATGGGTGCTTCTATTACAAGAGTTTGATTTACATATTGTGGATAGGAAGGGTGCTGAAAATACTGTTGCTGATAATCTGTCTAGATTAGAAAATATCCCTAATGACCCTATTCCTGTTTTTTCCTAATAAACAGTTAGCTGCAATAAAAGTGAGCTCTCAAGAGAGTCCATGGTATGTTGATTATGCTAACTTTATTGTTTCGAAGTATTTGCGTCCTACCTTTACAGCTCAGCAAAGAAAAAAATTCTTCTATGATTTGAGGAATATTTTTGGGATGACCCACACTTATATAAAGAAGGTGTGGATGGTATTATGAGAAGATGTGTTCCTGAAAATGAACAAGGAGAGATATTGATAAAATGTCATAGTAGTGCTTATGGAGGACATCACACTGGAGATAGAACTGCACATAAAGTTCTACAATCCGGTTTTTATTGGCCTACTCTCTTTAAAGATGCTAGAAAATTTATTTTATCTTGTGATCAATGTCAAAGGGTTGGAAATATTTCTAGACATAATGAAATGCCTATGAATTATTCTCTTGTTATTGAACCGTTTGATTGTTGGGGTTTTGACTTTATGGGTCCTTTCCCTCCTTCACAAGGATACACTCATATTCTTGTTGTTGTTGATTATGTTACTAAATGGGTAGAAGCTATACCTACTAAAAGTGCTGATGGTGAAACTTCATTAAAAATGCTTAAGGACATTATTTTCCCTGGGTTTGGTGTGCCTAGATATCTTATGACTGATGGGGGTTCTCATTTTATTCATGGTGGTTTTAGAAAAACCCTTGCTAAATATGATGTTAATCATAGAATTGCTTGAGTCTATCATCCTCAAACTAGTGGGCAAGTAGAATTATCAAATAGAGAAATCAAATCTATCTTGCAAAAGACTGTTAACAAATCTAAAAAAAATGGGCTAAGAAATTAAATGATGCTCTGCGGGCTTATAGATTTGCTTGCAAAAATCCCATGGGCATGTCTCCTTATAAAATGGTTTATGGAAAAGCTTGTCACTTGCCCCTAGAATTAGAACACAAATCTTATTGGGCAGTGAAAGACCTAAATAGAGATTTTAAACTTGCTGGTGAGAAAAGGCTGCTTGACTTAAGTTCTTTAGATGAATGGAGGAGTGAAGCATATGAAAATGCTAAACTCTTTAAAGAGAAAGTTAAAAGGTGGCATGATAAGAGAATTATTAAAAGAGAATTTCATGTTGGAGAGAAAGTGCTATTGTATAGGTCTCGTCTTAGATTTTTTGCAGGAAAATTACTCTCGAGATGGGAAGGACCTTTTGTTATCGAAGAGGTATATCGTTCGGGGGCAATTAAAATTGTTTCCCTTGAAGACAACTCTTCACAAGTGGTGAATGGCCAGAGACTCAAGCATTATATCTCCGAAGATCCTTATAATGAAAATGTTGATTGTATTCAAGCCATGATCCCGGAGGATTTTATTAAGAAGCATATTTCAGAAACTGCAGAGTCAGTTTTCGAATAGGTAACAATTTTGGTAAGAAAATGTTCGCGAAACATCTTCCAACTTATATCTTTACTGTTTTTAGAAAATATGAAAAATTATGAGATGGAAACGAGAGGGAGACGGAGTCTGGAGGTTCCACACCATAGGGTGGCGCAGGCCCACCTCTGGCCGTGCCAGCCCATGCCGTGGGCACCCCGGAGCCCCTCTCTGACTCGTTTTCGACCTGGACTTTCCTTTCATTATGAAACTTTTTGCTATATAATCCCCCGGATCCCCCGAGGTCCGTATATCGTTTTCTCGTCGTGTTTCTATTTTGAGTTGTTTTCCTGGCAGGAGTTCGGAGTTTCTAGGTCAAGATGTCCTCCTTCAGCTCTAGCGGTTGAGGATTACGCTGCACGTCGTCTTCGACAAATACAGCAAGACATCGATGAGAGTGCTTTCGCGGGATGGGCGACAGAGGAAGAGATAGATACAAGGAGGGAAGACACGGTCAACAGTTTGAGGGAAGAGATCCGGAGGGATGCACCAGCACCAACGAGGAACCCCACCTTTGTGGGATCCATTAATCCTCAGCGTCGCTACTCTCATAATGTGTAGGGGACCGTGCCTCAGGATCAAGACCCCAACGTGTCCCCTGTGATAGCTGAAGCACACCGGGTTGCCGATCAATTCTGCGAACAATATCGTATTCTCAAGGCCGAGGTAGCAATTCTGGAAGCGGAAAACATTGAGCTTCGTCGTATCATGAAAGGCTTTCTGACTCCTCTCTGAGTGATTCCACCTTCACCACCACCGAAGAATTGACTCGTCATGGGTATTGGCATCCCCTCGGTTTGTTCCAAGCTTGGGGGAGTGCCGCGGTATCACATCACTATCTTTCATCTTTTTACTTTTTCAGTAGAGTCATATCATGAGTAGAGAGGTTATCATATAGGATGGTTTGCAGTATGGAAGTGTCTCTCCCTAGTTGGTTATCGTTGTATCCGTTGGTGTGAGTTGCCGGTTTGAAATATTAATGAGAAGTTTCATCATTTACTTTCTATGCATATTATTTCAGTTTTCAACTTCTGTCATATGGTTGAACTTGTTATTAGTATTTGGTATCACTCTATAGATTATCAAGTTAATCTAGTTGGTTTTGGCAAACTTAGCTTGGGTCAGCAGAAATAATAATTTGAGTTGCTAGTATAAGAAAGAGGATTTTGCCTATTAGCTCATAAACTTAGTATTCATAAGTTAAGATCGCTTGTGCTTTCAATTAAGATTGCATGATTGGTTTCATCATATGTATATTTGTTTGTTTTCCTTCTACTCTTATGCTTGCTATCCAAACCTTAAACCCCAAAACCTTTCCCATTGTGTCCACCATACCTACCTACACGTGGTATTTCAATGCCACTCCAAGTAAATTGCTCATGTGCTACCTTTAAAACTTTCAAATTACTCCTGTTTTCTGTTCCTGTTTTAGCTCATGAGGACACAAATAGAGAATCTTTATCTCACTTGTTGATTGGACTCACACATCTGGACTAGTGGATTCATCCGCTTATCCAAATGCTAGAAGAGCTGGCAGCGGGGTTCCCAACCCCAAATAATAATACAAATTCTCTTCACTCTTTCTGCCCCTGATTTATCGGTCAAAGCATAATTATGTAAACAAAAGAGAAAGAGGGATGACCTTCTATACCAGTTGTGTCCTTCTATGGGAGCCACTCTTGTGAGTCTAGTTGGCTTGTGACATACTGTATTTTCTGTTTGCCATTCGTTGACATAAATATACACCTCTCAAAATTTAGACACTCCTCCACGGTTTGCAATTGTTGGCAGGCACCCGAGGATTCGATTAGCCATGGTTTGTGTAAGATGGATGGGAGGAGTGTCATGCATTTTATACCTCTGTTTATTAAAATAAAAACTCTAGCACATGAGTGGTCAATGCTTCCCTCTACGAAGGGCCTATGTTTTACTTTTATGTTGAGTCAGTAAACCCATTTCTCTCTTTCTCCAGCAAGCATTTGAGTTGTTGTGTTCTCATCATCTATATGTAGATTTATCCAATCATGTTTTGTAACCTTCATTGTTTAGCACATGCTTTATTGTCTGAATCAATATTTATAACTAAACATGTTAAGCCCTACACTATAAACCTGGTTATAAAGAATTCACCTAAGATAAGTATAATTTCATTAAATGTTCTCTGACCAAGAACGAAGTTTGCCATTACCAACTTTGATTCTCTCTTTTGCATCTTTGTCCGTGACCCCCTTTTACTTGTTTGAAGTTAAGTTATATGAGAGGTACTTGTTGTCTGTAATGGTTGGTCCATAGGTAAAAGTGATGTTGTTTGTCCGTATTTTATTTATCGACTCTTCACTCCATAAACCTGTGGTCATGTTTTCCGAGTTCAGTTTCGCTTTGGGACAAGCGAGGTCTAACCTTGGGGGGAGTTGATACGTCCATTTTGCATCACTATTTTATCATAATTTTCTGTTATTCATCGATATATTTCATGTTATGATGCACCTCTTATGTTATTTTATCTTATTTTGCATGTTTTATAATTTTTGGAGAATAAACACCGGGACCAGAAATCTGATGAAAAAAGCACCATTGAGATACCATATTTCAGAAGATCAGAAGAAGAAAGGGGACATCCGGGGGTTCCTAAAAGTTCAGAGGAGGAACTCATCCAGAAGAAGAGCCGGAGGGGGGCCACCAGGGGCCCACACCTAGGGGAGGCGTGCCCCCTGGCCGCGCCACCTAGGGGTGTGGCCACCCTGGCCCACCTCCGGGGGATATTTTCTGCGTGCCTGGCCCCGAGGGAACCCTAAGACTCATTCCATCCTCGAAGAATTATTCCGCCGCTGCCACGGGGCCGAAAACACCCGAGAGAGAAAAGCTCTCTGGCAGGGAGAAATCTGCCGGGGAAATTCCTCTCCGGAGAGGAGAAATCACCACCATCGTCACCGTCATCACTCCGGGCATCATCAATATCGTCATCATCATCATCATTACCACCAGCACCATCACCCTCATCATTCACCTTCATCCCGCTGTAACAATTAGGGGCCTCTATCGTTGTTTTGCATTAGATCTCTCTCCCGGTGTAGATTACTTGTTAGTAGTTGATGCTTGTGAGATTTATCGGTGTTTGCACTTTATGACCAGATTGTTATCATCCATTATATCATCTCTGATCATGATCCATATGATGTGGTGTGAGTAGTTTGTGTTGTTCTTGAGGACATGTGAGAAGTGAAGTTGTTAGTAGTGAAGTAATGTTGAATAATATTTAATGTTTGATATTTAAGTTGTGGTGTTATTCTTCTAGTGGTGTCATGTGAACGTCGACTACATGATACTTCACCATTTATGGGTCTAGGGGAATGCATCGTGTATTTGGCTATTAATTGTGGGGTTACCGGAGTGACAGAAACCTAAACCCCCTTTAGGAAACCATTACACGAGGGAGCGTAGGATCCCGGAGTTTAAAGCTATGGTTAGATTTATTTCTTAATTACTTTCTTGTAGTTGAGGATGCTTGCAAGGGGTATAATAACAAGTATGTATTAGTTTTGGATGGGACGGTACATTAGCATAGGTTCACCCACACAACACTTATCAAAACACCGAACATTATTCAGCTGCATAGAACAAAAGCACTTGACAGAAACCTCTCGTGTATCCTCGAGAACGTTTGTTAATCATATGTAAACTCACCGGCTTGTCCTTTGCTGAAGAAAGGATTGGGCCACTTGCTGCAATTATCATTACTGTATTTTATTTACTCGCACTTTATTTATCTGCAATATCAAAACCCCCTACAAATCTATTTTCCAGCATTTACAGTTATTCCTTCATTGAAACTGCTTGTCAACACCTTCTGCTCCTCGTTGGGTTTGACACTTTTATTTATCAAAAGTACTACGATACACCCCCTATACTTGTGTGTCATCAACCTCCACTCTCGAGATGTCTAGGGCCGTGGTGCGCCCCCTTCGTGTTTCTCGTTTGGTGCTCCCGCTCGCCGCCATGGGGTGCAAGGGCTCCAAGCTCGACAGCCAGGAGGCGGTGGCGCTCTGACGCAGACCCGCCAATCTCAACGCCGCCGCTACACACTCGCCGTGCCGTTGCATCTCGTTCTCCAGCTCCAGACCGAGGGCACGCCACCATACCTCGCGCAGCCTCCGCGTCCTGGTGGACAATCGTCGCTTTCGGAACGCCATTACTTCTCCTCGTGTGCGCGCTCCGAGTCATGCGCCTCGTCCTCCGGATCAGAGTCAGCGGCCTCCTCGCCGCCCGGGGGATCGCCCACGCGCCGCTTCCTCCCCGAGCAGCGGCTCCCGCACTACCCGGACTACTTCCCGTACGCGCCCGCTGAGCCCGCATTCTCCTACCCGGCGCCGCCACAGAGCACGGTGCAGTTCTACTACGCGCGCGGTCGCCCGCCCCATCGTCGGTCGCCGTCGCGCAGCGTGCGCCGGTGTCCGCTCGAGCGCACTACGGTGGTGGTGGCTTCACGGAGCAGTACTACGTCTACAAGGGGCAGTGGAAGAGGGACTTCCGTGGGAGAAGAGGTTGCATGCTGCCGGCCACTGTTCATGTTCTACAACAAGGTCGAGGTGGCGGGGAGGAGATGCCGCTATCCGCGGTCGAGTCATGGCTACAAACTGCCGCTGAACAGCTCCACCGCCAAGTCCTCGAGGTTTTTTTAGCCTTTGGTCCATCTCAGTCGTTAAACCTAGATTGAAGGGTGGATATGTATGCTCAAGGCGCACTGTGCCTCGCCTGGATGTTAGTCCGTCTATGTGTACGCCGGGAGGCCACCACCCCCTGCCACCCCACACCCCTCCCCCCCCTCCCCCCGTTTTTTCCAATCAATGAAGAAAAATATTATTTTAGGACTTGGATGACTTAAAACATAGTGTTTTGTCCCCCACCCAGTATTAAAGTATTCTGTTTTGCCCCCCCAGCCATTGTTGGCAAGCTCCGCCACTGGGCCAGGGTACCATACCTTCACCGAGCTCGCCCTAACCCCAGCCAAAAAGCAGTGGAGGTACCATGGGATCTCCTAGCTATCGCCTGTAGCAAGGCCAGGCGCTCGCTCGCCTCCCCCAGCTGGCACAACTCCACACATAGGCCGACCCATTTTTATTTCTTTTTCAATTTCCTTTGTTAGAAAAAATTCATATAACTTAAAATGATTTTTTTAAATGGTGAACAGATTTTATGTTTGAACGATTTCAAACATGAACAATTTTTAATCTGAACAAATTTTAAATTTGAACAGTTTTTTATCCGAACAAATTTCGAATTTGAAAAAAATATAAATTTAAACATTTTAAAGTTTGAACAGTTTTCAGTTTTGAACCAAAAATGATTCTGAACGAAGAAATTCGGTGAAAAAAAAAAGAGAAACACAAAAGAAAATGGGAGAAAAAAAAGAAACAAACGAGACAAGTACTAATTTTAAAAAAGAAAGCTAGACACAAAAGATGTCATAGCCTAATAGTTGTGCCCCTATCACTCCACATGCCGAGACCCAGGTTCGAATCCCCCCTCTCTTATTTCTCATATTTTCGGTTTCCCACGCGGGCGAGTCGGAACTAGTACTCGCATTAAAGGTGTGTTTACTACCTGTCATCAAGTGGAATGGAATGGAATCGACCCGCATCTGGACGTGATTCGCGTGTTTGGTAGGAAACGAGAACGTAACCAACTCATTCCCAGGAACCGAATATTCAGGCAATATCCGAAATTATGTCGTCCCACCAAATCGAAGGAACCAACTGGTTCCGAGCTGATTAGAGCAACTCCAACAGAGGCGAGATCGCTGCGCGCGCGATACGCCTAATACAGCAACGCGTCATCGCGCATCCAGCGCGGCGCGAGAAAATGAAAACTCAGTCGCGCCATATTTGCGCACTTTCTAGCGCGCGCGAGGCTAGCGCAAATACAGACGCGCGAAAAAGAAGCGTGCGTGCCAGGTGGTGCTCTTCCAAACATATCAAATTGCAACAAATATATAGCACAATGCAACAAAACATATAGCAAAATGCATAAAATTTTCAGCATAGTTCAAAAGCAAAACAACCACATGGTTCAATAGCTAAATCTCAACATAGTTCATGTCACCAAAGAGCTCACACCCAAAAATTGAAGCAAGAAAGGTATTCTTCTTCTTCCTCCTCTTCTTCTTCTTTGCCATCGACGTCGTCGCCTTGTTCTTCTTCGTAATGCTCGGTGTCTTGGCCATTGGAGCGTTGTGCATTGCTCACACTCGTGGCTTGGACATTGTCACTTGTAGAAGGCATTTGGGACATCAAGGAAGCCACGAATCCACCAGGCGGTGGTACCGCGCCACTCATCATGCCTCCAAAGCCACCGGTTAGTCCTCCCATATTTGCTTCAAAACCCCCCATTGGAGGAGGTGATCCCATGTCTCCCAAGCCACCGGTAGGTACTCCCATGCTTGGTCGAAAGCCCCCCATTAGAGGAGTTGATCTCATGGCTCCAAAGGCACCGGTTAGTCCTCCCATGCTTGGTCCAAATCCCCCAAGAGTAGGTGGTCTCATGCCCCCATGGCACCGAAGCTTCCAAAGCCCATGGTACTCATCCTTCTTTGAGTCAGTATCTCTTCACGACATATCTTGATTTATTCCTTTTGCTTGGAGTCCATCTTGGGCGTGTCCATAACTAAAATTCTCTTCTCATGCTCAAGACGGCGTGTGGTTTCCTCCGCTTGCCATTTCTTTCCCTCCAAAGCCACCTTCCTCTCCTCCGTCGCTACCCTCCTCTCCTCCGCCGCCACCCTCCTCTCCTCCGCCAACGTCGCCGATTGCTTTGCCGCCCTCCTCTCCTCGTTTTCTTCCAACCTTGCGCTCACAATAGCTTTCATGTGGGACTCAATGGCATCATCACCACCCCTCTTCTTGTGCTCCTTTGCTTGCTTCCTTCCAATGTTCCTCTTTGTCTTGGCAACCAAGTTGTTAGGAGTGGGGCTTCTATTGCCTTCTTCACCACTTGATGCATCATCATCATCACCTCCATCTCCACCTTCAAGAGCTCTTCTTTTCCTTTCTTCTATTTTGCGAATATCCTTATGACACTTCCACTTTTCCTCATTCTCAAGAGCCGCATATGCGTGATGCAAAGTGAATGACTTTCCAAAGATGGTTTCTCCCTTCTTGTTCTTCTTTCCTTTTCCCTTGTACAAGTTTTGAGAAATGTTCATCTACAAATAAGAAGAGCAAACTTAAAATATGATAGACAAGAGAATGCAAGATCATAAAAAGTGACCACTTTGATTGATAGACAAGAGCAAAGTAATTCAAACTTCCCATATCCACATCATTGGAACCACTTGGATTCATAGCATCCATGGCCGCCAAGACCCCAGCCCATTTCTGAAACTCCGTTGAAATTATAACCCAACGGGACCAAAGGGATCGATCACTTCGGTCGGACCTTTCCCTCCTTGGATAGGTGTTGATATAATCAAACTGCTCCTTCATCCGCACCCAATATGTGTCTCTTGTTTGGTCGGTGCCAACGGACGCATCCAAGCCCACAACGCAAAATGTCTTGCATAGCCAAACATCTTCATCAACAGTGTAGCTACTCCCCCTTCCTTCACGATGACCTCCCCTTCTTCATCGATGTCCTCCTCTTCTTCAACTTGGGTGTAGCCATAATTTTGAGACCAATCTTGTTGGGATCCAAATTGTTGACTCCAATTATCTTGATTGGATTCAACATTCATACTTGATAGAAAGGTCTCATCACTACAAACAATGAGAACAAACAAGCATATGAGGTGACAAGGTCATCGTGAAAGGAGAAATAAATGAACTTTGCATTCGAAATTACCTTTCAGGCATTTGAGCGAACACGTTGGGCGCGCGCGCTGGCGCGGCGAAGCTGCTGCCTCCTTGCGGTTGCTGTAGTGGCGGCGCTAGCGCGACCATGTGTTGGGGCTGCTGTGGCGCCGCCGCGGCGGCCTTGCGCCCGGCGATGGCCTTCGATTTCTTCGTCATGGTGGCCGCAGTGGGAGGGCGCTTCACGCAGGCACCGGGCTTCCTTGCGGCGGGCGCGGAGTGGGCGGGCGCCGGCGGTGGGCGGCGGTCGGTAGGGGCCATCCATGGCTCTATGAACAGCCCGCGCGCGACGCCCGACGGATTTTGTGCGGCGGCGTCGGCGCTAGGTTTTTGTTGAGCGTACCGACAAATGACTGAGGTAACGCCCAAGATGGCTAAAAACCGACGAACGACTGCTGTAACGCCCAAGATGGCTAAAAACCGGCATATAACTTCGGTAATGCCCGAGATGGCTAAAAACCGACAAACGACTGCGGTAACGCCCAAGATGGCTAAAAACCAACATACGACTTTGGTAACGCCCGAGTTAGCTATAAACCAACATATGACAGTGTTAATAAAGGCCAAGTGCATGGAACTCGGTAAAACCGAACCCGGCAGAGGTATGTCGGATTTTGGTGCAGGTCCATGGAGGTGATTACGGATTAAATCCGAGTTTGAGGTTGAGATCGAGCCGAGGTAAGAGGTATCTTGGTGAAGTGTTGTGAAGCTTATTGATTTAAGCTGGTGCGGCTTAACGTCCGAGTTCGCTGTACCATACCAGCTTCGGGGACTAATGTCGGGGGCTACCCCGGGTAGGGCAAAGCTTGGTACAAGTTGGTGTCCAAGAGTGGATACCGATATGAAATTGACCGGGTTGAAGGTTACCGAGATGGATCTATCTCGGTAAGAAGAATCAAGGGTGACATGCTGCAATGAGTGTTCACCGAGTTATCCAAGTTGCACTTGGAGAACCCGAGTTACATGAAGAATCATCTATCTCGGAGCAAGGTCCATGGAGCAGGCATATCCCGAAGATCCCGGAGGAGTACAGGCGTGCGGTTCAACTTACTAGGCGAGTGACACAGAGTGAACATTGTCACAGTACCGAGGTATGGGCGAGGCCACGTCCTGTCCTGACAGAGGGGACATAACACGCAGCGTATACGGAGGAGAATACTTTCGCGCCGTGCTCCTCGGCCTGAGATACGTCACAGTACCATGGGCCTGACTTTGTACTTCCTGTCTGTGGCCACCAGTATATAAGGTGGCCACACCCCTCTTGCGCGGGGGACGACCCAGACGAGGCATCCAGTAGACATTTCCAGTCCTTAGAGAAAATAGCCAGAGAGCTTCCCCTTCTTCCTCTAGCTAGGAGAGCTCGAGGAACCACATTGTAACTCGGATACACCATATATTGAGACAGACAGGAAGGAGTAGGGGTGTTACCTCCACACAAGGGCCCCGAACCTAGGTAGATCCTCGCCTTTGTAGTGTTCTGAGCGCACTCTTTAGTGTGCAATCCCTCGCCGGATACCTATCGCGTCCATCGGCCCACTATCATAAGTCATCCCATGGCATCTGTCTTTATCTCACCACGACAAACTGTGGTAAAATTGTATTTATACGCTAATATGTATAAAATATTATATTATGTTATGTATGTTGCTTCGACATATAATAAGTATAGTACTATGAAAAAAATAGCTTTGTAATATGTATACAACTTCCATGTACTATAGTATGTATATATTTCTTATAGGATACTATGTACAATGTACCTGTATAGTATGTATATCATGTCATGGAGATGTGTACAATATGTATATTATGTATAATACATACTAAAATACTGTACTCCCTCAGTCTCAAATTAATTGTCTCATAGTTGGACAAAAGTGGATGTATCTAGACATATTTTAGTGTTAGATACATCCACTTTTGTTCAATTTTAAGACAATTAATATGAGACGGAGGGAGTAGTATACATACAATAATTTTTTTCTGCATATAAAATGGCTCCATAATAATACGATATTTTATACGTAATATGGAGAGATGTTGTATATTATATACATACTATACAGGTAAGTTTTATACATATATACATGGACATGTACATAGTATACATTCTATATGTAAAAAAAATGTGGGATACTATATGTAAAATACTAGAGTCTGCATGCACGTTGCATACAGGAATATGTACACCGTATACATACTTGCACGCTGTAGCGTTGTACATGTCGCGGACTAATATAAGGTGGTACCTAGTTATGTCAGGCAGTCATCTATGCCTTTGTGGCAATGGAAGCGATGTAAGCACTACATGGATGGAAGCCCTGCCAGAGAAGAAAGAGATAGTTTTTTTTTTCAAAAGTCACGACACGACGTGTCACATCTAGAACGAATTGGGACCAATTTATTCAGTCGATACAAGTTTGTGTACCATTATTTCACAGTTTACAAGTTATGTGACTAATTTGCACATATGTGGCAAGTTGTGGGACTAGTAGTGTATATAACTCATCCAAAAATTTACAAGTTCAAAAGTGTTGAAATATATGTCGAATATGTGTACGAGTAGGGCTACGCTAGGACTTATAATTAAACGGAAGGTTAGGTGTTTGAGTCGGACACGTGTAACCTGGCCTAATATATAAAGGCACCGGGAGTAGCCCAAATAGACACGACGAAACCTGGTAGGCTAGACACAAGATCACGAGGGGACGGTCCGGCGCCCGTGGCAGGGGCGGCCGGACCGGCGTGGCGTTGAGATCTGGTGCGTCTGTATTGCCTCGGCGGGCTTGTCGTCGATGGCGGCTTGATAGCAGCAGGCGCGCAAGGGGAGCCGGCGGTTTGTGCCGGCGACCAAGGCGGCCGGTGCAGCGGTATCGATGGGGAGGAGCGCCCATAGTCATGTCCCGCAGATGTAGGCGAGTTCGCCGAACTGCGTTACCAAATCTCGGTGTTTCCATCGTGTTGTGTTTGTTTGTTCCTCGGTAGATCGACTAAGCGCCTACGAATTGTAACAAGTGGTATCAGAGCGAGGTTTGAAGGCCACATTACGTTGATCTAGAGGAAGGAGGACCAATGCTTCGATCGGGCGTTCGTCCGTGTGATGTCGCTGCAAAGCAGCATGTAGGCGAGATGCGATCGAAGGATGTCGGAACTTATACAATCGGAAAAGCAGCGAGGATCTCGTTTCCGGCCGTGAGTAATCATTGGTTGTGCATGCATGCGGTGCACAGCAGCTGGCCAGGGGCCATGTGATGCATCGGAGCAAGCACATGGGCTTGACATGCATTCTGCCCAAGGCCCTAGGAACAAGGAGATGGAGCCAAGGAGACATGCATGCGTGCTCGTACAGGAGACCGGTGCATACAGGGCTCAACGATTCGGTGATTTCCTTGGCCACAGGGTACGAAAGCCGAGATTTGTTTGGAAATAAAATAGGACCGAGTCCTAGGAGGAACCGATTCCTCGTGCGAGTCGGACGTGGAGGCGGAGCCCTGCGCCTTAAAGGCTGTGGCAGGGCAGGGTCAAATACGTGCCGAAGCAAATCGATTTCAGCGGAAACAATTCGATCATGCATATACGTGCGCTGGACGGTGCACGGTAGTTTGCCGGGTGTACTAGGCGCAAGGTGGAGCATGGTTGCAGTCGGATGCGTTTCGGCTGGGTTGGACTGGACAGTCTGATGGGACAGAATACGGTGAAGATCGGCGATGACGACGTAGGAGCGTGACGGCTGATGTGTCCGAATTCTGTGGCGTGGAAACACGTGGCGCATGCCTGAGGGGTGCGTGCTTCAACATGCAATGGCGCGGGGTTGGTTTAAGATGGCGTACGCATGAGATCTTGAGGTCGACGGGGCGCGGGGTGGACTGATCATCTACCATGGAGTCATGTTGAAGGTGGAGCTGGAGTCTAACGATTCCACTCGCCTGATGGAGGGGCTACGGCGTAAGCGCGGAGAGTCGAAGCCTAGTCAGCGGGAAGGCGAGAAGCACGTTGGTCGGACTGGACGTCAAGGTTCGAGAGATACGTGGAACTCGGCATCGGTCGGGTACGACTGATGTTTATCTGCAGTGGGGCCTGAGATGGTGTGGGTTAGCTACCTGGTAGATCTTGGCCAAGATTGCGGATGCTCGACGCGGTAATAGCGGCGAGGCGTGCGGTAAGCACGGGACACAGCGACAGACCACGGCACTGGCGGTCAGACATGTGGTCAGGCATGAGTGCAAGGGGTTGCTGAAGCAGTGTTGGCGAGTAACGGATTCATGATGGTAACTATCTTTCGAGACCATGAAGATGGATGAGTGTTGGCCATGGAGAATCTGCGAAAGCGGTGATGAGACAGTTGTGAATTTGACTGGAGATGACTTAAGGCAACGGCGAAATTTCTTCAAGGTTTCAGAGATGCAGTCAACAATAGCGAGAATGATGAGTTCAGGTAACTCTTATTTGTGGCACCTAATATGTGAGTTGTTCACTTTCACATGGATCAAGGACGAGGCTACCAAGATGACGATGCAACGGCGTTGTCGATATGGTGACTTTATGATCGTTGTGTGATGGCGGTGGACGGATACTCCGGAGAGTTGGGAGCACAAGACAAGAGTGAGGAAGAACTTAATTTTCGTGAGAGCATTGACTGTGGTGAAACAAGGAAGAAAGTACGGTTGCAGGTGGAGTCATTTGGAGTCAAGGGAGTAGCAGCTGACCTCATGATTAATGGTTCAAGTCCAGGTATACAAAGATTCGGCATGACGGCTTCAAGATGGCGAAGACCATATTCGCCAAGGTGGAGTTTGTTGGAATATATGTCGAATATGTGTACGAGTAGGGCTACGCTAGGACTTGTAATTAAACGGAAGGTTAGGTGTTTGAGTCGGACACGTGTAACCTGGCCTAATATATAAAGGCACCGGGAGTAGCCCAAATAGACACGACGAAAGCTGGTAGGCTAGACACAAGATCACGAGGGGACGGTCCGGCGCCCGTGGCAGGGGCGGCCGGACCGGCGTGGCGTTGAGATCTGGTGCGTCTGTATTGCCTCGGCGGGCTTGTCGTCGATGGCAGCTTGATAGCAGCAGGCGCGCAAAGGGAGCCGGCGGTTTGTGCCGGCGACCAAGGCGGCCGGTGCAGCGGTATCGATGGGGAGGAGCGCCCATAGTCATGTCCCGCAGATGTAGGGGAGTTCGTCGAACTGCGTTACCAAATCTCGGTGTTGCCATCGTGTTGTGTTTGTTTGTTCCTCGGTAGATTGACTAAGCGCCTACGAATTGTAACAAAAGAAGTATCCATTTTTTATCATCTTCTATCCACAACGGGTTTCTCCCCTCCGGTTATGCATACGGTCCAGAAAAAGGTTTCCCTATCTATGCGTATCACACCCTCGTCCGGTTTATATGGAGTACAACGTGCACCATCGAACTATTCCTATGTGTGAGAAAACTAAAGCCGAACGTTGAATTGCTTGTGGTAGTACAACTATCGGACACGTAAATTGCATTGTCGTACGCGCAGACGTTCCGTGAAAAAAAAAAGGCGAACGCTCTGCGTAGGTCGCTCTACGCGAGCCCAATTCTAGATCCCCTCGTGTGCCATTAGATCGGCATCCAACGGTCACAAATCAGCAAAACGTGTTTTTGCATTTAACCCCTTCAGCTTTTTGTATATAGAACCCGTAGTCCACCGCAGCCCCACTTAAGCGAAGGGGTATATCGCGTTGCCCCCGGTCATCTCGATAATTACAGCAGAACTGTCATTGCAACAAATTCACTTGTGTCGCAACAAAAATGTATCGCTCTATGTACAAAAAAAAAGTATTGCAACAAATTGTTTCGAAACAAAATCAAAAATATAAGTAATGTTACAAAAGAATAGTTAAACAATGTGTTTATTTCATTGGAACAAAAAAATTCAAGCAATTCAACAAAAATAACAACCTTTTGCAACAAAAAAATTATTTGCATCAACTAAAAAGTTGGTAAGCAACAAAATAATTTGTCACCGTTCCAGTTGCAACAAAAATTATCCCCTATTTCAACAAAAAATCAAAACGATAGCAACAATAAATCACATGTTTACAACATGTGAAGGAGCGCATAAAAACATATCATTCCCAATGAATTCTGAACACATATATGTATTTTTTACGAAATCATCCAGGAAAACATTGCAACATATCGCTTGTGATTTCTCAACAAAATGCATGAAAATTTGTTATAAAATTTAAAGACGTACGCAACATCCATCAAAAATAACGAAGACACTTAGCGTATATAACCACGTGAAGTGGGCCGTTGAAAAAAAATATTTTAAGACGAAAATTAGGCTAAAAAGTCAAATTGCAGCTAATTGGGTCTAGTCAGACCGGCCCAAGTGGGTTGTCCATTGAAAAAAGAACCCAGGAAGAAAGGGAGCTGCGTTTGGAAACGTTAGGTCTCTAGAATAAGGCTCCGTTTGGGAGTTCAGTTTTTTTTGAAGTATTTTGAGAATACTTCAGTTTCCAAAAATACTAAAGTATCAAATAATTCAAACTATTTGACACCAAAGAATAATGAGTTTTTATATACTTCAGTATTGCAAGAAACTGTACTAATTTTGAAGTATGTAAAAAAGAGGTTTGGACCTCTTTTTCCAAAACTGAAGTATTTGTTTGCCAGGCAGGTAAATACTTTATTATTTGAATACTTCGGTTTTAGAAAAACTTTGTCGCCAAACTAGGCCTAAGCATTTTCCAAAAAAAAAAAGGCGATTCTCCGACGGCTCTTTTCACTGACCAGTGGTCCCACCTCTGGATTAAACCCCGACCCTGCGGCCGGCACTCTCGGTCCGGATCCAAACTCTTTCGCCGCGGCGGCGCCGCCTCTCCGATGGACGTCTCCGATAAGCTCCGGTCGTTGGAGGCCACGGGAATATACCGCCTCGCAGGCTCCGGCGCTGTCTTCCTGGACCCGGTGCGCCTCCTCAACGAGTCCTACAGGCGCTTCCGCCTCGTCCCCTCTGCGTACTACTCCCGAAGCTTCGGCCCGTCGAATCAGGGAGGCCTGGAGCAGAGCGAGCAGACGGTTCCGTCTCCTGAACGGAAGAAGCGCAAGCGGAAGCGCCAGCCGAAGCCCCGTGAACTCAATGCCGTGGAGTGGATCGCAGAAGCGCGTCACCAGGTGACGATGTGCTGCATTCGTTTGGATTATTTTACTGCTGTTTCTTTTATCTCATTGCATACTACAGGTAAGAGCTTAATCAGTGAAAACACTTCACATTTACTCATATGGAGCAATGACCGTTAAACAGAAAAATTGCTGTTCCGAAGGGTTAATTGTGTCATCAGCAAACTGGAAATTAGGAGGTGCCATTTTTTGTTAGAAATGTGTAGATAATACCTATTATTATATCTTAACATTTGTTGTCTTGTTAGGATGTTCATGAAAGTAATAGTAGGGGTATGCCACTATGCTGATATCAAATTACTGGATAAGTAAGCACAATAGCGTTTAAAAGTATTTGATGTATTTTTTTTGGATCTCTTGTGGTCTTTCATCTAATAGGAAGCAAGACCTTTGCTAATTGGCGCGCACAATTCACTCCTTGAGGCGAAAGATCTACTGGAGTTCCTTCAGCGGATGATCAAAGGAGATGAATGTGTGCCAGATGTCGAAAATAGTTTTGAAAACAATTTTGTTGAGCTTGGGAGCTCATGGAGAGCACCTCTTTGTGAGATGACTCTTTGCTTTCAGAAGCTTCATGATCAGGACGAGGAAGGTAGAAAATGCGGTGTTTCTTGCTGACCATGTTTATTGGTATATATGATGGTAAGTGCATAATTAAAGTGGTAGTAGCCTATCTACCGTGTTTTAGGTCCTTGCCGTATCCAAAGGAGATCCAGTCAGTTATTTAACAGGATAATCAGTGTTGAGGAAAACGACGAGGCGGAAGGAGAATTCCAGAGTAGACTTTATATCTTACCAAAAGGAAGTTGTTTCCTGATGGTGAGTTACTATTATCATTCTTTATTGCTAGTATTCACCCAAATGAAGTATCTACCCTTAATTTAAAATTCTTTTGCATGATGATGATAATGATAATGATGATGGTGCACAAACTGAAGACTGACCTCACGCATGTTCGTGATGTCATTCCTGGTATGTGAAATAGAGCTTAAAGAATGCCTTAATACGTATACGTGATATAGATCCTGCTGTGCTTGTTATGGTTATTGGCAGATGTACTTGACTCGTTTAATTTGTGGATGATATCTTTTGTCACCAGATAATTCGAACAAAAGGTACAACCTAATAGTTATTGACCCACCATGGGAGAATGGATGTGTTCGTCAGAAAGAAGCGTAAGTTAGCACTTCCATTTCCCTTTTTCTGCCAATTAAGCAAACTTTGGATTGATATCACAGGGCTTTTTGGTAGCTGAATTTCCATTCTCTCTCTTTGTTTCTCTGTAACATGATATATCTAAACTACACTGCATTGTCAACATTTTACTCCACCTTTGAATATTAGCATACCTGTGTGATATCCTGCCTACAGAGTGTTGTTCTATGTGTACTATTCCTCGATATTGCATTTCTAGTATGCTACACCATTTCTTTATTTCTTTTTTTTGCGAATGTAGTTCTTCTCTTCTTAAAATCTTTTTTCCCATAAGAGTAGGAAATCAGGTGCCCTATGATTTACTGGTATTTATGATACACTGAGCATGAACCATGTGTTCTTGATATTATGTTGTCTACTAATAAACCCTGATTTTGGGATGTGCTTGTTAGTAATTTTCGTGAAAACTAAATGCTCTTGGGATAAAACAGATCCATCTTCCCTGCTGTTGTCATTTTTTTTAATAGTGATAGTCCCACTGATATGTTGTCAGCTAGACATATTTATGAACTGAAATTGATTTATTCAACAATTTATACCCTAGGTATCCTACACTTCCCAATAGACATTTGTTGTATCTTCCAGTTAAAGAACTTGCCGATCCAGCTGGGGCTCTTCTAGTTTTGTGGATTACGAATAGGGAGAAACTGCGAAGATTTGTTAATGAGGAGTTGCTTCCATCTTGGGGAGTGAAAGATCCCACCGAGTTTTATTGGCTGAAGGTTTGCAGCTAATACTCATGTGCCGCTTATCTTTCAACATCGACACATTCAACATTTTGTTTTTTGTGCAATCTGGTATTGAAAATCTCAACAAATCCTAGGTAAAGACGGATGGTTCACTGATTGGTGATCTAGACTTGTTCCATCACAGGCCTTACGAGTGTCTCCTTCTTGGCTACATAAACATTGTTAGTTCTTTCGTCCAGATTATTTGACTTGGAATGTTGTTATCTGCACCGTAGATCCTGAAATTAATATACTTCGTTCTCCTGGTTTTCTTCCTGCAGAATAGAGAAGCTGAGCCAGGATCAAAATTTAAGTTTTTGCAAGGCAGCCAAGTAATTATGAGTGTTCCGGGTGCACATTCAAGGAAACCTCCCCTTCAGAGTATCCTTGTCTATGATTTATCAGTGTCTATCCTGTTAATTTACCAGTAATTTATTAGCAGTGAACAACATATTAACATAACGAGGCTGTTTGTATAGCTGCGATATGATCTCCTTAACCTGCAAAAGAAATACTTTCAGAATATATTCCTGGTCCTAAACCTCCAAGGTGCATTGAGCTTTTTGCAAGAGAGTTGGGTTCTGGATGGACCTCTTGGGGAAACGAGCCACTCCATTTTCAGGATTCCAAGTACTTCTCGGAGAAGTAAATTGGTAGCCACAGTTGAACAATAAATCGACATGATGCTTTGTGTTATATCGCTGCATATAATGTTTTTCCAGTAAGTATCTCCCTGTTCCTGTTCTCTTATATTTTCTATTCACGCCTCACACTTCACACTATTGTGCTTCGCTCGTCTGGTTATTTGGTATTTTATTTATCGACTGACAGCATTATGCCTGCGCTGCAGGACTCCTCCTGCTGGATTTACGTAGCGCTACACCAGTGTTTGAAATCTGGCTTCGCAACTGGTTAGTACCGGGCAGTCAGAAACGACATAGCAGTAGCTGATTGGTACTAGTCTAAAATTGGTCACAAAGTTGGTAGGTTCGATTCATCCTGTCCAGGCTTCCGTTCCTTACGTAGCTGTAGACTGCTTTTGCTGGGGTAGTCAGAACAAAGAGGAGACGCTCCGAGTGATGTCAATTTTGTAGGTTCGATTCATCCTGTCCAAACCGCAAATCCAGCTCAAGATGTAATCAACTTGTTTCAAATCAATTCGAGTCCTCCTGATGATCCAGAACATTCTAATGTACAACGCTGATCCTCTTGGAACGCCAGGATTTATCCGAACATGTCGTGAAAGATATTTAAACCAATATTACTGTATGTTGCCCTCATCCTTGTGTATACATTCTTCTCGTTTCGTTGTGCTGCTAAAATGGGTAATTTTTTCTTCTATAGAGGACATGGGCTGAATGGTTATCGAACAGAGGACGCTCTTGCTGTTGTTGACGAGAACCACCTACATCACTACATTTCTTTCTACTCCGCCATATTATATTTGTCTTAAGTCAAACCTCTTGATGTTTGACCAAGTTTATAGAAAAAATAGAAATATTTCTAATACTAATTCGATATAGTATATTTCATGATGAATCGAATCATGTAGATTAGATATTTCGAATGTTAATGTTTTTTTTCTGCAAGTTTGACTTAATCTCCACTAATATTAAAAGACACAGAGGGTGGGATCCAAATGATCTACACTGTCAAACCAACGCATCGAACGGTTCAGCTTAAGACTAAAACACACCCGACGGACCACGACTAATGAAACCGTCCGTTCACAAACGCCGCTGCAAACATCCCACCGCTGGCCGCCGTACACCCGTCGCCGCCGTGCCCGTGCGCCCGCTAGACCGCCGCCGCAACCTCTCCGGCGCCGCGCCCGTGCGCCCTCCAGACCGGCAGTCGACGCAACCACTCTGGTGCCGTGCCCGTGCGCCCGTCGCCGCCGACCCAACATCTCCGGTGCCGTTCCCGTGCGCCCGCCCGATGGAACCTCTCCGGCGTCGTGCGCGTGCGCCCGACCGACCGGCCGCCGACGCAACCGCTCTGGCGCTGTGCCGGCCGCCGACGCAACCGCTCTGGCGCTGTGCCCGTGCGCAGGCCAGACCACCACCGCCCTTCGCAGCTGCTTAGTCACCGTGCCCGTGCACCCGTCGGCACGCACGGGCAGCCAGGCCACCGCCACCAAACGCACCACGTGTCGCCCCTGCCGTACGGCGGCCTCGCAGACCGCACTGCCCGTTGCCCTGCCGTACGACACCCAACACAGTCGCCGGCCTGTATGACGCTTTCAATCCATCAGTGGGTTTGCTCATTAAAGCTCAATACCTTCATTGTTTGTACTATCCCATACAGTTCAGAATACATTCATCGTAATACAAGATTGCATTCATGATAGGAAGGGCTGATTATAGGATACCTACCTAGCTTTGGCATGGATCATACTTCTCTTATGTCTGAATGAAATATCTAATTTACGATTCAACATAGTTGTTGTTACTCCGACTATACTGTTCCTGTGACTCTGCAATGTCATGTGGAAAAATACTGACATGAACAGCTGATGTGCATAAGGAGGTGAATCAGAATGAGAATGAGTTTTTAAATTGACTTAATTTAGTTTACTGTTAAACTCATACATGTATTTGTGGTACACCTGTGTTGATTAAAGTCGTTTGTGGGATGTAGTTTTGCTTGTTACATTTTGAAAGAACACTCTTAACTAAACTTACTTTCATAAATTTGGCCTTCAATTACAGAATGGAGGTGTTGAATTCATATTCCGGGCCAAGCTAGGCCCTACGGTACATCTTTGAATCTTGGCACGCCAAATCATATAGAAGGTCATTTATTTTCTAAAGAATAACCAATCAAGACAATACACAATTTTAACACCAATGCTTTGTATACACAAATTTAGGCCTTACCATTACATAAAAATCCAAAGAACCAAAGCTAACATATGCTTTCCTTTTTGGTACCGAATCTCCATTGACTACATTGACTTCATGTATGGATTTACAAGCTTTAGTGCATTGCCCCACGGCAGCTACACAAGCATGTTATGGAAGCTATTCTTAAGGCGTCCAAGTCCAATGTGCTGTGTTAAGCTTTCCAACACCGTTTCTCACATTCTTTCACTTCTCAGGTTTATTTAAAATATGTAAAAAATTCATGGTTAACAGCACCCATTTTAATAAAGATTTTTTTAAAACGTTATAATGTTTAAATTTATTTAAACTATGCCATATGGTTTTTCATGGAAATTATATACTCATCTAGCTCATCCTGCTCGTGTGGTTGGGATATAGATGCATCTCATTCAAGATCATAAATAAATGATCATATTTTGTTATCATTAAAATACTCCACTAATTTGTGAGACGTGCAATGCACGTGCAATTTTACTAGTAAACCTAATATGCGGAGGAATCAGAGTATGTGGCGAGCCATTCGAATCACATCCCAGTGCGGGCGCTCGCTGCGCGCGAGCCGGACAGAGGAAGCGGCAGGGGTCGGCTAGGTGGTAGATAGGGCGGCGCATGGCAACGCTTGCGCGTAACGTTACGAGGCGTCGGACCCAAGCCACCCTCCGTTCGTGCGAAGGCCGTTGCACCCGCACCTGACGTCGACCTGCAATCAGAAACAGCCTCTCCTCCACCACGAACTACGTGACCACGGAAAAAACAGAATGACCCATCTGTCCTTGCGAAGAGACTCCAGCCGTTGCAACTCACCACAGGATAGATCCGTCCTTTCGCAAACCCGTTTCAAAAACCTTATTAGCCGCTCACGCCTGATGCGCCTGCTCCAAATTGTTCGCAACAAATTGGGACCTCAAATGCCGGGCGTCACCTCTTCATCGCCGGCGAGCAGCTTGCCAGAGCTACCACGCATCCGGACGACTCCCCCCGCAGCCTCCTTGAAGGTAACCACTGCGAGGGGTGATGTAAAAAGAGCCAAGGCGAATGCAGGGGAGTGTGATGAATCCGCATCATCAACAAGGCGTGTGAGCCTTTACGCATTCCCCGACAGTTCCAGAATATGATAATCATTGCTCCCGGCGGCACCCCTCGAAGGAGCCCGCCGATTCTGAATTTGAATTTACTATCGAGTTTTCACTTCCACTTTTCTGTCTCTTTGCCTTCTCTTTGATGTTGTCCACACTCTCTAGTTGATCATTTGAGCCCTGTATATCCCCCCATCTCCTTTGTGTGTGATTAGCATAGTATTGCTAGGCTCACCGACCCGCTGGAGGTTCTGTTGGTCAGACATAAAATTCAGAGATCGCTTAGTCTGTTTACCAATGTCTGACATAACAATGTCCGTAGCCTTTATCGGACTGGATGCAGTATCAGCAAGATCATCATCTTTTTTAGACTCCCCTCCGATATTATGCTCAGGATGCTGTCGCCAATCGTGATAATCCGGAGCCATTCTTCCTCTACCACCGAACTCTCGGCCACCTCTACGTCCTCCACCAGATCCCATGTTTCTGCCCCCACCGAAATTCCTTCTTCCATGCCATGTCACGGAGTCCGCCTTCAAGAAATCACCCCACTTCAACATGGAGATATCATGTTCCCCGGTACCACATTCTAGTGAGACATGGCCCAAGATACCGCACACCCCACAAAACTTAGGTAATTTCTCGAACTGGATTTTGTAGAATTCTCATTGGCCCCCTCTTGAGATTGAGACAAATCTTGCCAAAGGAACCCTTGTATCTATACGAACCCTAGCTCTCACAAAATCACCCATCCCATATAATGCAGTCTCCACCTTCGAAACCTTTCCAATTTTCTTCTCAACCAGGTTTTTGATTAGAGCATTGGATCGATAACCCTCGGGAAGCTTATGAATCTGTACCCACGCTTCAAAGAAGTTCAGGTCTACTGATCCCGGAGAGCACAATCCATCGTATGGTTCTATGGATACGGCGTTCTGCCGAAACAACCAAGGCCCTTGTTCAGACACTTTTAGCCAATCTCCAAGGCAATAACATTGTATGGAAAACAGATTCCACTCTATTGGCCTCATCTTTATCTCCTTCGCAGGGCTCCAAGCATTGGTCATGTGCTGTTCAAAAGTCTGCGGACTGAACGGGTTTGTAGTATGCACCCGGGCCAAAGCCATCCACTTCACCCCTTCGATCGGTGCATCTTCTTGCTCTTCAAAGATCAGATCGTCCACCTCATCCTCCTCGAATCCCAGTCTTCCTAGTAGTTCATCAATGTCCTCATCCTTTCTACTTCCCGATCCACTCGCCATCGAGGAACCTGGAGCCGTCGCCGCCATCGCTGAAAATTCCACCAACGAGAGAACCCACGAGACGGAAACCCTCACGCGTGCGGCTGTAAGATCACGCGTGCGATCAGAGCAGATATAATCTCCCGGTTGGAAAATCAGAAACGGAGTAGAATTCCAAACCCTAGTCGCCTAGGTCTGGCCGAGTTCCTCGGCAGTTCGTGCGCTCCTGGGGCTCCAGGAGCGGCTACACCCGGATGTGCTTTTCCTTTCTGAAGCACATCCGTGCAAAGCTAAGGCAGAAAACCTTCGTTTGAGATTGAAGTTTGATAACATGTTGGTTTCGGAAAGTGATGGAAGGAGTGGTGGACTAGTTATGTTTTGGAACAAAGATATTGAGGTAACATCTTTTGAGATCACCAACAATTACATTGACCTAAGGATCAACGAGCACAGTGAGATGGGATGGCGTCTAACTGGCTTGTATGGTGAACCTAGTGGTGAAAATAAACATCTCACATGGGAGTATATTAGATCGCTTCACGCTGCAATGGATTTACCGTGGTTGCTAGCTGGAGACTTCAACGAAATCATGTACTCGAGTGAGAAGGAGGGGGGTGCGGTGAGACCCCAACGTCTGATGCAGGCTTTCAGAGATACAATCAATGAATGCAATTTAGAGGATATGGGTTTTTTAGGTGATGTTTATACGTGGAGAAGAGGCAAAATTCGTGAACGTCTAGACAGAGGTTTTTGCGACAGTAGATGGGCTGACATGTTCCCTGCGGCTGTTTTGATTAATGAAGCTTTCGAAAAATCTGACCACAGGCCGATTTTGATAAATACTGATATGGAGCCAGTGAACCACTGCAGCAAACCGAGCCCACCTCGCTTTGAAGCCAGGTGGCTATGCGAACAAGATGTTGAATCAATTATTCAGACTGCATGGGAGAAGGCGAAGCATCTCCATGCCTCTGAACCGGTCAGTTCACACACGAAATTCGTACATGAATCCTTACACGCATGGGATAAAGAGGTCCTCAAGGGTCCTAGAAAGAGACTGCGCGAACTTCAGAAAGAACTGAATGACATTCTGTCAGGCCCTCTGTCTGACGAGGCAACTGCAAAGCAAATGGAAGTACAACTTAAAATTGAAAATTTATTGGAACAAGAGGAACTATATTGGGTACAGAGAGGTCGGGTGAATTGGCTGCAACACGGTGACAAAAACACTGCATTTTTTCACCGGTTTGCTTCGACGAGGAGAAAAAGAAATCATATATCTGTTCTGAAAGAGGATGGGGGCGCTGTGATTGATGAACCGGAGCACATGATGTCTCATACGAGAGACTACTTTCATAACTTGTTTACTGCAGGTGTTTCGGTTCCTGAATTGGAGACGTTACAGAAAGTTGAGCCCTGTGTATCGCATGATATGAACCTGGCTCTTGTGGCACCGTTTACTAGAGAAGAGGTAAAAAAAAACAATGTTCAAAATAGGTGATCTAAAGGCCCCGAGGCCTGATGGGTTACACGCGGTGTTCTACAAGAGGTTTTGGCACATTATTGGAGAGGACCTTACTGATGAGGTCCTTGCGGCGGTCAATTCAAAGGTAATACCGGAGGGGTGGAATGATACTACTATCGTTTTGATCCCTAAAGTGGACAAGCCAGAGCACATTACTCAATTCCGCCCAATTAGCCTTTGCAATGTTGTCTACAAGGTTATTTCAAAACTCATTGCAAGTAGATTGAAATTACTGCTGCCTGAAATCATCTCTCCTACCCAAAGCGCGTTCATTCCTGGACGCTTAATCACTGACAATATATTAGTGGCTTATGAATCATACCATTATCTGAAGAATAGGAGAGATGGAAGACAGGGTTTCTGTGCAGTGAAATTGGACATGCACAAGGCTTATGACAGAGTTGAGTGGAGTTTTCTCAGAGGAATTCTTTTACGTCTGGGTTTTGATTGTGAGTGGGTAAATCTGATAATGGCTTGCGTCTCTTCAGTAAGGTACAAAATTCGGCTCAACAATGATTTTTCTGATTTTGTTTATCCTACTAGGGGTCTCCGTCAGGGAGACCCTCTATCACCTTACCTGTTTTTGCTATGTGCTGAAGGACTCACTAGCTTATTGAAGTATGAGGAAAGTTTGGGTAATATTATGGGAGTGAAAGTGTGCAGGGCGGCCCCTGCAATTTCTCATCTATTATTTGCGGATGACTCATTAATATTAATGAAAGCGGATGCTGGGAATGCATCCTCTTTGAGACGCGCTCTATCCGATTATTGTGCAGCCTCTGGACAATTGGTGAGTGATGCGAAATCGAGCATTTTCTTCAGCCCCAATAAAGATATTGATACTAGAGTGGAGGTTTGTTCTATTTTAAATATCATGACTGAGGCAATGACCGATAGATATCTCGGTCTCCCTCCTATGGTTGGTGTTGATAGGGCTGATTGTTTCAAACACCTTGTTGACAGAGTCTGTAAAATTCTTAGTGGTTGGAAAGAGAAGAAATTATCGTTCGGTGGTAAGGAAGTTTTGCTTAAGGCCGTCATTCAAGCTATTCCTGCATATGCGATGTTTGTATTCAAGCTACCTAAACAGATCATTAAAGGGATAATCACAGCAATGTCCCAGTTCTGGTGGGGAGATGACGATCAGAAGAAACATATGCATTGGTTTGCGTGGTGGAAAATGTGTGTTCCTAAGAGAAAGGGAGGTATGGGTTTTAGAGACCTCCAAAGTTTTAATCTTGCAATGCTTGCAAAACAATGCTGGAGATTGTTATCGTGCCCAGATTCTTTGTGTGCCCAAGTGTTAAAAGCTAAATACTATCCTACGGGAGATATCATTAATTGCCCTTTGAAAAAGGGGAGTTCTTTCACCTGGCAGAGTATATGGGCAGGTATACAAACTTTTAAAAGAGGACATATTTGGAGAATTGGAGATGGTTCGAATACAAGAATTTGGGAGGATCCCTGGGTCCCTTCAAGTCCGAACAGGAGGATTACTATGAGAAGGGGTAACATTGTCTTAACTCATGTTTCGGAATTGATCGACTCGGAGAACGGAGTGTGGGATGAGGACTTGATAAAGGAAATCTTTTGGCCAATTGATGCCCAAAGGATCTTGAATATACCCCTGGCGATTGGCAGGTTTGATGACTTCGTTGGGTGGCACTATACAAAATCCGGGACTTTTTCGGTTAAATCATGTTACCATTTGGAGTGGGAGCATCAACACGGTATCAAGCTTAGAAGAACTGGGGACTACGGCACTTCTTCGACACTGCCCATATGGAAAACGTTGTGGTCGCTCAGTGTACCACCTAAGGTAAAAATTCATTATTGGAGATCATTATATGGTGCTATTCCGTGTAATGGGGTTTTGGCCAATCGGCATATGCGTCCTAGCTCTGATTGCACCCTTTGTTTGACTGCTTGCGAGAGCATAAGGCACGCGTTCTTTAAATGCCCGAGAGTGCAGGATATATGGAATCATCTTGGTCTACTGGATGTTATCAACCAAGTTTGTGATGTTGAGGTTGAGGGCGAATCTGCTTTGGAAGCTCTGCTAAGGGATACCAATGCTACAGCTCCGCTAATTACTGAGGTGGGCCGCAATGAACTAGTTGCTGTAGCTATTTGGTATATATGGTGGGAGCGACGCCGAGCCACGAAGGGAGAAACGGTGCAAAAAAACCGTAAGATCAGCGCATGCAATAACGGCGCTAGCCCTAAACTATGCTAAGGCGAGGAAGAAGAATCCCCAAGTCCCGAGGGCGGGATGGCTCAAACCGAGAGAAAATTTTGTAAAATTAAACGTTGATGCTGGTTTCTCTTCGGACACAGGTACAGGGAGCTCGGGTGCTATTCTTCGAGATGATAGAGGGGTGTTCTTGGCGGCTTTCTGTCGGGGATTAGCTTATGTTTCTGATCCAGCTACTGCGGAAGCTTATGCCCTTCGTGATGGCCTTCTTTTGGCGGGACAATTGGGATGCAATAGACTTGAAGTAAACTCTGATTGTTCAGAAGTAATCGAGGTAATGATCACTGGAGGAAATCACCTTGGTCCAGCTGTGGCGATCTATGAGGAGTGTATCATGCTTTGTCGCAATTTCTCCTCGGTTATTTTCTCACATTGTCACAGAGAAGCAAATAGAGCAGCCCATTTGTTAGCTAGTAATGTAGAGGGGTTCTTGTCAGTTTCTTGGCAAGATGATCCACCTGATTTCCTTGTAAGCACTCTAGCTAACGATGTATCCTTGTTATGATTGGGGCAGCAAGTTTTTTACGCACTATTTTCCTTATCAGGGTACCTGAGGGGACTGGAAGGTTTTTAATGAGACGGCTTGCTTGCTTAATATAAGTGGTTTAAAGTTTCAAAAAAAAAACAAGGCGTGTGAGCCCGCCGCCACTAGTCGACCCAGAGCTGGCGCAAAAGAGGTGCTCATGGATCACTGCCCACTCTGGTGAGCCCGCCGCCACTAGTCGACCCAGTCTCTGGTATACAATTTGAGCAGCATGTGAAGGAAAACCCTATATGCTTGACCCATTTTCCCATAATATAGAACTCATCACAACCTGCCTTAATTTCTTCAGAACCCCTCTATGTCGCATTCCATGACGAAGAATGGGGAGTTCCGGTTCATGAAGACCTCAAGCTGTTTGAGCTGCTTACCTTGTCACAGGCCTTAGCTGAGCACACCTGGCCTGTTATTTTGAGCAAGAGGGACGAGTTAAGGTGGGCTTTAATTTAATACAGTACTTCTCTTTATTAAACAAGGGCCGAGATGCCTAGAGAAACTTCAGTCCTGTATCAGGGAGATGGTTGATGCTTGCTTCAACGATGCATCCGTGTGTGAGTTCAATGACAAGAAGATAAACCAGCTGTCCAAGTCAAATGGAAGCACGTTTTTGTCAGAGCAAAAGATGCGAGCTGTGGTCACAAATGCCACGCAAATGCAAAAGGTAAAAGATCTTTTTGTACGCTATGCTTTCTATCAGTGAAATCCTTCTCTTATAAAGGATTTTTATTAGTTAAAAGAGTTTAAACGTTACATCCGGCCTCAACATAATAAAAATATACACAACCGGAATACAAAAAAAGAAAAAAAAAGCGAAAGAATGAAATAAATCAAAATACGTAGACTATCGTCACCTATGGAGCCGCTATCCATAAATCAAGCGGCCATCCATGTGTAATAAAAATATCGCTCGCCAACTCTTTCAGTCGTGCACACCCCTTCATAAAAAGGTCCTGGTACTCCACCCGATGTAATGTGGACCACGAACGGAGAATACATTTGCATCAGAATAGAACCTACCGATGAGAGAAGTTTGTATCATTAAAAATCTTATCATTTCTACATAACCAGAGCGACCATATAACGGCTAACGCTACCACCCTAATAATAGTTTTGAATCTCTTATCAACCCTATTTAACTAATTGCCGAAAATATTAACAAACAATGTGGGCTGATACAGATTCGAAGTCATTTGGATAGTTGACCAAATAGAACGCGCAAACGTGCAATCAAAGAATAAGTGCTTATTTGTCTCCTCGTGAGAACGAGAAACGCACTTCGTACTTCCATGCCAATTATGCTTGACAAGATTATCCTTCATTAATATGACATCTATATGAAAGTACCACGCAAATATTTCCATTTTCAATTGTACCTTCATCTGCCATATATTATTATTATTATTATTATTATTATTATTATTATTATTATTATTATTATCGACTGGAATGTCTGATTGAACCATAGCCCTATACATGTAGTCCACCGAAAACATATCATTCTGGGTTAATTTCCATCGAAACCCATCAGTGCTAAGGTGTCAAATCGACCATTGCCAACCGATCCACAAGGCATTCGATGGACCATTGACTTCTCCCCTGAACGACACATTGGGAGGGGATGTTTGCATAACCGTAACCAATGTATCACCCTTGTGCGGCACAATATTGTATAAAGCCGAATACTGTTTTCGGAGTGTGGTATTTCCCAACCATATGTCATTTCAGAACCTTATTTGTGAACCATCGTTAATCTTAAATACCCTTGTTTCGCTATAAAATGTGTAGCGGAAACTATTCCCGGGGTTTTAGGGGTTTTCCCTAGAGATGTACATGAGAGTACAAATTGCGGGCGTGCCATCTTGTTAATAAAACAAGCAAATAAAATAACAAAAGACAATAATAAACACAATATATGGGAACACTGCATTTTTATTCATAGCATTGGATTGTACAAATACAAAGTGCATATTCCCATGAACTATATCTATTCCGCCTTCTGCGTCGCGCTCATGGAGTATCTGAATCAGGAGATTGCGTAGTTCATTGATTCCCGGAGCTTTTTTGCAAGCATCCTGTTAATTACATCCGTAGGATGGAGCCTACGGAATACCTCCGATTAAGCTGCGGTAATGGTCATCATGATAATTGGATAATTCACCCCTTCCCGGTAAAGTTGGGTGGATGCAGAATTGTAGAGCTTCTTTGCATGATCAAAAATTGGAAGGAGGAAGCGATCATAATGGTGTATGCAGAGAGATGTAAAATCCTTGGCATGCACTTCTCACCAATGATATCATGAAAGGACTCACCCGTCACAATAAATCCTTCAATCACTTCATCGCCATGTAACAAATCTTGAAATCTTTAATCACACGTATCAAGTTACACTAGCAAGATACCCCCGACGTGTGATGCTTTTTTTTTTACATGCACGGTCCATTTGCTTTTAGCAGGACACTGTGTTCTTATAAGAGAAATATATCCACCGATATGTGACGGATTTTTTTAAACAAGCCTAGTCGACCACTTTGAGCAGGACTTGCATTTTTGAATGCGCTACCTCAATGACTCTTAATGAGCAGGAAAATAATAATTTTGACGACCTTCGGAGCGCAGCGAAGATGGGAGGAGAACAATGTCCCACTGGGCGTGCCAATTTTGTTTCGCTAGAAAATGTTGTTTTTATGATCTTCGCCTCCTTTTGAGGAGCGGTGTAGATGGAAATATGACCAATCATGCCTCATGGTGAAGGGCAATATCATCATGGTGATTTGATTTCTTCGTACTTGGTCTCAGCCATGTACGTTCATCGTAATTTACACAAAACCACAGTCGACTACCGTCGGTGGAGTAGAAGTACTGTGGCCGGGTAATTTTTGTAACTAATTCCGTCTCATCGGGAAGCTTTGATTTAAGCCTCACATCGACGATGGAATTTATGATCGCTGAACATTGCCTTTCACCATCAAATCGATCGGCGATGATGACGTCATAGAATAATTTGTCCATAAAGAGAGATTAAGAAACCACCAAGATTTGGCTAGACTACTTATCAGTAGGGAAGCATGCGATGATTGTCATCAGAACGCGACGGGGATTTTCGTAGATTTTTATTGGACTAGATTTGATCTTACTTGAGGTATCGCCTTGTGACGAATCAACTCAAGACGGATCAGTGTGACCGTCGTCCTGCGATCGCCCTTTGTGTTACAGCGATTTAGATGCAAAACGATAATCTGTGCGTGGTTAAATTTGCGGCGAGAGGTTAGGCGTGTTTTTGCTTTGCTCTCGCAGCGCGAGCGTGTCTTGTGTCTTTGTTCTCGGCAAGGAGATTTTCGCGTGCTGTGCGTCAGCCTCCCCGCGTCTGTGTGCGTGCGTCTATCTGCCTCCTCCTTTGTGTGCAGGATTGTTGCCTTTATATAGGCTTTGAGTTTGTTGGAAACGCGTCATGTTTTGAACCAATTTATCTCAACAAGCTGGCCTACGCGACGAGAGCAATGCGATCACATCACCACGTACGCCGCTCGTGGCTATCTCATGCAAACTGAATCCAGGCATGAGGCATCTGCAGACTCAATGACTTATGGGTCCATCAGCTAGGTATGCTGCTCAATATTGATTAATTGTCAAGCATTGTTTTGATACGTGCGTACAAGTCGTATCAGAAAGGCATTATTGCTCCATAGATTGTGGCCTTAGATTTGCCACGTAGTGGTTATGGATGAGCAGCAACGTATACTACTATATATACTTATTATTTTTTGCTCCTTCCATCGAATATTCAAGATTTTGGATACATGCAGCTGGTCGAGTGATGTTCAAAAGACTAGAAACTTTGTTGGCTCCTAGTTGATCCAATACTTCCGAACATCATATATCTTAAACGAGATGTTGGAGATATAATCTGTTTAGACCTTTCCGATGTGGACGATGAACTCTACAAAATAAGTCCAATATCATATATATATTTCCATGAAAAAAATATGTACCTTGTGGGACCCACACGTCATGGACCAGAAAGAATATGTGAGACAAAGCATGGGAAACTGGGAATCCATGCATGCATATGCATCGTACGTACATGGCGCATTGAGCCAATGTATTGAAATCTTGCTAGCTTTGTACATGTCACATTCAAAACATTGGATGCCCATATTTTTCAAACGGAGACTCAAAATTTTCATCCGTTCGCACCATCGCGATGTGCATGACAAATCCTATAAAATGATCCAAATATCTTATATAGATATTTTTGTAAATATTTTGTATGACGTGGGCCCCACACCGTCATTGAGAAGAATTTTGCTAATTTACATATATTTATAATACGGAGTTTTTTGGTACAAAAAATCATCGAACAACCCCAAAGCGAAAGAAATATTTCTTAGTCATAATTAGGCGGGCCCAAAAATGAGAATCGTCTGGTTTCTATATAACATGTGATATTGCTTTGGTTCCAATGTATTGTCGTTTAAGGAGCGTTTGCCAAATGTCTTCTGCGGTAAGTAGTTTAAATAGACATTTTTCAAGAAGGACAGAGTTCCTAACCTCAAGGTCATGAATACCCAACCCTCCCTGATCTTTTGGCCAACAAACTACCCCTCACTTGGCTAGCCGATTTTTTTTTCTCGCTGTCCCCTTGCAAAAAGAATGTTGATCGGAAATAATCCAATCTTTTTAAGCCTCCTTTGGAAAGCTGGAAGAAGGATATCATATACAACATCATATTAGAAAGCACCGAATTTACAAGAACCAGTCTTTCGCCTAGAGACAACAATTTTAATTTCCATCTTGCTAGTCGTTTCTACAGACGTTCTTCGACATGGTTCCATTCAACATTAGTCAATCTTCTATAATGTATTGGTATACCCAAATACTTAATAGGAAATTGACCCTACACACAACTGAACAACTCGGCGTACTGAGCTAATGCATCCTGGGCCTCGACAAAGCAGAACAATTCACTTTTATGGAAATTAATTTTTAATCTAGACAACTGTTCGAATGTTGATAAGATTAACTTCCGGTTCACAACTTTATCCAAATCATACTCCATAAACAGAATCGTATCATCTGCGTATTGAAGGATAGATTGCCCCCCATCGACTAGATGTGGCACCACTCTCTTAATTTGGTCATTTTCTTTGGCTCTTTCAATCATGATCGCAATCATATCAGTCGGAATATTAAATAATATGGGCGATAATGGATCACCTTGTCTCAACTTTTGTTCCTCCAGACACAAAATTATGGATCAAAACACACCACTCTTCTGAGAAACATTTCATTCTTAGGGTCTGTCGAAGGAACGACCAATTCACTTTATCAGAGGCCTTCTTAAAGTCTATTTTAAAAATTGCACCATCCGGTTTTTTTAGTATGTATCTTATGTACAGTTTCGTGTAAAATCACGACCCCATCTAGGATATTCCTACCTTGCATAAAAGACGTTTGCGTAGGTTTTACCACATGATCCATAATTTATTTAATCGCCGCTCATGTTTAATTAATTGTTTGTGCTGAATTCCGGTGTGTATTCCGACGAAAAAAAGTTTAATTTTCGTTTAAACTCATTTGTGCTCGATTTTCAGTTTTAGTTTATGCGATCTGCTATGATCCCCTACCGAACAAACTGAAAACCAGACAAAAAGTAAACTGAAAACCGTGTTTTAAATTCGGCGTTTACGGGTTCTGTTAGAGATACTCTAGACTGCCTTCCAGCCATATGCTCCTCTCTCAAATCCAAGCTGTCAATAACAACGTTGAACAAGAAAGGCTAGTGACCATCAAATTTTTTCCGACTTTTCTCATGTGGGAACCTTAGCATATTAAAGTCCCCACCACCTATTAAAATAGGGTGTGGATTAACATTATTCAGGTTCACTAATTCACATAAGAAAACCCCCTTATACTCTTCCTGAGCAGCACCATACACGGCAACCAAACTCCAAACGAAGTTATCGGCTCTATTACGGAGGTGTAATTTTATATGAAAATCACCATCCGTTCGTGCTAATACATCTATGGAATCTCATATAACGCCTAGTAATATGCCACCCGACCTACCGCGAGGAGGGGTCGAATGCCAAGTAAAGTCTATTCCAGCCGAAAGGCGGTTTAGAACGCTCACTTGAAAATCTCTCCTCCCCGTTTTGGAAATAGCCACGAACTTCAATTTGTACCTCGCTAGTAGTGAAGATGCCATTCATCGGGAAACAGTTGGAGGTTTAGGCGATTTGGCGGTTTTCTGCGGTAGTTTTTTTTTTTGGCGGATTTGGATTTGCGTCCAGAAGCATACAGATCAATAAGAGATCCTAATTCGTTCCTCATCCACTCCCACCTCAGTTAGCGCACCCACTAGATGTGATAACAACTGTCCATCAATTATAGTATTGTCCATCAGTGAAATCCATAAAAGCACCCCTTTGTGTGTGTGTGTGTAGGGGGGGATTTGATTCTCTTTGGTTAGTTGTTCTGCTGGGCAAAACATGCATTTAATTAACAGACCATAATTATTATGGAGAACGCGTTTGGTTCGTCATGAGTTCTCACTGCCGTCTATTTTCGATCGGTCCTTGGCTAGTGTGCATGTCCGTAATTTCGCACTAAGCTGACCACGTCCGGATTAAAATCCGGGGTCACAGAGAAACAGGCCCGGAAAGTTTCCAGCTCAGTTAATTAAAACATAAATCCAAGCGGGACTAGACCTCTTCTTTTAAGCAGGCATTGAACAGAAAAATTACTACTCTCATCGTATCGAAATGTAAGATGTTTTAACTTTTTCTAAACAACATATACCTAGACATGTTTTAGTGTAAGATGCACATTAATCTATACACTAAAATATGTCTAGATATGTTTTGTCTAGAAAACATTAAAACATCTTATATTTTATATTTTGATACGGAAGGAGTACTATTCTACTCCTCCGATCATTGGCATATCAGAATTGGGGCTGAACATTTGGGAAGTAGAGTATACCACTGAAATGGCCAATGCGCGGGAAGCATGAGCAAAATTTTAAGATATTTTCAAGCAAAAATCATCTTATTTTAGGAGCAAACTGAAACTACTTAGAGAAAGCCCAAGGCCTTGTTTTTCTATGGGCCATATGGCCCATATCTTCTGCTCTTTGACTTGAGAGTTTCTGAATCTAAACAATGTGACACTAGTATTAGGTATCATAATCATCATTTGCTCTACGCTAGTACAGAACAGTTCGCATATCGAGTGCCAGTAGCTGGAATAACACCACTTATGCAACCTATACTTTGCATCCTTAGAGACTTATATTTTCGCATCATACTACTACTCTGCAACCAAGTTGTTAGTATGCTTCAGTAAAAGATTCAGTTGAAAGTGTCTCAAAACTAATCTCTACAACCAAGTTGGTCAGTACCCGTTCAGTAAAAGATTCAGTTGGAAGTATCTCAAAACCAATCTACTGAACACAATATGCTATTAAATTTTGCATATGTCTGCAGGTTGTCCGTGAATTCGGATCGTTTAGTCACTACTGCTGGAGCTTCGTGAACCACAGGCCCATCACAAACGGCTTCCGCCACGCTCGCCAAGTACCAAGCAAGACGCCCAAATCTGAAGCCATGAGCAAGGACTTGATGCGGCGAGGGTTCCGGTGCGTCGGCCCCACGACGATCTACTCCTTCATGCAGGTCGCCGGAATGGTGAACGACCACGTGTCATGCTGCTTAAGGTTTCAGGCCTGCGGCAGCCAAGCCAGCGCAGATGAGAAGAACGCCAGAGTTTTTTTTTTTTTTTTAGAAATGGGAGCCTGGGCCCCGGCCTCTGCATCAAAGTGATGCACACAGCCGGTCTTTTATTAAATGAAAAGAAACATCCAGAGTATATAATTTATTACAGTCATGGGTCGGACAGCGTGGCCACGAATACAAGCCATCGAAACATAGACGAACTACGCATTAATTCGCCTATAATTAAGCCACCCAGCCTGGCTGTAAATAGCCCGAACGACCGCCATCAATCGAGCACAGCCGGAATCCATAAGTCCTCGCTGATCCAGGGGGAGAAGGAATGCCCACATCTGGATAGAATAAACCGCCTTGTTGACAACCTGCAAAAAGTGAAAGTTCGTTTGCTTGTTAAAAATCAAATCATTGCGGCAATTCCAAATTGCCCACAGGAAAGCAGCCACACCAATTCGTATTCGTGCTTTTGTTTTCCTATCAATACCATTTAACCAATTACCAAACATATTCGCAATGCTAGTAGGTGGATAGATGCTATAAGTAAAGTGAATAAGACGCCAAATATCACGGGCAAACGGACATGTTATAAATAGGTGTTCCACAGACTCATCTGTATCGCAAAAAACACACTTTTTACAACCATGCCAATTCCTCTTTATCAGATTATCTTTAGTCAGAATAACTTTTCTATTAAGAAACCAAAGAAAGATCTTAATCTTTAATGGTACCTTTAGTTTCCACAAATATTTTCGTAAAAATGATGTGGATCCATGCATCAAGTCAGCATAATAAGATTTGACCGTGAAAACCCCATCCATTGTGAGTTTCCAACGGAACTCATCTGACTGATTAGTTAATGCCACGTCCATCAACCTTTCAACCAAATGCAACCAACGGTCCCTTGTATATCCAACCAGATTTCTCCGAAACCGAACATCTAGAGGATTATGTGCTAACACCGCCGCTACTGTAACGTGTTTACTCGAAGCGATGTTATATAACGATGGATAGGATTGTGATAACGGTTTATCTCCTAACCATGTATCTTCCCAGAAACGCACCTGCTGACCGTTACCTAAAGAGAATTTGCCCCGTGAAAAGAATTCATCTTTAACTTTCAAGAGACCTTTCCAGAAGGGTGAATCATTTGGCTTGCTCTCTACCTGAGACAACGTTTTATCTCCTAGGTATTTATTAGTCAATAACTCTTGCCAAACCCCCTCTTCAGTCAAAATTTTGTAAAACCACTTACTCAACAAACACATGTTCTTAACTTGTAAGACCTCTATTCCTAATCCCCCTTGATCTTTAGGACGGCAAACAATATTCCATTTTGTAAGGCGGTATTTTCTTCTTTTTACATCGCTTTGCCAAAAGAATCTTGAGCGATAGAAGTCCAAACGTTTTCTCACTCCCACTGGAATTTCGAAAAAGGAGAGCAGAAACATCGGCAAGCTGGATAGAACCGCGTTTATCAGGACGAGGCGATCCCCGTAAGACAACAATTTCCCAGCCCAAGAACTAAGTTTGGAATCAAATCTATCCTCAATAGGTTTCCACTCTTTATTGAGAAGTTTTCTATGGTGAATTGGTATACCGAGATATTTGAACGGTAACGTCCCGATCTCACAACCAAAGATAATTCGGTAATCATCTTGGTTCTCTTTCGCTTTACCGAAACAAAAAATCTCACTCTTATGGAAATTAATTTTAAGACCGGACAGAAGCTCAAACATCGCAAGTATGAGCTTCATGTTCAGCGCCTTTTCTAAGTCATGTTCCATAAAAATAATCGTATCGTCGGCATATTGGAGAATGGACACCCCTCCTTCGACAAGATGAGGGATCAATCCTCCCACTTGACCATCCTCTTTAGCTCGTTCTATGAGGATAGCCAACATATCTGCTACCAGATTAAAGAGAATAGGTGATAACGGATCACCCTGTCTCAAACCTTTTAGCGTTTGGAAATAATGACCGATATCATCATTAACCTTAATCCCGACACTACCCCCTTGTACAAAACGAGCAATCCACTCACACCACTTAGGTGAAAAACCTTTCATCCTCAAAACTTGCTGTAGAAAAGACCAATTCACCTTATCATAAGCTTTTTCAAAGTCAATCTTAAATAAAACCCCATCCAATCTTTTCCTTCTCAACTCGTGGATCGTTTCATGTAATACCACAACTCCTTCAAGAATATTTCTACCGGGTAGAAACGCTGATTGAGTTGGTCGGATAACTTTACTCGCAATAGAAGTTACCCTGTTGGTACCTACCTTGGTAAAGATTTTGAAACTAACATTGAGCAAACAAATAGGTCTATATTGCTCAATACGACTCGCATCCTCCTTCTTTGGTAGTAACGTAATAACCCCAAAGTTTAATTTAAATAATGGTAAGTCTCCACTGTGAAGTTGAGCAAACATCGACATTAAATCAACCTTAATCACCTCCCAAAATCTCTGATAAAACTCCGCTGGGAATCCATCTGGACCCGGGGCTTTATTGTGTTCCATCTGAGAAATTGCTTCGAATACCTCCTTATCCGTAAAAGGAGATGTAAGAATACAATTTTCCTCTTGTGATATTTGAGGTAAATCCTCCGTCCTCTCCTCTACCAAAGAAACATCACTCGGCGCCGGTGCCCCGAATAATTTCTTGTAGTATTCAGAAATAAACGTTCTAAGATTAACCTCCCCTAAAATCGTTCCCTCATCCTGCTCCAATTGAAAAATTCTTTTCTTCCTAAATTTCCCGTTTGCAATGAGGTGGAAATATTTCGTATTATTTCCTCCTTCTTGTATATGCTTAACTTTTGCCCGTTGTGCCCATTTGGATTCCTCATCTCGTTTCAATTTTCGTAGGTAGTCATCGGCCTCCTTTTTTGCGGCCCGTTCGGCCACTGTCAAAGGAGTCGATTCCGCCTTAATATCTAGCAAATCTATGAGTGTCGTTAATTTATCCTTTAGTTTTCTATATTCCCCAATTTTTCGCCCATCCTCGTAAGAATTGTCTTAGGTGTCTAATCTTATTTTGCCACCTGTCTAATGGGTTTTGCCCAGAATTAACCGACCTCCATTCCTTACAAACCAGCTCATAAAAACCCTCTTGGCGTATCCAAGAGAGTTCAAATGAAAACTGACTCTTATTACCCACATGTGCTTGAGTCTCAGAGTCTAATAGCAACGGTGTGTGATCTGACCCCGTTCGAGTCAGGGCATGCACCGTAACCATAGGATATTTCTGTTCCCACTCAACACTATTAAGAAAACGATCAAGCTTTTCATACGTCGGATTATCTCCCCAACTAGCCCAAGTAAATTGTCTCCCGGAAAGAGAAATTTCTTTCAAGTCCAAGCTGTCGATAATAGCATTAAAAATAAAAGGCCATCTCGCATTAAAGTTATCATTGCTCTTTTCTTCCTGCCTCCGAATGATATTAAAGTCTCCCCCCACTAGAATCGGAAGAGTTTCATTGTCACAAATACGTACAAGTTCAGCAAGAAAATCTGGTTTCTTTGAGTCTTGTGCAGCCCCGTAAACTACGACAAAAGCCCAATCAAAACCATCCGCTTTAGTCTTTACATGAAACTTAAGGCAGAAATCTCCGGACACAACGGTTTGTGCCGAAAGAGAACCACCATTAAAACCTACAAGCATCCCTCCAGATCGACCATGAGGAGGTAAACAGAACCACGTAAAATCCTTACCCCCAGCAAGAAAATCCAGAAAATGCGTAGTAAACGAAGATCTTCCAGTTTCAATTAGAGCAATGAAATTGACCTTATGTTCTTTAATAAATTCATGAACCGCCAAGTGCTTAGCGTGATCCCCAAACCCATTACTATTCCATATCAAACCTCTCATCTCACTTCTTAAATTGTTTAATCCTAGTGCTTCTCCTAGGTTTGGGTACAGAACCGATGTTCTTCTTGCGGTTACGTTTAACCGTCTTTGAGAGCAAAGGATGATCCGTGTGATCATCCTCGGGCTCAATCTCATCACCAAGGTCCTCACTCAAGTTCGATGCTTTCGTGAGGGTCAAAGATGGGTTAGAATCAATCAGATCACCATCTAGCATCTCTTTTAAATTATTTCGAAGAAAAATAAGGGACCTATCTTTTTCCAGTTCTAACAAACCATGAACAGACGCATCAATTTGCTGTTTGTTTCTACCTAATGACACACCTAATTTATCCGCACGCGCTTTAATCTCCGAATTTGAAAACGAAAGTAGTGATAAACCAACAGGGATGGGTGGAGTACCTCGAGGGAAGACGATGTCCTTGCGATGCGCCAGGGCCATTGCCCTCAGCTCCTGGGGGAGATCCGCATCTGGTTTCGCCCGTAGACGTGCACTAGAGCGAACCTCCGAATCAGCCGCCGCCAGACCCCCATAAGCCAACACCGCCGCCATCGAAGGTCGCGGTGTCGAAGTCAACACAGCTGCCAACCCCAACCCGCCTGGTTGGGGTGAGCTATGACCGACCGGGGTCTCCACCGTCGAAGAAGATGCCACGGCCACCGTTGACGCCCCCACCTCCAACCCGCCTGGTCGGATGTAGGGCATCGTCGGCGCCACAGTGGTGGCCGAAGGAGATAAGACGCCCACTCCGTCCAACCCGCCTGGTTGGAGGGATGAGCATACACCGTGAAACGCACCATCAAGGCACCGTGGCTCCAGAACTCCGCTATCGCGCACGTGAGCAGAAGACAAATTGACGACTGGCACTTGGTATCCGTTTGATGCCACGGCCACCCGCCCATCACCTGTCTCCCTCATCACCTCATCGGGGTAAGCACCCCCATCCGAGACCTCGATGTGAACCATCTCCTCCGCCGCGCCAACATGGGGTCCCAAAGAACATGGGACCGTGTCGGCAACCTCAATCTCAGAAGGCTGTGAAGTCTCTATCCGCGTGTTACTCATCGAAGTAAGAAGGAGTCTAGCCTCTCTGACAGAACTAGCCACCGAAGGTGATAGAACTACCCCGGGGGAGAACGCTTTCTTCACCCCTTTAGCGTCCGTCTCCTTTGCGACCGGTTCCGAAGATCCACTGGTACCACTAGTGGACGGTTTGGACCTATCAATGTCCATAGAACCAACAGCCGGTCCCTTTTGTTTGGAATTCGGACCATCATCCTTGTCCTCATCACGTGAATCATCTTTAGAATCCACCACCATCTCATCCTCATTATCAGAATCTTGATTTTCCACCTGAAATTTCAGCTCATAAAAACCATCACGCAGAAACACCGGCCAACCATCAGGAACCAGTGTATAATCCATGCACCCCACAAGAACTCTCAGAACACCATGTTTACGTGTAAACTTCATATCCACCCTCAGAGTCTTACCAAATAAAGAACCAAGACTCCACAGAAGTAAGAAATCACCTCGATGCTTAGGTGGAATATCAGAAACTCGAATCCAAATCTCAGGCAGTAGCCACAAAGGCTTCATCTCCGTAACCCAGGCCTCCACAGTGATCACACAGCTGGTGTTAGGAATATGACACGCTCCGAAAACGATCATACGATCCAACTCAGCTCTAGTAGGAAAAGAAACCTTATAGACATTGTCACTTACAGGAACTACCTCCCATCTGAACTGCTCGGAAGGCACTAATCTCTGGAGCTGAGAGATGACCTCATCAACAGAAAGCGATCCTCCTGTGATAGTCAGCTTCCCCAGCCTGACGGAATCAATCTTGGGCTTATACGAAGCCGTAGGAACTGCCTCATAGAACATCAGCCCCTCATTAAGAAAACCATGTGTGATCACCTGTTGTTTAGCAGCAGGCAGCAGATGACAATCATCAGGAGCATGACCCATACCCTCACAATATTCGCAAACCACCTCAGTACACGCCGCACTAACATGGCCTTGCACTCCACACAGGAAACATTTTGCTTTCTCGTTCTTTTTTGCCTTCTTCGCATTCGGATCGTCAACCTCTTCCGTCGAGGGGCCAGCAAACACCACGGGCTTGGGCTGCACCGTAGCCCCACCGGATGTAGACGCCGCGGCAGCTCTGGCCGCGTGGTCTCTGCCCGTCACCGGCAGAGGGACGCGCACTGCGGCAGCAGTAGAAGTGCCGGCAGCCGCGGCAGAGTTGGGCGCTGCCGTGCGCACCACGGCAGGAGGAATCGGCGCCGCGGCAGGCGCGGCCACCACCCTAGGTGCAACCGCGACAGAGACCGAGGCCGCCGTCTCGGCCACAGCGGTCGATGGTCGGCTCACCGCCGTGACCCCTTGCGCGCAGAGGGCCTCCGTGACCCGCCTCACGACGGCCTCCACCGACGCTTCGGTGAAGCCTTCGTTGATAGGGTTCGCCGCCGGTGCCATCCGAGGCGCCACAGGTCCACGGCCACGACCTCTTCCGCGGAAATTGCCTCGCTGCACACCTCCGCCGGCTCCGTTACGATACGGATACCGATTTCCGCCACCGCCGCCATTGCCGTACTGGGCTCCATTGAAACCCGCGCCCACGTTGAAGCCACCGAACGGGGCATTGTTCCCAGCGCCGTAATCTCCTTGGCCTTGATTACCGCGCCCGTTGAAGCTGCCGCGGTAGTTCTGGCCGTAGCCACCCCTCGCCGGCGGGCCGCCGCGGAACGGAGGAGGGCCGTTGCGATCTCCCCGGCCGTCGCCGTAGAAGCCCCGCCCTCCACCTTGGTTAGCCATCGTCGACACAATAGGCGCAGCACCCCTGTTCCCAAACCCTAGCGAACGTAATCACGGGCGGAACGGCCAGACAATACGGTCTAATCCCGTGCGGATTCGACCCCGATCGGAATTCGTTCGTGGGCCCAAACAAAGTCTGCGCAGTGGGCCCGTATGGCCCACCACGTTGACTGCTCTGGAATTCGAAATCACGGATCCACCGCCGGCGGCGATGGACGTCTTCTCCGGCGAAGGTTCACCATTGAAGACCGACGAACGCCCTTTCTTTCCTACGACAAACCACGGACGATCATCCTCGTCACTCTGCGAGAAATGGGTAGGGGGCATAGGCGGGATATTAAGCCGATACTCGCGAGTTCCGCCCTTGCGCCCCATCGCCGGCGTCACCGGGAGAGGAGCCACGGTTAGCTCCTCAGACGGTGGCGTGACTGCCAGTGCGAGCGCCGCCAAGCGCTGCTGTTTCCTCCTTTCGAACCTCTTACCTTGCCTACTGTCGGCCAAATCCCGCGACGACGAGGGAGAAGGCGTCTTGTAGTCCGCCGATCTTGAAAACTCCGATGCAGACGACGCCGGAGCGGATGCGCCGCCATCTTCATCTTCATCCTCCGCGAGCAGCGACCAGAAACGACCGCCGGCGAAGGGGATCCCACGGTCCCCCTCCGAGTCGCCTCCAGTGCTCTCAGTCGTCATCTCACTCTGTAAACATCAAATGTTACTCGGCTACCAGGTTCCGCTTTGCTGATTAGAGCATTAGAGCTGAAACAGAGGTCACACTCAGAACGCCAGAGTTGAGCAGAGGCTTTAGTATCCTCTTCAGAGCATTCAGGGATCAGGGAAGTGTGATTAGTGTATGAACTTGGTCTGAGTTGTGTCATACGGAGTATATGATTCCTTATCTTGCAGGTGTGATCGGGTTGTATTTGTGTCGGTGGTTTCATGGCATTTTTTTTGCGGGGGAATTAGAAACTTTATTCAGCTAAAACAGAAGCCGATCGATCAGCCATGAGACTGACGACCAGAAAGTCTGGGATACAATCGAGCCAACTCTTCGTCACCTTCAGTGTGCATGCTAACTTCGCACAAAGATGGGCCGAATGGTTAGCTGTTCTCACAACATGCTGAATAACAAAAGATACAAAACTATGAGCAAGCTCTTCTAATTCTGGGAGTATTGGCGTCACAACAGCTCGAGTATTGTGACGAATTTTCCAGAGATCAACTATCTCCAGACAATCAGTTTCCATTACTATTTTCTGGAAACCTCTGAGCTTAGCGAAAATGACACCGTCGCGCAATGCTAACGCTTCAGCAATCAGGGGGTCAGAAATCCCCTCGTAGGGCTTGCTCCATGCTCCTATATACGATGAATTTGACCTCGCAATACCACCACCTCCTCCCTGACGGAGGTCCAAAGATAAACCTCCATCAGTATTAATTTTTATAACATCTCCTTCAGGTGGTCGCCAACCGTAACCTGGAACAATGACAGCCAAACTCCTTGGCACTTCAAGCACCGATAGTGCTTCCTTTGCCATTTTGATGGCCTGGACTGGATCGTAGGCCCCTCGATCATGTGTCCAGCTATTCCTCGAGCTCCAAATAGCCCACATAACAGTGATTATTTTCTGGCTAGTTGATCTCGAAAACCGATCATCACAGAGGATATCTCTTGACCATGTGAGAAGGTGGAGTTTAGGGAGAGTAAAATCCATCCACACTTCCGCTTCCCTCCAGAATCTGCGGGCATGATCACAAAGAACCAATGCATGCATCAAATCTTCCGATTCATGGTGACAAATCTTACATCTATCAACCAGTGATATATATCGATGCTTCAACGTGCTTTCAACTGGAAGGATTCCACGCAAGACCCTCCACCAAAACACCCCGACTTTTGGCATCACATTTAACTTCCAAAGTGCAGACCACATCTGTTTTTCTGTAGTTGAGGATTCCGTTACCGTCCCTTCGTCTAGAGCTAGATACTCGTTGCGACTCACTAGAGCACGATACGTTGTTTTAACAGTGTAGTTTCCTGTCTTGTCTAGAGACCAGGCCCAGAAGTCATCGCCACCATCACGTCTTAAAGGGATATTCAGTATAGCATCCGCTTCTGGGGCGATAAAATTCCTTCTGACCATGTCAATTTGCCACCGTCCAGTGTCTTGATCAATCAAATCAGACACCAATACAATTACATCATCCTCTAATTGGGTCGATGGTTGCATTGATCTGCATCTAGGGATCCATTTATCGTGCCAAACTGAAATAGAGGAGCCATTGCCTATCCTTCTGATAATACCGAGGCCCAACGCCTCTCTTCCTGCAATAATCGCTCTCCAAGTAGCAGATGATTGATTCGGCACAGTGGCATGCAGGAAATCAGAGTTGGAAAAGTATCTACCTTTTAGAACCTTTGCACAGAGGGAATCCGCGTTGGTCATCAGCCTCCAACCATGTTTTCCCAACATTGCAATGTTGAACAGCTCCAGCTCCCTGAAGCCCATTCCACCCTTATGCTTTGGAGTCACAAGAACACCCCAGGAAACCCAATGAAGGGATCTTCGGTCCAACGAGCTACTCCACCAATACTTTGCGATACAGGATATCAGACTGCTACACACTTTCTTTGTTAATTTGAAACAGCTCATGGTATAGGTGGGAATAGCCTGAATAACAGTCTTCAGAAAAACCTCTCTACCAGCACAAGAAAGAGTCCTCTCGATCCCCTGTAGCTTACTTCGGATCCGTTCGCGAAGATGATCGAACGACCCACTTGTGATGCGCCCCACTGCAGTCGGCAAGCCCAGGTAGCGCTCGCTGAAAGCTTCAGTGGTAATACCCATGGTTTGTTTCATATCTTCCCGGACTCACCGTAAATCCTCAAGATTTCATTTAACCTTTCTTCACTTGCCACCTTTGCACTCATAAAGATGAGAGAATCATCAGCAAATAAGAGGTGGTTAATCCACGGAGATTGGAAACTTACCCTTATACCTCTGTCCACATATCTGCCTCCAAAATGGTTTAATAGAGCTGTAAAACCTTGAGCACATAGCAGAAACAGGTATGGAGAAATAGGATCTCCCTGACGCAAGCCTCGTGAGGGAGTAAAGTAGGGTAACAATTCTCCATTTACACGCACAGTGAACCTGATAGATGAAACACATTTCTTAACCAGCCTCACCATTCGGCCACTGAAGCCAAGCTTTAACATCATGGCTTCCAAGTAATGCCATTCCACTCAATCATACGCCTTCATCATGTCGAGCTTAACAGCACACATATAATTTTTCCCTTTCTTCTTTCTCCTCGTCGCATGGATGATTTCATATGCAATTAGCACATTATTAGTGATTAGCCGCCCAGGCACGAAAGCACTTTGCTCTTCTCCTATTATGTCACCCAAACAGACGCGCAGTCTATTGGCAATACACTTTGCCCCAATTTTATACAAAACCGGGCATAAAGAAATAGGCCTATACTGAGAAATTTTTGGGGGGGTTCCGTACCTTTGGTATTAAAGTAATTGACGTATCGTTCAAACCAATCGGTAGAGTACCACCATTCAGAAAATCCAGAATAGCCTCAACAATATCATCCTTGATCAAATTCCAGTGGCGTTGAAAAAAACCCGCCGTAAACCCGTCTACTCCCGGCGCCTTTGATGGGGCCATTTGAAAGAGCGACGTTTTAATTTATTCCGCAGTATATAGAGCATCCAGCCTCTCATTCATCTGCGGAGTAACCCGATTTTGCACAGAGACCAGACAGTCCTCCATGTCTCTGTACCCTTGCGAGCCATAAAGATCTTGGTAGAAACTTTGGACTTCTAAATGGTTTTCATCCATACTTTCACACCGAGTACCATCTGCTCTCTCTAGGAACTCAATTTTATTCATACGTTTCCGCAGTGCAGCTTGCTTATGGAAATATGACGTGTTTCTATCTCCCTCATGAAGCCAAAGAACCCTGGATCGCTGCTTAATCCAAATTTCTTCTTGATGGATTGCTTGCTTCAGTTTTTTCACTACTGCCTTTTCTTCATCTGATGGACCTTGTCCCATCGAGTGGCGTCGAAGGCGTTCTAATTTTTGCCTCAGCTTGCGTACTGTCTTTGCAAACGACCCAAATTCCTTAGCTCCAAAATCCGAAAGCTTTACTTGGAGCAGTTGTAGAGCGTCTACGATGCCATGTAGTCCCTGCTGGCTAGAACCCCTTGCCCAATTATTCATAATCAGATGCTCATAGTCCACGTGGGTTTGCCAAACATTTTCATAACGAAACTGTCTCGAAGTCCTATGAGAAGGCTCAAAAGGTCTCTCACGAAAATCAGCCACAACAAAACAGTGATCTGACTCCGTTGAAGCAATATGGCGCACTCTAGTGTGATCAAAGTGAGCTAAGAAATCAGAATTTGCAAAAGCCCTGTCTAACCTTGCTTTGACATTTGAATCGCCAGCCTGTCCATTGTCCCATGTGTAGGGTGTACCAGACCACCCTAAATCTTGGAACAAACATTCATCAACAGCCTCTCGGAAATTTCTCATTTGCCACTCCGGCCGCGCCTTTCTTGAGAAGTGTTCATGACTATATAATGTTTCATTAAAATCGCCCATACAAAGCCATGCCGAGTGCTGTATACCATACAAAGTTTTCAAAAAACGCCAGCTATGATATCTATTCTCCGCTCGAGGCGCTCCGTAAAAGCCTGTGAATCTCCATTCAAACGCATTTGGTTCCTTTTTCCGCACCATAACATCGATATGGCCGGAACTGTAGCTCTTAAGCTCAACGTCATACTCCGCGGTCCAAAACAAACCGACACCCCCGCTGAGTCCATCGCTGTCCACAGCCACACACCCTGCAAACCCCAAAGTAAATCGCATTTGGACATGAGCTTTGTGGTGTCAGCCCATTAGTATTGTAGCAGGATGTACAATACAGTTGTTAATTGTGAATGTTCAGCCCATCAGTAACATATTTGTATTTTATTTTTTTGCGGGGGAGTAACATATTTGCATTATGTGCAGTGTAATATTGATTGGCTTCTATGTATATAGACTAGTCTGAGCGGTATGATGTGGTTTTCTGAAAAGGAAATTACGATATTGATTTTCTGAATATGCATGTGATGTTTAAGTTGGTACGCTGAGGCAATTTTGGCCTCCTTTTTAAAAAAAGGTTGATATAGCGCCACACAAAATAGAGTGGAGATTTCTTACCCCGAGCTCCAATACTCCTTGTATTTTAAAAAAAATCATAAATCACATTTCAAAGTTTTAAAAATGTGAAAAAATCCTGAATGTTCTTAGTGATGTATTCTACTAACAAGCATAATTTCAATTCGAAAAACTAAGTATTTTGAACTACACAAAAATAAAAAATAAAAATGGATCTATAATATAGTGTTTCAAAACTCCATTTTTTTTTTAACATTTTGTCATTTTTGTGTAGTCTATAATACAAAGAATTTCGTGTTGTGGTTTTAGTGTAGGCTACATCATGAATTATATCCAGATTTTTTAAAAAAAACTTTCAAATATTTCTTCTTAGTTTTTTTTTAAACGGAGAGAGCAGTGGACTCAGGAGCACAAATGACTTTCTGACACGAAATAATGCTATATTATTTGTTTGTAGTTTTCAAGGTTTTTCTTTGGGTGTCCGAATTGTAAAGCATACAAAGCTTATTATTGGTTTGAGCAGAGATAGAGCCACAGTAGAGATATATAGACTGAGACAACACAAACGAGTGTTAATGTGTGTTGACATGGCAACGAGTATTCGTCAGCCCTTATGTCACACACTTGCCTTGTATGGCAAAGTCACAAGATAAAGTCAGTTCCATCGGGAAGTGAGCCCCTAAAAGGAGCTACGCACAAGAAAAATTCCACCACCTTTCAGCCGTTCATCAAGTTGTCGTTAATTAGGTGATTAACTAAAATACTCCTCTAAGCTAATCATAACACGATGGCCACGTTTCGCCTCGCCATGGCCGTGATCTCCTTCCTTGAACCTCTCCCACCAACAAACCTGGGATATTAAACATTGGAATCCCACCATTTTTACCCAAAAAAGAAAGAGAAAGCCGATCACCCTCCTCGAGATGGCATCCTCGGTATGCGAGTGACAGTGTAGCTTCCTCCCCTCACACGGTGGATGTACCTGTCGTTTATGACCGTACGTGTCATTCTCCAGGCCAGCCAGGTCAGCACATGTGTGTCCACGTCATGGCACATAATGCTAGAGGAGCACTTGTGGGAGCTTTGCGCATGTGGCCGAAGCTCCACAAAGCTTACGAGTTTGTTTAATCGGCCTTAATTAACTAGCCTTTGTCTGGATGTTTCCCAGCGCGCCGGTCCCCTACCTAGGAGCGAGCTAGCCAGGCCTCATCCTTTGCTTGATTCCTCAGTGGTTGGTTGGCGCTTAAGCTTTACTTGCATGCAACTGGGATTAGTTTAGACTTCGAGGAAAAGAGAGAACAATCTTAACGAACTACGATTTGCCTGAAGTTGTGCCTGCCTTCGAGTTGAAGCTTTACTTTGCAGGCCCCCAGGCCCCCCGCTGCTTCCCATCCAATGGATCGATCCACCTTCCTTAAAATGTGGCGCCTTTCGTGCAAAGCAAAATGTCCATCGTCCATGATTTCGGTTAAACTTGGCATTAGCGCTACTCCTAGGTTGGAAACAAAGCATCGAGTTCAAGTCTACACCTGTTGCCGCGATCGGTGCACTCTGCTCCTAGTACCGAGGCTATACATGTGTCGCGACCTAAGTGGAGAAACCTCTCACAGGTTGAAACGTATGTCGGGCATGTTACCTACGGAGCACATAGACGGATAATATGCCTTTGATTCGATGAACATGGTTCTAAAAATCGCATCTATATTTAACCGCTGTAACAGCAGCGTGTCGTCTGTCTTGTAAGGTCGTCTTGACTAAATGGCCTCGGTGGCCGTGGGAGAAGACACATTGACTCGACGCCGGCCGGCGGTCGGTCAGTCATGGCAATCTATACTACTAATACTCCTATGTGTGGAAGTCATCTATTATTGAACGGAGGGAGTAGCTAGTACGCGCGAGTACGCAACGACCAGCAAGCTAGCTACTAGCTAGCGACGACACATTTGCAATTAGCCGGTGATTGATTAGTAGAAGTAGCGTGATCACGCAAAGGCCAAGCTAGGAGGAGATCGAGCAAATCTGCCCACGCGCGCGCCTCGAGGACGAGGAGTGCGAGAGTACGTTGCTGCTCCGTTCGGCGTGCACATGCACGCCAGGAGACGGCTTGCCCAATCCCGGCCGCGCGTATCAAATTAGCGGATTTGATTTGTCAAAGTAGTAAGTAGCAGTAGAGGCCTAGCTAGCTTTTTTGCTGATTAATCCCAACAAAGCAACTCTACTATGGGTACTCCTAATCTTGACCACTTGTTCGATCCAAAAGCACAGATCGATTAATTGAGGTCTAGCTTGCGCCATAGCTGGCCCGGCCGCAGCCCGTGTTCCGTGGAGATTAGGTTCGGTGGTCACTATGGTTGTCGAGTAATTCAGATTAGTGGGGAGTAATCAATTGTTAAGTAGGGCGTTGGGATTCCGAAAGTTGGGGACGGGGAAACAGGACGGGGAGGTGTCTGAGAGAAGGATGGCAGTGCTGATTTGTGTTGATCAAGTCCAAAGCAAAGCAAGCTCCCTAGATGGCCAGTAGACCGGTAGGTATATGTCATGCACCGTCTCTTAATACATTGTCACAAGATAAAAAAAAACTTACCAGATAATTAGGTCAATGTACTGTTTTCTAAATGTTGTATCTAAATTAAATTTAATTATTTAGGGCTGATACATACATATGATTGTGCTAACATTTTTTTTTTCATATGACCACGTGTAAGGATTATATGTTAGGTAAATAAAATTGCAAAAAAAAATATGTTAGGTAAATAAGCTACACTCCCACGCACTCTCTTCATTAACTATTATAACACGTCAACCTAATACCCATAAAACCATGCTAATAATTTTTCATAGGCATAGGCCGTATATGGTACTCTCTCCGTTCAAATTATTAAAACATTTTATATACTCCCTCTGATCCATATTAATAGGTGCTGAAGTGTTTTATTGCTAGATACATCCACCTTAGGGCCTATTAATATGGATCGGAGGGAGTATTTTAATGTGGACTACGTGACTGAAAAGGTGAAGAAACAATCTATATGTATGAGAATAAAAGCGAGTTAGAATATTTTGTATTTAGTAGGAGAGTCTAGTATTTAATTAAATTGATTACTAACTACATCGTGGTGTGATTCTGTGTGCTGTGCTAAGGTGATGCCAAGGGGAGCCAAACTGGTAAGGCTTAGGTAGGCATGTGCCAAGGAATCAATGGGGTACTGTTTGGTGGTCTATAGATTGATTTAGCATCTAATTCTAACCTTTCATTACAGTATGCTTATTGGAGCAAGACCACAAAGAAACCACAAATATAAAATAGAAAGCCAAAAAGCATTGCGTCAAATTAATCAAAGGGAAAAGTAACCCATGATGAATACGTAGCCCAACAAGTGTAAGGATTACCATCCCTCATGAAACAAGGTCACCCTCTCATGTAGGGGTGTATATAAAAAAGCGAAACCTAATAAGATTTTTTCAAGGATACGTCCTAGGAGAAGTATCGTTTTCATAAAATAAGAGGCCAAGGCCAAGATACTGAATAAGCTAGAACCGAGTCGAATTTACCGAAATCGAATTAACCCATACTAATTTTGGTTTGAAATTCTGATTAACAGCGTATTCGGTTTTGGTTCCCTTTTAGCGGAATAAATCAATGAACCAAAGTAAGTGTTAGATAGCCCAAAACCTTCCTATGCCACTAGCGTGGTAATGACCTTTCATGCAATATCTACAAGACTGTTCGAGACATATTCAACCATTTTAGTAGAAGTCTGAGACATAATTATGTTACATTGTTAAGATCCGGAAGGAATAACATCATGCATTCATATTTGGGTGGGGGGGGGGGGGGGTTGGGGAGGGGGCGGCTAAACATCCATTCATATTTTCGGGGGGGGGGGGGTGCTAAACATTCATTCATGTTGCTCCAGCTAACCGTTTATTTGACTAGTCACGTACGATTTCCAGGAGCATGTGGGTAGGTGGTCACTAGTAAAAGCAACTCTAGCAGAACTCGTAAAAGGGCCAAACGCGTATAATTTCGGCGGCTTTACGAGTTTCGTCCGGTTTCTAGGCTCTAGCAGTACCCGTAAACTCGGCCCGGCCTGAGAACACAACTCGGAGGGGCCGAGAATCTCCCCGGCTAGCCGCTATATGTACGGGCTCCCGAGTCGTTCGCAGATCACGCCCCTTTGCAACCTTAGCCTCCTCCGCCTCAATCCTCCAGCTCACGTAGCTCCGGCGAGCGATTCAGCGGCCGTCGCGCCGCCTCCCCCTCCCCCGTCGCTCTCTTTGCGTGATGGACCCCGACGGCAACCCCTTCACTTCTCCCCCTCCCCTCTCGACACCACCGCCGTCAAGCGAAGTCGTGCCTTGCATCGACCAGCACGGCCTCATCCATGGCGGCAACGGCGAGGCCCCTCCGCCTCTCTGGCAGGGCCTTGACCCGCTCGCGATCGGAGTTGTCCCCCCCCCCCCCCCCCGCGCGGTCACCTGCGACGTAGCTGCGGGCCCTCGTGGAGGACAGGAGCTCCGGCGACGAGGATCCAGAGGAGCAGGGCCCCATGGAGACCGAGGAGGACCTCCTCAAGTTCGGGATCCAGAGGAGCCCCCGCCACGAGCGGAGGCAGGCGACTCGGTGCCGCCGCTACCAGCGGCACGTCGACGACTTCAACGAGCGCCAGCTGCAGCCCTCCGTGCGAACGAGGAGCTGCATCAGAAGAAGCAGGAGTGGGACGCCATCCTGGCGTCCCAGTTCGTGCAGCAGGCGGCCTCCTCCAGCTGCGAGTCCTCCCTCGACTTCGACTCCGACTGCAGACGGCCCGGCGGAGGGAGAAGAAGAAGCCCCGGCGAAGAAGACGACGCCTGGCATTTTGACCCCTAGTAGTGTAGGGTAGGGGTGGGCATATAACCCGACAACCGAACAACCGAGCCGATTTAACCTGAACCGAATCCGAAAAAACCGAAACCGATTCCTTCGGTACTGTCCTCGGTTAGCTATTGTGAGAAACCGAATTTACTTCGGTGAATTCGGTATGCATCCTCGGTCCACCGAACTGACCGAAGCACCGAGGCCACCCTTATGATTTGTGATGTCCGTGAATACTAACCACCTAAATGTCTGCGCTGAACGAGCGGCCGCATCACCTCCTCCCAGAATTCTTAATCGCCGATTGACTCTCCTACCCCAATCCTCTCACGGAAATCACGGCGTTGATTGATATTTGCCTTCCTTGGTCGATTCGCGCTCGATCTCTTGCCTAGTTGCCTCCCAAATCCATATATGAGCCCCGATTCCAGACTCCTCGATGCATCAGTTCCAATCCCCAAGCCCTAGCAGCGGTTCACGAGACCGTCCGGCTCTGGCCGAGCTCCGCACCTTAATATCAACGGCGGCCAGCGCAAGCGACGGCAACCCACTAGCTATTGTTTCGGTGTTCATTTATTGTAGGAAGAAAATTACTAACCTAAAATTGTAGGAAGAAAACGGCGGTTAGTAATTTTCGGTTAGCATTTTCTAGGAACCGAAGATTAGAATGCACCGAAGCACCGAACCGAACGGTTCGGGGGAACCGAATGCCCAGCCCTAGTGTAGGGTGCTGCGATGAACCATAGTTCATTGCCGCTTATTAATTATGTGTAAATTACTATCGTTTGTGTTCGAGTTCAACTCGGAATTGCAAGTGTTCGTCCGTGTCTATTCCCACGAATTTCATAATTTACCATTATCCAGTTTTCGTTTACGGGCCGCGTTCACGGGCTTTGCTAGAGTTGCTCTAATCGTCATGGAGGTGGCTTCTGGCCAAGGAAATTGACTAGTTGAGTGCATGCTACCGCATAGTTGATTGTTGTTTGCCGGTGAGTCTGTCAAGTTCAGTCATATCGGTTTAAATCGAACGCCAAACATAGTTGTCGTTTAACTAAAATAAGATATATTTCGGGTGCTGATATCTCATTAATCGAATTAAAAAAAACAAAAATAAAGAACCAAAAACATCAGGTTAAAAGCCAATAAGCATCACTACTTTCATGGATCAAGTGCATGGAACAAATGCACCCTTTCTTATTTTTCTCCCAATTAGGGGTAATTTAGGCCTCTTTCTAGAATAGACCAAACAACATTTCCTTTTTCTCCCCACCAAGGGTATTGGTGGTATTTTGTACAAGACCTTTGGCGTATAAAAGACACATATTGTATAATTTATAAGCACCACACTTTTATGAACAGAGATTTCACCTCAAGTGCAGGAGACAAGTGAGAGGTACTCAATCGGGGTCGCGCTGGGAGTATTTCCTTGTTGGTTATCAATCCAGCTCACGCTTCTAGATGGTTTACTACCTTGATCTCCTCGACAACAAGAGTAGGATTCCACACATTGGCGGAACAAACCCTACCTCACCGGCGCCCGGTTATGTTGTTTTTCATTACAACAACACTGCATACCCTCCCTCAAACTATTCAAATTTCCGTAAAAAATGTGTGAATTTTGTTTTGGCTGTTACAAAGCTCAAAAATATTGTAGATAGAGGATGGACGGGAGGACCAAACTGAAAATTTTGAAAGCTGGTTATTATGGAATTTATGTGAAGGTATGCCCAAAGCAGTGGCAATGCTAACACCATGTTGTCAATTATCACAATATCTTAGCATATGAACATTATTGTATAAAACTAAAAATGCAAAGAGGCTTTTTGAAAAGATGTATCACTTGGTATCACATATTTGCATGTAGCACATGCACAGCCACTGGCCCAGAGTACAGTGCTGTCGATGAGCTAACCGTGCAACTTACCGTGCCCAGCCTAAACAAAGCTAATAATCGATGATCCTTATCTGACCATGGGTGCCCTGATTAGCTGCGGCTGGTCGTTGACGTCAAGTTAGAGGTAGGTTGGCTGCACGTGAAACGCCGACTTGCCGTACATTGGTCAGGTCAGGCCGGCGCGCGCTGGCCAGACAGGTCCAAAGCTATCTCGTAGTACACCCTCCAAAGCGTACCACGTGATCGCTAATTCGTTTTCTCTCGAGCCTTTAGCCGCGATGGCCAAAGCGTACACATGTGCACGCCATGCTCTTATTAGTTAAGTAATTTTCATCTGATTGTGGGAGTAAAGGATGGTCTAGATTTGGACTACTACAGGCTCAATTAATCTTCCTCTGTCCCTGCGTGTCGATCGTCCTACCGGATTGGAAATTAGGAGAACAGGAAGAATCTTCGCTCGTAAAGTTTTGGGTCATTTATCGAAGGGAAACGCTGATATTCATCCGGGGGATCGCCCTCGACGCGTCCCCCGGGTCGCGCGAGCGACGCGTGTCCACCCACCTTATCCTCTCGCTCCCGAAAGAAAACTGCACATCCTCTCCTTCTTCCTCAACGAGTCCACCTACCTCCTCCTTCTTCCTCGACGCCAAATCCTGGCACCAAGGCGGGCGGAGCGGAGCGGAGCTGCTCCCCACGGCGGACGGCGGCGCTTCCGCTTCCGTTCCCGCGAATCCTCCATGGCCGCCCTATGGGAGGGGAGCTCCTTTGCCCTGGCCTCTTCTGCGCATCCGCCATGGCCGCGCTCTCCCGTGCATCCGCCATGGCCGCGTCGCGCCGCCGCATGGAACGTCTCCCGCCGCCGCGCTGTGCTCCCACCTGCGTAGAAGCACGCCGTGGCAACCTCGAGATGCTCCCCCGCGGCGCATCGAGATGCTCCCGGCGGCGCATCGAGATGCTCCCGGCGGCGCTCTCCCTCCTATTTGATGACGCTCGGAGATGCTCCCGGCGCCGCATCGAGATGCTCCCGACGGCAAATTTTGCTCCTAACTTCTTTGATCCGGTGCAAATTGAGATGTGAGCAATTTTTGCTACAGCGGGAGCAATTTTTTTGTAAGATTTTTATAGCATTTTTTCTTGTTTGGAGCAAATCGACGAACTGGCTATAGCAAAATCTTCTCCAATTTTTGCTCCGATGCAATTGAGCTGCTGGGGCATGCGAGCAGATGAGCATTTTTTCTTTTTTTTTTGCTACAATCTTCCAATATTTTTGCTATTTTGTTAATTTTTTTTGCTACAATCTCCCGACGCATCGAGATGCTCCCGACGGCGCTCGGCTATGCTGCAGGCCGCCGTTCCGGCGAAGCAGGCCGGAGTTGCTTTTTTTGTGTCTGGAGGTGCTGCGAGCAGACAACCGGCGTTGCTCCGAGCCTCGTCTGGCGATGCTCCGATGGCGCCTTCGAGATGCTCTTGACGGCGCTCGGAGATGCTCCCGGCGGCGCATCGAGATGCTCCTGGCAGCGCTCGGTGCTCCAGACGGTGGCCGGCGGCGATGCTCCGGACGGCGACGGCCGCGCAACGGGCGTGTGGTGCGTGATGAGTGGGGCCCTGGTGGATCGACTTTTGCGTGCTGTACGTGTGCGACTTTTGCGTGCTGTACGTGTGCTGTACGTGGTGCATGGTGCGCGGCCCACCATGTGTACACGTGTCGGCAGCTGGAGGCGGGGGATCGGGGGTTCCGATCCCCCGGGGGACGCTCAGCACGCCCCTTTATCGAATTGCCCACAGCGGGTCACTTGTACTCAGTTTTATCCCTAGTGCCGAATCGATCTCAGTTTTGCCCCTAGTCCGTGCGCAACTACTATGGAGAGGCTGGAACGGTAAGTTTGGAGTCGAATCCATTAGTCGAAGTGGGCCCGGAGGAGTCAGGCTCCGTTTCGCGAAGTGGGACCGCGTGGGACTGCCAGTTCGCTGAAACCGTCCGGAGCTTACAGGTGGGACCGGGCAGTTAGTTGACTAATCTGAATAGTCCACACCCGAGCTTCCCGCCACAAGTCCACAACCGTCGTGCGCTGCCGCCCAATTTAGTTGCCCCGCCGTCGTGCGCTGCCGCTCTCGCCGCCGCCACCTCCGCACCAGCCCCTGCTGCGCCACGAGCACCTGCGGCACCACCACCACCTGCGGCACCACCACCACCTGCTCCGCCGCCACCTTCCTCAGCCAGCGCGCCACCGCCACCTGTGTCGCCACCTGTGTCGCAGCCAGCAGCACGCATTTGCGCCGCCAGTACCACCTGCACCACCTGCACCGCCGCGGCCGTTCCGCGTGGCCACCTGCTTCACCGCCGGGGCCGTCCTGCGACGCCGCTGGTGGGGCGCTCGTTCCACCACTCTGCCCGCTACCTGCTCGACGAAATGGATAGGAATGAAATGGAGAGCGGCCGCGCCGTGGGGCTGGAGACACGCCGCGTCCACGATTGGGTTCCCATTGGGTACGTACTGAGCTTTGAATTATCGATTAGACACGGATGCCATTGATTTGCAGCTGATTGCGTCTCTGTTTTCGTGGGTTATGATGGAGTTGCGGTTTGCTTTCTTGGTGCACGTTAGAAGAGAGCGCTACATCGTCGATGCAGACAGTAAGAAGAAATACCAATGAGGTTTCAGTTATTCGGTCCCAATGGATTGTAACTGGAGTTTCAGACAATTTGGGGAAATAGTTTGCAGCCCATATCCTTGGGGTTTGCATGATGAAGTGGAATTTAGATACTTTGATGGGGGAAAAGATTGGATCCAAATTAGTAATGATGACGAGCTCGCTACCATATTTGCTAAGCATACGGAGGCAGAGAATTTTAATGTGAAGCTGCAAAATGATGTGGTTGTGCCGGCAGTTGTGGCGGGTTCATCTTTTGTGGCAGGACCATCACGTCGTACTGCCAACTCCAGTCAGAACAGTTCAAAACCAGCTCGACGTGGTGGCTCGACAAGTGTGGGCACTGGGAAAAGGGTTCAAGTCGCTGTGGAGGAGGATGCCTGCATGTCTGCGGATGATGAAGAGAGGCTATATCCTGATGTTATTAGGAATTTAAGACAGACACCTCGGGTTGAAATCCAATATCAGTCTGACAGTGACGATGACGAAGAGGAAGACCGGACATCTGTTGAATGGAACCCTGCGAACCCTCTTATGGCAGAAGGTTGCATTTTTTCTTCCATGGCTGAGTGTAGAAATGCACTTGTGACATACTGCATGAAGGTAGAACGTGCCTTTGTAGTTGACAAGAGCGATAAAAGGCGCTACACCGTGCACTGTGTGTCTGAAGATTGTCAATGGAGGATGCACGCATCTAAAATGCGTGGCAGCACCAATGTGCAGGTAAAAGTAAACCCTTTTCCCCACACATGCGAAGAATCAACCCTTAGGAAGCAAACAATCAGCAGAGCCAAGTCAAGATGGGTGGCGGATGAAGTAAAAAGATGGGTGGCAGAAAACCATCAAGTGAGTGCAAAGCAATTGCAGAAAAACATGAAAGACAAGTTCAAGATAGATTTACCATACATGAGGGTGTTCACTGGTAAAAACAAAGCATTGGAATCTATCCATGGTAACTGGAATGAAAGTTTTCAGTTGTTGTATGCATTCAAAGCTGAAGTGGAGAGGGCAAGCCCAGGCAGTGTTGTTGAAATTGATCACCACGCCGTGGATTACACATTGAAGAAAGTGAAAAGGACCAAGCAATGCTTTAGGAGGGTTTTTGTGTGCTTTGAAGCTTGCAAAATGGGTTTTTTGGTAGGCTGCAGGCCTTATTTGGCTATTGATGCTACTTTTCTCACAGGGAGGTTTAAAGGCCAGCTAGTAGCAGCTTGTGCAGTTGATGCACACAGTTTTGTTTTTCCAGTTGCCTACGGTGTGCTGGAGACAGAGTCCCAGGAGAGCTGGACATGGTTTTTGCAGAATCTGCGCCGGGCTATTGGACATCCCAATGGATTGGTAATCCACACAGATGCATGCAAAAGTTTAGAAGTGACCGTGGATAATGTGTTCCCAGGAGTAGAGCACAGGGAATGTATGCGTCACCTTGCTGCAAATTTTGTGAAGAAATTCAAAGGAAAGTTTTATACCGATCATTTATGGCCTGCATCTTTGACTTGCAGTGTGAGGAAGCACAACTACCACATGAGGCAGTTGTACACAAAAGAGAAAGTGAAGGAATACTTGGAAACACACCACTCGAAGCTATGGTCTAGAAGCCAATTCAGTGAATTGAGCAAAGTTGACTATGTGCACAATAATCTTGCAGAATCTTTCAACTCAACGATCCGGAAACTAAAGGATATTTATTTGGCCGATTTGCTTGACAGGATAAGGATAGAATACGCCGAGAAATTTCATTTCCGTCTTGAAATAGCTAATGCAAAATTCATGGGCCACATTATTATCTCGAATGTGATGAAGGCGTTGAAGCAGAAAACAGAGGGTTTGAATATGAACATGAGATTTGTCTCGGATACCAAATCACAGGTATCATTCTTTGATAAAAGTAACAAAGAATGGAGATATCCAGTGGATTTAGAAGCGAAAACTTGCACTTGTAGGCAATGGCAGATAACTGGTTTGCCATGCATTCATGCCTTGTTTTTCATCACTTCTCTCACGGGTCCAGCAGGGGATATACAACAGTATGTCCATGATTACTACTCTGTAGCAATGTTCAGAGCCACATATGCACATGCCTTGCCTGCTTTGGAGGGAAAACAGCAGTGGGATAGAGTGGACCCTGGATTCAAACTTTGTGCTCCGGTTCTGAAGAGAGCTGCAGGTAGACCGAGGAAGAGTCGACACCGACGTCGCAGTGAAGGTGGAGGTGGAGCGAGGGTGCGTAAGTGCACAAGGTGTGGTGGGACCGGTCATTTCGGCAAATATTGTGATAACGCAGTCGATCCAGGGTTTGGAGAGAGTATGCCTGATGAAACTGATGGTCAGCAGCCGGATGCAGCATTTCAACATCCGGATGAAACATTTGAAAATGATGTTCAGCAGTCAAGTGATTCAGATGATGCTCCAGAACAACAAAATGATGATCAAGTACATGATCCAACTGATTATTCATATGATGATCAAGTCCATGATGCTCCATTCGATGATCCAGATGCTCCAGCTGATGATCCTCTGGATGCTCCAGCTGATGATCCAGCTGATGATTCATATGATGCTCCAGATGCTCCAGAAGATGCTCCAGATGCTCCAGCTGATGATCCGCTGGATGCTCCATTGGATGATTCTGCCATGATCTCACAAGTTTCATTGGATGCTCCATTGGATGATTCTGCCATGGACACACAAGTTTCATTGGATTCTCCATTGGATGATTCTGCCATGGACACACAAGTTTCAGTAGATGCTCCATTGGATGATTCTGCCATGATGTCACCAGTTACAAGCTTAGATGGGTATGTAAATCCTGCCATGATCTCACCAGTTTTCATTTTTCATTTTATTTTTTATTTATTTATCATGATCCTTTATGTTTTGTACAGATCTGGTGTAGTTTCAAAGAAGAAAGCCAAGGTATCGACTACCAAGAGGAGAAGACCAGAAGTTGTGAGCAAGATGAGCACAAGGAGCAAAGCGCCACGAAAACAGCCAAGGATCACAAAGAAGCCCCGACGCTATTTGGACTAAGTTTGTGTTGTATTTCTGTTGAATAATGTTGTATTTATGTCGACTGGTGATGTATCTAAGTTAGAACATAGTTGGATGATGTTTGAATAATGTTGGATGATGTTGAACCAAGTCGTTTCAAATTTTTAGGAAATTTCATGAAAAATTCTACCTTGTCAAAATTATCCAAATAAATTTGAGGAGCAACTATATCGCAAGTAACAACATGGTGCGTTGGATTCATGTCATTTTGATTTTTTTTGAATTATTTATGCTCATTTGAAACCATCGATGTGGTCTCACGAGAAATGTGCTTCAAATGAGGTGCGAAGCTAGGGTAAACACCCCCGTTTGTAATTTCATGAAAAATTCTACCTTGTCAAAATTATCCAAATAAATTTGAGGAGCAACTATATCGCAAATAACAACATGGTGCGTTGGATTCATGTCATTTTGATTTTTTTTTGAATTATTTATGCTCATTTGAAACCATCGCTCTATTCTCATGAGAAATGTGCTTCAAATGAGGTGTGAAGCTAGGGTAAACACCCCCATTTGTGCTTCAACAATTTTTGGCATCTCGTCTACATCAGCCAAATTAATTTCCTACACAACTATTGTACATATATAGTGTAAATCTGAAGTTTCGTTATGTTTTCAATAATTCTTCTATTTTTTTAATATTTTATTTAAATAACATGGTTTAATAGAAAATTCATATATAAAACAGATAAAAATCATCGCTCTAGTAAATATGAAGTTTCATTATGTTTTAAATAAGGGTATTCTTCTATTTTTTTAATTAAATAACAAGGTTTAATACTTAACAGCAAAGAAATCATATGTAGAACATATAGAAACCATCGATCCCTGTGGCCAACGGACCAACCAATCAGAGCGCAGAACGAGCGTCTCGCGGATCGCTGTGGCTGCGAGCACATCCGTCCGATGCACTCTTCCTTCTAGAAGGCGTCGATCCAACAGCCCAGGTCGAATCTCTGTGTTTCCTTCTAGAAGCTTTTCGGCTGGTCAAACAGAGGGTTGACCAAGCTTGAAATGAGCATAAATAATTCAAAAAAAATCGAAAAAATATATTGGCGACGCACATAGTAGTGTTATGTCATATAGTAACGAGAAAAAAATATAAACCTGTCATATAAAGAATGGAACGAAAAAACCTTGTGTAATATATGATATCTTGAACAGTCTAGTAGAGAGTTCAAGATAATGAGATGAGTTTCAAACCTTTTGAACTCAAATAAGGTCAAAATCTCATCAAAACTTCATTTTGGTGTGACTAAGAAAGATCCAAAGTTATTTTTTCATTTTGATGTTTTAAACTTGTTTTATTTACGATTTTCGATTAAAACCATTATTATTCAAAAGAAAATAAATAATACGAATATTCATCCAATAAATTTTTGGGCTTCGGAATTGCATTATATAGGTCTAATACAAGTCTAGTAAAAATATAAATAGGATTTATAAACATTAGAACGAAAGCCATCACTAAAATGAGATTCCTCGAATACAAGACTAGAGATTTCAAAGAATAAGAGGTGGAAACATTGTGAATCTTCCGAAGAGGTGGGATCTACCTTTTGTTTTGTGTTCCTATGGGATATCCTAGCACAACCAAGCAAATAGTTCCACATTGCTACCCCCTTTCGACGTCGTTACCGCGTGTTTCCGTATAAGTCTGGTATTTCTCCAGCGGGGCTAGGGTTTCACCGGGAGGGGGGCTACGGAGCGTCTGGATCCCAACACAAGCTAGGGGGTGCCATACCATGTTAGTATAGGTGTGTTGTGTGCTTTGTATGTCCAATATTGCTCTCCGGGGTGTGACCCGGCTTCACCGGCATCCACTTCTCTCTCGTAGGCGATTACAGGATGAAACTCCCGTATCGGACCAAACGCCATGAATCTTCCGAAGAGGTGGGTTCTACCTTTTTGTTTTGTGTTACTATGGGCTATCCTAGCACAAAAAAGCAAATAGTTCCATATTGCTACCCCCTTTCGACGTCGTTACCCCGTGTTTCCGTATAAGTCCAGTATTTCTCCAGCGGGGCTAGGGTTTCACCGGGAGGGGGGCTACGGAGCGTCTGGATCCCAACACAAGCTAGGGGGTGCCATACCATGTTAGTATAGGTGTGTTGTGTGCTTTGTATGTCCAAGATTGCTCTCCGGGGTGTGACCCGGCTTCACCGGCATCCACTTCTCTCTCGTAGGCGATTACAGGGTGAAACTCCCGTATCGGACCAAACCCCGTGAATCTTCCGAAGAGGTGGGTTCTACCTTTTTGTTTTGTGTTCCTATGGGCTATCCTAGCACAACCAAGCAAATAGTTCCACATTTCTACCCCCTTTCGACGTCGTTACCGCGTGTTTCCGTATAAGTCCGGTATTTCTCCAGCGGGGCTAGGGTTTCACCAGGAGGGGGGCTACGGAGCGTCTGGATCCCAACACAAGCTAGGGGGTGCCATACCATGTTAGTATAGGTGTGTTGTGTGCTTTGTATGTCCAAGATTTCTCTCCGAGGTGTGACCCGGCTTCACCGGCATCCACTTCTCTCTTGTAGGCGATTACAGGGTGAAACTCCCGTATCGGACCAAACGCCGTGAATCTTCCGAAGAGGTGGGTTCTACCTTTTTGTTTTCTGTTCCTATGGGCTATCCTAGCACAACCAAGCAAATAGTTCCACATTGCTACCCCCTTTCGACGTTGTTACCGCGTGTTTCCGTATAAGTCCGGTATTTCTCCAGCGGGGCTAGGGTTTCACCGGGAGGGGGCTACGGAGCGTCTGGATCCCAACACAAGCTAGGGGGTTGCCATACCATGTTAGTATAGGTGTGTTGTGTGCTTTGTATGTCCAATATTGCTCTCCGGGGTGTGACCCGGCTTCACCGGTATCCACTTCTCTCTCGTAGGCGATTACAGGGTGAAACTCCCGTATCGGACCAAACACCGTGAATCTTCCGAAGAGGTGGGTTCTACCTTTTTTGTTTTGTGTTCCTATGGGCTATCCTAGCACAAACAAGCAAATAGTTCCACATTCCTACCCCCTTTCGACGTCGTTACCGCGTGTTTCCGTATAAGTCCAGTATTTCTCCAGCGGGGCTAGGGTTTCACCGGGAGGGGGGCTACGGAGCGTCTGGATCCCAACACAAGCTAGGGGGTTGCCATACCATGTTAGTATAGGTGTGTTGTGTGCTTTGTATGTCCAAGATTGCTCTCCGGGGTGTGACCCGGCTTCACCGGCATCCACTTCTCTCTCGTAGGCGATTACAGGGTGAAACTCTCGTATCGGACCAAACACCGTCCGAAGAGGTGGGTTCTACCTTTTTGTTTAGTGTTCCTATGGGCTATCCTAGCACAACCAAGCAAATAGTTCCACATTGCTACCCCCTTTCGACGATGTTACCGCGTGTTTCCGTATAAGTCCGGTATTTCTCCAACGGGGCTAGGGTTTCACCGGGAGGGGGGCTACGGAGCGTCTGGATCCCAACACAAGCTAGGGGGTTGCCATACCATGTTAGTATAGGTGTGTTGTGTGCTTTGTATGTCCAAGATTGCTCTTCGGGGTGTGACCCGGCTTCACCGGCATCCACTTCTCTCTCGTAGGCGATTACAGGGTGAAACTCTCGTATCGGACCAAACACCGTGAATCTTCCGAAGAGGTGGGTTCTACCTTTTTGTTTAGTGTTCCTATGGGCTATCCTAGCACAACCAAGCAAATAGTTCCACATTGCTACCCCCTTTCGACGCTGTTACCGCGTGTTTCCGTATAAGTCCGGTATTTCTCCAACGGGGCTAGGGTTTCACCGGGAGGGGGGCTACGGAGCGTCTGGATCCCAACACAAGCTAGGGGGTCACCGCACTGTACCAACTATCTCTAAAAATGTCTAGAAATGACATGGCCGAGTAGTGCAGACAGCACCCGTCTAGACTATTGTACATGCACTAAAAACAGAGGGAACCCGATCCTCTTACTTTGCCCACCTTATGTTCTCTGACTTTCTCCCATGACACGTGGGTCCGGTGTGTGATGGGCTCCATTTGTCAGTGACCTAAAGTCAGAGGATCGCGTCTCAGCGTCTGCAGGCCGTTGCCGCCGTAGTTTGCATGCATGGACTCTATCTGCACCGTTCCTTACGATCAAACGGTCGAAAATGACGCAGGTGCATGGACGTGGTGTTTTGGAAAAGATCGAGTGAACGTCGAGTCGCATTTGCAGCAGCCCTGCACGCCTCCTTTCAGAAACACAAGTCGCGTCGCATTTGCAGCGACGCAGCTCTCCACGCCTAGTTTTTAATAAGATACGCATCAATGCATATGCAGCGAGGCAGGATTTGGCGTGAGACTTTGGATTTCTTCTCTTCACCTCTTCAATACACGCATGCAACGTCAAATCATTTTGACTCCCTAAGCGCTCAGTCCTACACCTAGGCCTGTTCTACCACCGCTTTGACCATGCATCGACTGTACTTTCTACACTGCATCCTACGTTTCACACAGTTTGCTTCATCTACCCCAATAAATTCACGTCTCATCGTGTCTTTAAATAGCCTGTTTCTCCTCCTCCATCTTCTCATCACTCTCCAGCCTCTTTGCCTTCTCATCTCCCTTCAAGCCCCGAACACCATGTCTTCCTACTCTCTCCCCTCAAGCCCCGAGTCTGTCTCCGACGAGGACAACCACCCCAAGGCTCGGCCTTGGTACGAGCCCGACTGGACGCCGGAGGAGACGGGCCTCGTGCCCGTCAAATCTCCCAAACGGGAGCGATCGCCGTCGACCGACGTCCCCGACATCGACGAGCCCGCCGCCGACGCCGAGAACCTCTCCCCCAAGACGAAGAACCGCCTCCTCAAGAAAGAGGAGCGGCTGGAGAAGAAAGAGATCGAGAAGGAGGAGAAGAAGGAGGAGGAGAGGGAGGAGAAGGCTCTCCGGGCCCGCATCAAGAGGGCCCGTGAGAACGACGTGGAGAGGTGGCAGGAGGCGAACCGCCGCGCCCGGATCGACGACGAGATCAAGATCAGGGCGGCGGAGTGGAAGAAGTAGGCCAACCGCCGGCGGTTGGCCGGATGGACGGAAGGGCGCCCGCATGCATGCAGCGGGCGGTTAGGGTTTAGGGCTAGGCCCCCTTTTTTTTAGTAGATGTAATGTCCGACGGGCCCCACTCAATATATGTAAAGTGGGGCCAATATTATCCATATATATAATATCCACTGTTTAATTATGTTTGCCAATTAATTTATTTTTAAATTCTATATGCCCAAATGAAGTCAATGTTTAAATTATATTTGTCCCCCCGTTTAAATTATATTTATCCAATTGTTTAAATTATATTTGTCCAAAATTATAAATTTATTTTTGTCCAAATGTTTAAATTATATTTTTCCAATGTTTAAATTATTTTTGTCCACTGTTTGTCCGTGCTAGTATACGTTGGGCCTCATTTAATATTGGGCTGTCTTGGTTTTAGATGGGCCTACCATTTTATCCTGAACTGAACCTGAACTGGACACTGTACCTGTACATACGAACACTGAAACTGAACTGAAAACGAACTGAAACAAACCAAATCAGAGCTGGATTCCTGACGCATTTATTCCAAGTCTTAGCCATACTCAAATTGACCATGTCAAGCTAACTACAACACTAACTACATTATTTTTGACTAATGATCTGCAAATACACAATTCCAAGAACAATTGCACATAAATAAAAAAATGCAGCCATCATATTGCTTTGCTTCTTTAGATCGACAAGCGTCTCCAGCTGTTTTGCCATCTTCTTGAACTCGTCATTCTGCACCCCATTGTGCACCGTAGTAGATCCCAATTGCTCCACCGCCGGTAGCAAATTGGGCACCTTTTTTTGTCCTCCTTTTGAATCCCCTTTATGTACTCGTCAAGCCACTCGAAATGGTCACATGGAGGAAGATCCTGCAAATACGAAATCCCAAATCGGATGAAAACCCAAATCGGCTGAAAATTGAGGGAAAAAAACGAAATTGACAGGGGGGAACACAGATCTCACCTCCCCAAGCTGTTCTTTGCTCTCGCATATCACATACTCGCGCCCGCGGTTGCCGTGCCTGTCGCTCCCCGTGACCCGCCGCTGCAGGGGCGCCGTCCGTGGGCAGTCAGGGCATCTTCCCATCGGAACTGGCCCGAAGCGCGGCCATTTGGAGTGGGAATCGGAAACAGAGGTCGACGACATGCCGCCGGGGAAGAAGGGGACGCGCTGCCTGAGAAGCTCGGCTGATTTCCTGCTCACCGCCACGAGCTCCGCCGCGAGCTCCGCCGCTTTTAAACCGCCGGCCGCAAGCAACGGTCAACAGCTGGGGCCCACAAACCGCGCCAACGGTCAACAGCTGGGGCCCACAAACCGCGCCAACGCTCGACAGCTGGGGCCCACAAGCCGCGCCAACGGTTCTATGATGGGTCCCACAGGTCAGGATTCTAACGGGGGGCAGAAAGTAACGGTGGGAGCAGCCAAAGCAGTCCTTGCGCACTGACTAGGGGCAAAACTGAGGTCGATTCGGCGCTAGGGGCAAAACTGAGGTCGTGGTGCCAACTGAGGGCACCCTGTTAATTATCCCTAAAGTTTTAAGCAGAGCTGGGTGATTCGGAAACTAGCTTCCCAGTTGTAATATTTTCTGTAATGTTATGCTCCTTTCGCTAATCACAGAATACTAATTAGTACTCCTTTTGTTTCTTTTTACTCCGCTTATGTCTGTTGAAGTTTTTTTTTAAAGTGACCAATTTTAGTGGAAAACTAACAACATTGACAATACCAAATCAATACCAGTCAATTTTTCATGTTATATGTTTTTATATTGTACTTTTTTGGTATTGATATTTTTTAATATGAAGCTGGTCAAAATTTTCAAAGTTTGACTTAAAGACGAAACATAAGGTATTTTCTTTATTTATAAAACTAAGATAAATATTATAGGGTATAAACGGCAAGCTCTCCCTTCTATGTTCACTCAACAAGACTATCATAGTTAGTTTCTTTTTTGTCGATGACTGGGATCAGGCATTCAACCATGACATCTGATTGGACGGAGAGTCGTGAAAAATATGCACCTTGGCAAATATAAGATCATTTTCTAAGTTGTTTTCATGTAAAATTTCTTTTCAATTAATATGGAAACTTGTATAGGCTAAATCTACTTGCCATTTTTTTAGACTAAAAGTGGTGACCCCCGATTTCTTTGAGCAGCTTCAGGGCCAGGGAAGACCTTGTCCCTATCCCAGTGGCAAGGTATCAGCGCCAAGCGAAATGGTAAGAAGTAGGGTTGTTATTTTTGGGCGATTCAAATTCACTTATGCTGATAAAAGGCTGAACTTCTGACGAGTAGAGCGGTACGGTACGAGTTGTTACCGAGTTGGAGTTGGATTCACCGCTACCGACCTAGCTAGGTCATGATCGTCTTTATATAGCTCTTGTAAGCCGTCGCACGGGATAAGCCACGCATTGTAAATCCCGACGCGTTTGTAACCTCATCCGAAATAGTGAAGCATTGCTGGCTGGCGCTCGTGATTTTTCCTATTCCTTGTTGGAAGAGTTTTCCACGTTAAAATCCCGTGTCCCCGTTGGTTCGATTTTGCTTTACTTTATCGTTGTTTTGCTATTGCGTGTAACATGTCCGGTATAGCGGACAAGCATATTAATAAATTCGTTTGTGTGAGAGTAGGAGCTTGCAACTTTGTAAATAAGGAACTTTCTCTTTGGAAAAACGCCGTTGCATGCAACTTTTGGGGGCGAGCGATTAAAAATGGCACTAGAAGTTTTCACTTCCATTTGAAAAAGAAAAGGTGCGTAAGCATGCTCGTGTTGACTGAAGGCAAACCTGCCCCAAAGTCATGGCAATGATCAACCGGTGCCTTCAGCTGACCAATGCAAGACAAGGTGGAAGTCTACCGCTCCTATTCGCCGCTGCAATTAGTAACACACGCCCATGGTATCGCCACAGTATATGTTGCTAGCTTGTAGTACTTGCGCGAAAGCCTGACCTAAACACGTACCTTCAGATTTTTAACCCTAGCTAGCCCTAACGGCATCTCCAGCCGTCCCCCAGAGCCCCCCAGGGTAGGGGTCTTTTTCGCGGCGGAAGCGGCGAATAGCGCCGTTTCTTCACCACTCGGCCCCCTAGAGTGCCAAATAGCGCCGTTTCGGCGCTATTTCGCGCCGCGTCACCCGGGCCAAACCCAGCCCGCTGGGTTCGGCCTGGGGGGCGAAACTGCGCGGCCGTGAGCCAGCTCTGTCAGCGACGCGACGAGAAAACGCGGGAACAGAACCGCCCCTGTGATCGTCTTCTCGGCTTCCGCGCGGTCAAAAAGCTGCCGTCGTTTATGGCGTGGCGGCCGCCCAGTGCATGCCCTCGCGGCGAGCAGGTGGGACGGCTGCGGCGACGGCCCCGAGGACGACGACGACAACGGCGACTACAGCCAGGCCATCGCCGTCAGCCTTGGCCTTCATTAGATTTAGTTTAGTTTAAATTTTAGTTCTAGTTTTTTAAATTCGCGTCGAATATGTACGCACCTCGCCTAAATTCAATAAAAATCGCCTATTTTCAAATTGCGTTTGTTTGGGCCGAATCATGGGCTCGGGAAGCGACTGGGAAGCCTGCCCTCCCTCCCAGGATTCAGAATAGCGCCGCTTAGCGCCGCGGCGGCCCCAAAACGGCGGCGTTTTGGGCCCCGGGGGGGCGCAACAACTTGAGATGCCCTAAACCCTAGTTAGGCGCCCGTGGAGCTTGGTGATGGAAATAGAAAGGCGAAGCAATGACGGCAAAGGCAAGAATACACGATCAATCCAATTCAGGCGTGCGTGTGCGCTTTCTCTTGAGCCAAACAGTTGGCCGGCCCGTAGACTGTAGTACATCCCATCTCCTGTGGATGGCGATGAGAGAAAACGGGTGACGGATCGATAGAAAGGCGTCGACAAAGGCAGCACAACTGGGTGCCAGACCCCCCCAGTCTACGGCACTGCCATTTGGTGCACTTGGCTGGCATACGTACGACTGCCACTGCCTCTGCTCGCCGGCCGGCCACTCTCTTTATCCAACCAGGACGCCCAAGCGCGCGCGGCCTTGTGCGATCGATGCGTCCCGGTTTGCAGCCGAATCGATCCGATCCATCGGCTTTTGGGTAGCTGGCCCCTAGGCCCTAGCTGAGCTGGGACCGACACCATGTCCTGTGCGGACGTGCGCGCGCGCGCTCGGCGCTCCGTGCCCTGCCAATGCCGATGCCGATGCGGATGCCATGCACGATGGATCGGAGCGCGGTCGCTTTCGCTGGAAAGGCTGGGCTGGCTGGCCCCTGCGCCGCTGGTGGTGCGCCAACAGGAGATTTGGCGAGACAGGGGAGGGGGGACGCCGAGGTGGAGGCGCCACCGCGCGACGCGTGGCGACACGGGGAGGCCCTCGCGCACGGCCCCGGGCGACGGCGGGGCCGCGTCCCATGTGCCCACGACGAAGATTGGAGAGGTCCGTCCGGTTGGGTCCGAGGCCATCCCCACTTTGCCTAATTGCGCGTCCTGACCGCACTGCCTTTCTTATCTGCACTCTTTAATCCTGGCTGCCCCTCCTTGTGTGTCTCTCTTGGGTAGTGAGGTTGTTGTCGTCGTCGTCACTCTCGATCGTCAGTCGTGTTCAGCCCCGTGCATCATCTGTCTACTCGTCTCTGCAAGGGTCGTTTCTTCCTAGGCCAGAGCCTAGCCGTACGCGGAGCAAGTTTCAAGGTGTCGAATCTCGCTGTTTGCTCAGATCGATGGCGCCCGCAACAAATCTCTCGAAATAAAAATAACATGTAAAGCATGTATTCTCACAAGTCACACCAATCGTCTGGGACTTCCGACTTGCACCCGAGTGTTGGTACACCCACACCATACATGCATGCATCTTTCAGGGCAAGAAGAGACAGTCCTCCGATGGATCCATGTTCAATCGCCATCTGGTCGCTGTCACGCACGCTGCCAGGCCACACCCTTGACACCTCCTATAGTCCTATTCGTGCACGCTGCCCATATGTCGTCTCCGCCACGTCCAAATCTATCACTCAACCACAAAGGAATTATTACTTACTAGTTACTCTCTCCGTTTCAAATTACATAAATATTCTTTTTTTTGTAAATCACATACATATATATATGAATGTGTTTTGTTCACTAATTTTAGTCTCTATATAGGCCTTCAAACGATTTTATAATTCGGAACCGGACAGTGCTAGCTAGTTCAAAGGGTATCTCCAACAGTTGTAAGATAGATGTTGGTAGATTTTGCCACATAAGATTTTTTTGATGATGTGGTATAAAATAAATGAGGTGAGAGAGTGAGATTGTATGTTCATGAACCAACACCCTTGCACAAGCTCTGAGGTAGAATATGAGAGAGGTCTTACACATTCTCTCACCTCCTATTGGTCAAACTACATACAACCCATTGAAATAGTTGTAAGATGTGTTGTTGGTTGATGACATGTCTAATTTTACCAACAAGCTAACCAACAACCTGTTAAATATCCTCTAATATCACATACAAAAAGTGAACATCAAATGCGACAGTTACAACTATGACATACTACCGAGGGTTTGTCTGCATTTTTTTTTCATGATGGCTACGGAAAGAAGTTATCTAGAGGCCAATAAAAACACGGCAAAGGCACACATATATTAAAACATTTTTTAGTTCTTAGCTAAAAAGAAATTTTAATTGTCATAAACAGTCGATTTGACGTTGTGATCCATGCGAAATTTCTCGGGTGTATAAAGAATGAGAATAACGGCAATGATTTTCGACCCCTGGTGAACACATTATTACAACAAAATGATTCTCATTCCATATATATACATATACCGATCTATCTATTATTAATGCTCATAGTGGGAGTATCTTGGCTAGTAACATCACATGTTTATATAGAAATTTGTTTACTATGTGGCATGCATTTAATGAAAAAAGAGATGGTTATGGTAACATAGTAGTATGTTACCGTAACATCACACAACCCAATACAATACGAGTCTACAAGCTCATAAATAAACGTTTGCGTGACATACACATATGTTGATTCCCGCTATAAAGGTAGTAACATAGACTAGTAATATTTTCGCGTTACTATTCTAAGTTACTATCCACTATGACCAGCCTTATACACTAAACACAAGATGTGTGATATGTGACAAATAGGAAGAATAATAGAAGTTATCAACCTTTCATTTGGTGGACCACAACCAAACAATGTTAAGAATATTATACCAACTAAGCCAAAGGAAGTTATCTACTTGCGCCATAATACTTGAACCGTGGGATCGAATGAAGTGCCCCGATAAGAAGGAGCTACTATAGTCGTGGAAACACCGCTTTCATCGTGGTGTCAGTGATGTTGGCCATAATGGTCACATGGATGGGCTGATATACCAAAGAAGGTAAACATATAGACTTTTGGCAGCTCTCATAGTGAAAGTCATTATTACAACATGCAGAATAAAGATTTTTTAGCAGCATTACATATAGTAGATTTGCTGCTGGAATAAACACAAACATCAACAATGTCATAGTTCTTATCATAAGTTCACTAAATAAAAAAAGAAAAGCTGGATTAACTAAATAACTGTCGATTCGTCTAGACACACGCAAACACACAGTACTCCGAATTACATGATCCGATTGCACCTTTTTTATTTGTACCATAAGATAATTACCTAATTAAATTCTTAGGTACTTAATAATAATTGTATATATCACGATTAGTTGGGCTCTTAAATTATCGGTTCATCGGAATGATGATCTAGAAGCCCTAGGCGATGGATCCCCCCTCGGGCATAGTACCGAAATAGGGCTTCTGATTCTTCTTCGTCATGGCAGCGGCTCTGCATAGAGAAACCCCAAAACAACTCTCCCTTCATTATTTTTGAGTCACGGACTTTATATAGGAAAATGGACAAAATGAGGGAGTGCACCAGGAGGCAGCCTGGGCCTGTGTGGTCCACCTGGCTGGGCCATCAGGGTGCACTAGGGCTGTGGGGCCCACCTGGCCTCCCTCCGACTCCCTCCGTTTTCATCCCATGATTTTTTTTTGCAATTTCTACTTGCTAAATTTTTGGTCCACGGTACCTCGGTGTTTTCCGCGATATAAAAATATGTAGAAAACATCAAGTAACACTTGGCACTCGATTAATAGTTATTGCACTAAAAATTATGTAAATTGATATTAAAACATATCAAAAGTATGTAGCAATGATATAATTATAGCTTGAATCAATAAAAAAATATGGATATGTTTCTGACGTATCATCATTTCTAAGCTTAATTACTGCTAGTCCCCGATTAGGTAAATGATAAAAATAAATACTCTCTCCATCCCAAAATATAAGGCGTCCTTAAATTTCGCTAGTCAACGGTATATAAATTTGACCATAATTTATACTTATAATATATTCACAAAAATTGTATAATGATATATGAAATGAAAGAATTTTGCAAAACGAATCCTATGGTATCATTTATACCTTCTCAATCCATATAATTTAGTATATATTATTGATCAAAGTCGTGTATCGAAGACCGACACAAAAATAGTGCGCCTTACATTTTGGGATGGATGGAGTATTTTTTTTATTAAAAATGCTAGCCAACATGATCACGTAATGTAAATCATATGTACTGAGAATAAAATTATTCAAAGTAATAGTATATAGTTGTCATAAATCAACGGATAAACAATATTAATACAAGTCATTGTTTTCCCTAATCAATGCGTTGGAGGTACGGTAGTATACATAAGATTTAGAAGAAGGTAATCAAATTGTGTAAAAAATGCAATAATATCAATCCTTCTATAAAGTCTACCCAACCAATGAGTGTGAGCCTTGGTCTTAGCTCCATGTTGTTATGGCTAATAGAACATTAATATGGGATTTGGAAATTCAATGGAATAAAGGCTCGTACGGTTGAAAGTGACCATTAGACGAGAGAAATTCTTATGGTCAAAACTAATGCGATGAGTAGGAATTGTCATGCAGAGGACATACTATAGGTATATGTGTCCATTCATCAGGTCTAACTATTTTAGTGAACAATCCAAAAGTTGTTAACCCCAAACAAAAGAATTTGTACTTGCTGACAACTCAATATCCATTAACCGATTAACCAAATGGAGCATCTTTTCTATTTATTACCATTTAACGCCCTTCTAAACACAATATTTGGAGGACCAAACTCTAGAATAGACTTGTTTCCGTTGAACTATATTGTAACGAAATGGATATTGATGCGATAAATGAGAATATCCTAACTAGATGTCCTCCCATAACTCTGTGTTATGTCCATTACCTACTTTCAACGACCCTCCATAGAAGAATTCATTCTTCGCCCTCATTAGGCCCTTACAAAATAGGGATTGGGTTGGATTCATTAATTTGCACTTGAGATTAACATTTACATGGAGTTATTTATTTTTTAGGAGCTCTTGCCAAACCCGTCCTCGTTGAGGAGTAAAAACAGCCACTTGTTGAGTAAATATTTAGTTCTTTAGTTTTAAAACCTCTACTGCTACATCATCTTGATCTGTATTTCCACAAATGATGTTTAGTTAACCGATATTTATTTTCGTGACCATCACTTTGCTAAAATAAGCGCAATCTAAAGAAGTCCAGTCCTTTTTTTATGCCTTTAGGTATTTCCATGAAATACATCATATACATTGGCAAGCACGTAAGGAAATAATAGATTAAAAATAGACGATCTCCATAGATAACAATTGTTTCTTAAAATGTTCCTTTACCGGTTTTCGTTCTCCACTTTTTGACTTTTGTCAGATCAATTGGAACACCTAAATATCTAAAAGGTAGAATGCTCGACTCATACCCGAGCAGTTCTTTAAATTTCTCCTCTACTACCTTTGCATTGCCAAAACAAATAAAAAAAATTCTTGTAAAAAATTATTTTAAGGCTAGTAAATTATTAAAAGATCCATAATATCAATTTTATATTTAAAGCTTTCTCAAGATTATGTTCCATAAAAACAATTGTGTTATCAGCATATTGTATAATAGATACTCCTCCGTCAACTACCACTAGTGGAAACAACCCCTCTCGTCCAGGGGGTCAGGGGGCAGCTGTCCCGGTTGCAACCGAATCCGGGACAAATGCCATACTTTGGTCCCGGTTCGTGCGCCCGGGGTAACAGGAATCGCCTGGGGGCATTGGTCCTGGTTCGTGGGGGACATATCGGTCCCGGCTCGTGCCACGGACCGGGACCAATGCCTAGCCACATGCCACGTAGCACGCGCATGAACATTTGTCCCGGTTCAGTCCACGAACCGGGACCAATGCCCCCCTTCTCCTATATATACTGGCCCAGCCCCTCCCCCCTTCCATCTTTTTTTTTTGTTGGAGGTGTGAGAGAGTGTGGTGTTAGTGTGTTTTATTTTACTATGCACACGAGTTGTTCGATGAAATTCCCGAGCCGCACATAAGCTCACTGAAAATGGTATCTTCGACCGAGGTTAACAAACTTATCTTTTTCATCTGTAACTGATACATAAAAAAGTAGTATTTGTCGTATTAATATGTTATTGTAATGTATTTTGATAAACTTAATTATACGATGCAGCTGGATGCACGGCAGCGATGGATGTATGGTGACCGACGCACTTCCGAGTATATGGCAGGCCTGAATGCATTTCTTGCTGTAGCTCAGGCGAACAAAGATAATGGCTTCATGTGTTGCCCATGTGTTGATTGTCGGAACGTCAGAGAGCACTCTTCCGAAAGAATCATTCACGGCCATCTACTTCGGAGAGGTTTCATGCCCAGCTATAATTGCTGGACGAAGCATGGAGAAAGAGGGGTTGTGATGGAAGACGATGAAGAAGAAGAACAAGATCCTTTGTTCCCTGAATACGACGATACTGCAATGGAAGAGAATGGAGAAGAAGGAGGTGATCAAGAACAGGCATCAGAAGAGCCCGATGATGATCTTGGCCGAGTTATTGCTGATGCAAGGGAAGACTGTGAAAATAAATTGGATAGGTTGAAGCTGGACAACATGTTACAGGATCACAAAAAATTGTTGTACCCAAATTGCGAAGATGGTAGCACAAAGCTCGGTACCACACTGGAGTTGCTGAAATGGAAGGCAAAGAACGGTGTGACTGACAAGGCATTTGAGAGTTTACTTCAACTAATGAAGTCAAAACTTCCAAAGGATAACGAATTGCCTGAGAGTACGTACGAAGCAAAGAAAGCTCTCTGCCCTCTAGGATTAGATGTGCAGAAGATACATGCTTGCATTAATGACTGCATCCTCTTCCGCGGTGAGAAGTACGAGAATTTGGATGAATGTCCGATATGCACTGCACTGCGGTATAAGATCAGAGCAGATGACCCTGGTGATTTTGACGGCGAGCCCCCCCGTAAGAGGGTTCCTGCTAAGGTGATATGGTATGCTCCTATAATACCACGGCTGAAACGTCTGTTTAGAAACAAAGAGAATGCTAGGTTGTTGCGATGGCACAAAGAAGACCGTAAGAAAGACGGAAAGTTGAGGCACCCCGCCGATGGATCGCAGTGGAGAAAGATCGAGAGAGACTTTCCAGACTTTGCAGGAGAGGCGAGAAACTTATGGTTTGGCCTAAGTACAGATGGCTTTAATCCTTTTGGGGAGCAGAGCTCCAGTCATAGCACTTGGCCTGTAACTCTATGTATGTACAACCTTCCTCCTTGGTTGTGCATGAAGCGCAAGTTCATTATGATGCCAGTTCTCATCCAAGGCCCGAGGCAACCTGGCAACGACATTGATGTGTATCTAAGGCCATTAGTGGAAGAACTCTTACAATTGTGGGGCAAACCAGGTGTACGTGTGTGGGCTAACCACGTGTGTGGAATGACAACAGTGGATCTCAACAATATTGGTTACAATGACGAACCATTCGTCCTAGCCAATGATGTGGGTCAGGTCTTCTATGTGAAGGACATGTCTTCCAGACCGAAGAAAAGAAAAAATAAGGAAACAAATTCATCATACGAAGAAACATCGTGGGAATCGAGGACACGACAGACATGTCAGAAGATTATAATAAGTTTGTTGAAATTCCACCCTTCACAGTGAAAACTGACCCCACCATCCCGTTAAATAATGAAGATGGTCCATGGTTACGGCCGAAGCGATCATAAGCAAGGGACACGAAGAAAATTCAGAAGACTAGATAGGGATGTTGTTGGTGATGTGTAATAATAAACGCGGAATACATGATCATAGTTCTTATAACGCAGTATGAACGAGATTTTGTTAGCCAAAATGATATTTATACATATTCTGTGATTATGAATGGAGTAGGTGCAAGTTTGACCAATAATTTGTATTGATCGGTCAAAAGCTGGCAAGCATTGAGTGCTTGACAACTATGACCAGCCTGACTTCATTATTATTCCAACCAGCGGCACACCCACCCACTTTTCTGTTTCTCTCTCCTCCGTCTGTTGGTGATGTGTAATAATAAGCATGGAATACATGATCATATAGTTCTGTTTGATCAGTATTTTGTATTGACCGGTAAAAAGCTGACAACTATGACCCATATCCGAGATATTGCAGGAACACTTCGAAGTGATAGTACGGATACAATCCTGACAGATATTGCAGGATTATAACTACTTTGGAGATGTAGTATGTGTTGACACACGGTATAGAACAAGTGATTATGGCAGGCCTCTATTGTTATTCATTGGAGTTAACCAGCATAAACAGCCGAAAACAGTTTTGACTGACTGCTTTACATCGATAGGGGATGCAGTTGCTTCTGCTTGGCCAGGTACTGTCCACCGCTCGGATATATATCAAAATGCAACGAAAGTATTAAGGGATATATTGCACTGTTCGGAAACTTTCGCTCATCATTTTAGTAGGTCTTGGCGAAGTACAATCTGAGCTTCGGTACTTCTTTAACAGATATGATAAATTTTTGGAGGAGAAACGTCTAACTGAACAACGAAGATCCCAAATGTTGAAGGCGGAGGGGAGCGCGACGGCGACGACGGACGAGCAGAGGAGAGGAAAGCGCGACAGCAACGGCGCGGTCTCCCCCGCCCGACCGCCCGTCTCTGCTTTAAGTCTGCTGCTCCCGCTGAGGTTTGCCGCGTACACGGAAGTTACTATGTTTTCAAGCGGGGTCGGGATAAAGGGAAAATACGTGTGGATGCGCAGAGTAAACCTTCGAAGAAAAACTATGGTTTTTCTGTTCTAGACAAAGATCTCAAATTCACCGTGTCAATAAGGTACAACTCGCTTTGTCGAACTTTATATAAATCACCCGGGATGCCTTGTATGCTCTGGACTAACTCGGAAGATCACGAGAGAAAACAAAAATTGTAACATTTTTATATTCAAACTATATACAAATGGTAAAATAATTAATAGTTTCAATAGTTAGAAAAATTATTTAGTTAAACGAAAAATGGATTTAAATTAGTTATGCAAATTCTAGTATTTTTCATGTTGGAATTTTTGTAAAATTCAAAAGTATATAGAAGTTGTTAATGTGCAAACTTAACAATTTTCAAATTTTGGCGCTAAAAACTTTTGGGCGTGCAGGGTGCCACCCCCAAAATTCGAAATATGTTTTTGGTCCCGGCCCGTGGTACCAACCGGGACCAAAGGGGCTCTAGTCCCGGTTGGTGGCACGGGCCGGGACTAGAGGCCCGGTTGTATAAATATCTCGGTCCTCTCTCCAGGCCGAGCGACCACCCAGGACAGCGGACATGGCTTGGCGAAGCCCTGCCGGCGAGGGGGTAGGTAGATCCCGCCGGCGCTGGTTCCGCGGGCGGGACTAGGGGGTGAACTAGGGACGCGTTACTGGACACGAACAACATATATTAAAAGGCCCGAGGGCCGTGCTTACATAGGGGGGGCGGCGCGGCCACAGGCGGCCGGCCGTGCTTACATCTAGGGGCGGCGGCGCGGCCACAGGCGGCCGGCCGTTTCTTGGGGGGGTCCTAGCAGGGGGAGGGGCGCCGGCCTAGTCCTCCTCGTCGGAGGAGATGCACTGGTAGGGGGGTGCCTGCCACAGGTGGGCAGGCAGCTGGGGCGGGCCCGCCGGTGGCTGCGGAGGCATCGGGGGCGCGTACGGCGGTGGCGGGGGCAGCTTCTCTGGCGACCAGACGCCCCCGGTCCAGGCCCAGGACATGCCGTACTCCAGGCCGGGGGGAGCGGCTGCGGGGGCGGCTGGTCCTCGGAGGCCTCCCACTCGGCGTACAGCGCGTGCCACCAGGGGGTAGGCTCGGTAGTGGGAGGCGGCATGGCGTTGGCGTCGGCGGCGGCCACGACCCGCTCCCACCGCTTGACCTCGTCCTCGATGAGGCTGCGGCGGGAGGCCTCGCAGGCCTCCTCCAAGCTGGCCCGGAGCTCGGGGTCCTCCTCCTCGGAGAAGTCCTCGATATCCTCGAGGAGCCACAACTCCTTCTCCCGCCCGGGCGGTGGCGCGGGGTAGTCGTCCACGTTCACCTCCTCGTGGGGGACGGGGATGAAGGAGCGCCGGCGCTGCTCGTGCTCCTGCTGGAACCAGGTGGCCCAGTAGGGGGAGCTGCGCGCGTACGCGCGCTCCCTGAGGAGGTGGGCCGGCAGGAGACGGCGCCGGCGGTCGATCTCCTCGAGCGCGACCTCGTTGGTCGGGGCCGGCGGCACGGGGATGCGTTGGGGGTTGAGGTGCCACCCCTCCGGGAGGTGGACGTCCGGCCAGAAGACCGGCGTGGCGTGGTCCCAATGCCACTCGGCCTCCTCCTTCCGGATGTACCGGCGGAAGCGCTTGCCCTTGGGCGCGGCGCGGGGCGGCGGGCGTGCCGCCGGAGGTGGCGCGAGGACGTGCGGCGCCCCGCCGATGCGAACGCCTCCAGGGCTGAAGCCAAAGGCCTCCGCCGGCGGGGGTGGGACGCCGGAGCCCCTCTGGCCGGCGCCGCTCGAGGAGCCGGATTCGTGGTCGTTTCGTGGACGCTTGCCGAACCAGCGGGACGACATGGCGGCTAGGGTTCCTTTGGCTGGGACGCGGCCGGGGTGGATGGGTTGTACGGGCAGCGGGGGCTCTTTAAAAAGGACCCGGGGGGCTGGCATGCCAACCGGCGGCCGGAACGTGGCGCCGGTTGCAGGCGGCCATAAATGCGGGGCGGGAGCCGAGGCGTGCGGCGGTTGCAGCTGGCCACGCGCGCGTGGGGAAGTGGAGGGGCGGGAAGACGAGGCGGGAGTGGGCCCTTTGACCGTCCGTGGTCTTAATTTAAGGGACCGGGAAGGCCAGCCACTAGGCCGCTGGCCAGTGGCCCCGCGAGTCGTTGACCGAATATAATAAAAGACGCGGGCCAGTGGGCCCTTTTGACCAACAATGTGGGCTTAATTAAAGACGTGGGGCTGCACGCGGTTGGGGAAGGGGAGGCCGGTTGGCGATTGCGAGGCAGGAGCAAAAAAAAAAACGAACCAAAAAAAAGCCTGCCGCGCAGGGAAAAAGGGCAGAATATTTTTTTTTTTTAAGAAGGCATCCATCCCGGTCCCTAAAACGAACCGGGACGAACTCCCTCGCCGTCCCTGGCCCAGAGTCGCCACGTCGGCCAGTCTTACCATCCCGGGTCCTGGCACAACCGGGATCAATGGGGGAGGGCCATTTGTCCCGGCTAGCCCATCCCGGTTGCACAACCGGGACAATTGGCTCTTACGACCCGGGACAAATGGCGCTGTTTCCACTAGTGTACGTGAGAGATAAGACCTTCTACGTAACCTTCTTTCTTAATATGGCCAACATGTATGCCACAATAATACATAAAATAGTAAAAAGGGATAGCCTTGTCGTAGCCATTTCTGTTAACCCATTTTTAGTTTGAAAGGAGTGGCTTGTGTCATCATTAAATCTAATGCCACACTTCGTTTATGAACAAAGTGATTGGTCCGATCACACCATTTAGGATCGAAACTTTTCATGTGTAACGCCCATTGCAAAAACGCCCACTTAATTTTATCATGCACTTTTCAAAATTATTTTTTAATATAACATGTCGAGTTTCTTCCTATGAAGTTCATGAATAGTTTCGTGTAGTACCGACCATCCTTTCCAGAATGTAGCGTTCGGCAGGAAATGCTTTTTGAGTTGGCCGAATCACCTTGTGAGCAATATTAGTAACCCTATTGGTTGCTACTTTCGTGAAAAATCTTAAATCTCACTTTGGGTAGACATATAGCGCGATATTGCCAGATCTGTATGACATTTTCCTTTTCTTTGGAAGCAAAATGATAGTACCAAAGTTCAGTTGAATTAGACTGGAAAGATATTTTGGCCCCGAGCTCGAGTGCTAATGTTATTTAAGAAAATATATTTATAAGTTTCAGAAAAATCTGAAAACAATCCTGGGTGTTTTCAACGATGTATCCACAAATGTGTGAAATTTCAGCTTGAAATACTCTGTATTCTGAGCTACACAAAAATAACAAAATCTGTACAATTCAAAATGTATTGTTCACTATAATCTGATATGCACATTTTTATTATTTTTGTGGATCATAATACAAAATATTTAAAATTAAAAATTTACACGTTTGTGGAATACATCATTGAGAACAACTATGGTTTTTTAAAATAAACTTTTAAATTGGATTTTTAATTTTTAATAAAGGAATCAGCGTAGCTCGGGAGCCAGAAATCTCCACTCTGAAATAGGGAATATATATAAAACATCACAAACTACTACCTCTGTTTCAAAATAAGCTTGCTAAAAAGGATTACATTTTAGAACAGAGAGAGTACTTACGAGAAGCAACCGCGGAAAATAATTGTGAAGTTGTGTTTTTTTTTGTGGGAGTCACTGAGGGCACGTACAATGGTTCTATCTTAGCGATGTCACATAGGATGATTGCTGAGTTAAAGCCTTGGAGGAGAGAGAAACGAAAAAGAGGTTTGCCTTCTCTTAGCGAAGAAATGATCTCTTATCACAATTGTGTCACCGTATTTTTAGCAAATCTGCTTGTTAGAGAAAATGCTAAGACATAATCCATTATACATCATGTTTTTTTTTAGTCTTATCTTAAAAATTTATGATAAACACGTCTTATTAACCATTGTACATGCCCTGATAGTGTTTGACCATGCAATGCGCATGCGTCGCATGGATAAGAACAGTGTGTTCCTTGGAGCACTAGAATACGTGCGTGGCGAATTATGTGTCGTCCATGCCACAGTTTTAGCAAGGGCAGGTACACCAGCGTGCGCGCAAATGCTGCAATGTTTGCCAGAAACTGTAGCCGCCATTTACTAGGCAGTGCAGGACGCGCCCGCCGATCGATCCGTCGTGTCGTGCAATTGTGGAAAGCGCGCGCACGCTGTTCACACAAACTTTATGAGTTCATACGCGAGCGATGAGCCGCAAGAGGTAGTTAGTACTACAGAAGAAAGAAGAGGGCCGAAGGAACATCCACGCCACAACACGTACATGTCAAATGATTAAATGATCGATCACATGCTCGCAAGTCTGATCGTTGCTTAGCCCTATCCACACGTACATATGTAAGCGAGATCCAAATCAAAACGTGTTGTTAGTACACATAGAAACGGATACCTGGCAGTTAGCTGTGCCAAACTTTTTTGTGTGAAGAAAATTACGTAGTACGGAGTACAACTCAAGCGTTCATGTATCGATCTAGTTGACGTCAAGCCGCTTGGCTTTGCTAGGCGTGCTCGTCTCGTCGTTGGTGACTTGTGTTGTCTCTCCCGGCCGGACCCCGGAAGCCGACACAACCAACCCATGCAGTAGCTCCATCAGATCCATGGGTAACTTGTGCGCCCCAAACTCTCGGCTCAACCGGTAAATTCGTCGAGCTATTGACCCCATCCACGTCAGTTGGAAAACTACAATATATACGCAGCTGAAATTAACAGCTTGGAACTTTCAACTTTATCTTCGTGTGCTGCATGTAGTATGTTGCATACTTGTCAAAGTTTACCAACTTCATATGCACAGGATTTTGTTTTTAACAGTTTTGGCCGCAAAGATCGACTATCTCCACCCGGCGGACCAGTGCGTGCATGCGTCCTTGTCAACCAAAAACGACACTGCTGTAAATCTGGGGAGAGTAGACATAGTAAAGCATGACAATTAAGCTCCATCGCTTTGCAGATACCCTGACCCCGTTTCATTTTCCATTATCCAAAACTAGCACACGATTAGTCAGGGAAAGCGACTAGCTGTCTAGCACGCACTGATCATCATCATTAATTAGTACTCTAGACGACTATTCACAGCGGGACAAACGCATCGCTTTCTCGTTGCTCCACACGAAGAATTACTCACTAGTACTGCTATTACCTCACCTCACCTCACTCTCTCCCGGTCTCCGAGCCTCTATAAAATTGCCCGGCCAAGCTCCGGGCTCACAGACTCGGCCACCGGTCACTGGACAGCGCAGCAGCTTGCTACCTAGAGCCCTTCTCTGAATCTCCAGAGCCCAAAGCCGATCAAATATTTCAGCATTAGTAGTACTAGCCGGCCGGTCTACACAGCTATACATACACAGGATTTTCTCGTGCAGCTTTACTTGAAAAATGAGCCCCGGGGACGAAGAGATGCTGATGTTCCCTTCGCACGCCTTCCCGCCGGTCGACGCCGCCACACCCGGCTCCGGTAAGTGCTTCTCCATCTCGTCATCGTTTTAGCTAGCGCAGTACGTACTACGTGTCTGTGTTGCTGATTGTTCATTGTTACGTGGATTTAGGTGGGGAGGAGAAGAAGGCGGGCCGGCAGCGGCGGAGGCGGAAGGCGAGGCAGACGGGGGAGGGCGGGGGAGGGGACGACGCGGCGAAGAAGCGGCGGCTGAGCGACGAGCAGGCGCAGTTCCTGGAGATGAGCTTCATCAAGGAGCGGAAGCTCGAGACGCCGCGCAAGGAGAGGCTCGCCGCCGAGCTGGGCCTCGACACCAAGCAGGTGGCCGTGTGGTTCCAGAACCGCCGCGCCCGCTACAAGTGCAAGCTCATCGAGGAGGAGTTCTCCAAGCTGCGTGCCGCGCACGACGCCGTCGTCGTCCACAACTGCCACCTCGAAACCGAGGTATGTACTACTACGCTACGCATAGTGCAAGTCTGAATTCTTGGCAGCCGGCTAGCTGACCATGGTTGTGCTGTGCTTAACATGTCCATCTACGCATGCAGCTGCTGAGGCTCAAGGAGAGGCTGGCTGAGGCAGAGGAGCAGAAGAACAAGGTCATGGCGGCGGTGGCGACAGCGGGCGCCGGCGGGGGCAGCAGTCCAAGCTCCTCGTCGTTCTCGACTGTCAGCCACCACGCGGCGATGGTGGAGCAGTTCGGGATGGAGGATGCGGAGGCGGACCTCACCTACATGAACGAGTACTCCTACAACAACTACATGATAGACTTGGCGGCCAGCGGGTACCTCGGAGGCCTCTACGACCAATTCAGCTGATTTGGATCTAGGGACAGCGCAGCTATTGTAGTTTCATTATTATTACAGTACGATCGAGATGTACATATATGTACGCAGCAGTACGTAGTAGCAGCAAGTCAGAACAACGCAGTAGTAGTACTGGTGCTAGTGTCATTGGGTCGATCAGTGCCTACAGAGAATCTTGCCAAGCCATGTACAAAATCAATTGGTAATGTTTTCAAGCAATTTACCAGCCTCTTCCAAAGTGATAATCTTAAAGCAAATCAACGGCTGTGATGTCTAGAGGGGTGAGGGCGTCCTACTTGGTTTGGAGTCGCATTTTCGACCGAGACAGGGCTAGGTAGGCAGAGCAAAGGCATTGGGCAATATAGAGGTGAAGGCATGTGAGGATGAAGAGAGGAGGCACACGAGTGGTAGGGGGAATATGGCGAACCCTCATCGTTAGAGCGGCTTCGGATCCCACCAAGGCATTCATGAGAACACTCGTGGGCGGGTTCGCCAGTTAGATCACCAAAATCGATCGGTGTATTGACCGCCAATGTCGAGGCCATCATCGTTTGGAAGTTAAATCTAGAGGCACGAGCCAGGGAGCTCCGGAAGACATTTCTTCATCAACAACAACATTTTTCCAACTGGGCTAGCCACTTTTTATTACTTGCATAACATAAATAACAAGTTCCTTACAAGATAAAAGACAGGAAAAGAAAGGGACAGGAGCAGTCCAGCTAGAAACAGGAGGTGTCCAACAGGAAACCCGCTGCGAATGCTCGCTCTCGAGCATCCCTACGGGGCAAAAACCTGCCGACATAATCCTCCTCTAACCTACCCAGACAGCCAAACAGAATTCAACCAACCTCCAACAAGGAGTAAAACAAACAGTTCACCAAAGTATCCAGAAACTAAAGTTCAAACACCACAAGCCAGCACTTCATCGACAACATCAAATCAACAACAACATGATCGCCTCGACAATGAAAGCCTAACATAAGATACATCAGATCATAATGGAGAGGGCTTTGTCCAGGAAGAAATAAGCGCCTTAGTAGTGCAATGATGAACACTTGGATCATGAGACCGGTGTCTCTTCCGGTTCCTCTTCCTCGGATCAATTCCCCTCCCCCCCCCCTTCCCCCCCCAAAGGACCACGTTGTTAACAATGTTGTCCCGGATGGAAAAGGGCTGATATACTATGCACAAATATGTTGTTACTACCTCTGTATCAAAGTATGTTAACGTTTTCTATACTACATTATCTAGAAGCGTTTTAGTGTGCTGCATTTTACACTACAACATGTCTAGGTACATGAAATTTAGAAAATGTTAAAACATGTTATATTTCGATACGGAGTGACTACAATTTTAGTTTTTTACATGGTTTCCTCTGAGCTTTCATAATGTAGCGTATGAAGTTATAACTGGTTAGATCTTTGAGTAGCAATAGAGCTCTAGCATAGATATATAGGCCGAGACAACACAAAGAGTATTGACGTATTGTGTTGTTGACATGGCAAGGCTAAGCGTCAGCCCATATGTCACACACTCGCCTCGTATAGCAAAAACATACGATAAAGTTAACTCCCTAGCTAGAGAAAAGAAAACAAGCTAGCCGCTAGAAAATTCCACGCCTTCCAGCCGTTCGTCAAGTTGGTTCTTAATTAGGAGGCTAACTAAAATATCATCCTAAACCAATCACATGACGATGGCCACGTTTCGACGTGGCCGTATTTTCCTTCCTTAAACCTCTCTTACATGCAAAACATTTCTTTAATTAAGAGGACCTCACACTTGGCTACTCCCCAAGTTTGGGTTTATAAGTTCTCCTCAAATTTTAAGCTAAAGTTTGGTCGTGATTTTGACTTACAAAATATGAGATGTATCGCTTAGACATTATAAGTACCTTAGATGGTTGGCTTGAATTTGAGGAGGGCTTAAACCAAACAGGGAATACATTTTATCCAAACAAAGAGCCAATCACCTCCTGGAAGGTCGCATCCAGGACATGAGTGCGCTCGCTGGGGCTCTTGCTCCGCTCACACGGCTAGCCCACATCCGCTTATTTGTCGCTCTTTGGGACAACCAGCTCAGAGAAGGCGGATCTATATCATGACACGTAGTGGTGGAGGAGCACCTGTGTGAGCCTTGTGGCGTGGATGAAGTTGATATCCACAAACTTTCCGGAGTTTGTTTAGTGCTATTGAGCCTTAATTAAGCCTTTCGCCTGTGTTTGAATGATCCCAGGTCCCCTACCCTAGGAGCGAGCCACGGCACACACATCATTTGTTTGTTAATTACTCGTTTAGAGGACAATCTCGGGATGCGCTTAATTACTTATAATGTGTGGTTGGTGGTTAATCTTTAGGCTAGTCACAATGGAGAGTAACATACACTAGTAACATACACGTTTTTCTAGACTATGTTACTACCTCCACAATGGGTAGTAACATATTTGTGGTGTCATGCATGACTTCATTTATTAGGGCTATAGACACATTGTTCCTTGGTATGTGTGATGTTACTAGTAACATAGCTAGTTACCACAAGCACTTCTCTCTTCATTAAATATATGCCACATAAGCAAAATTGTCTTGATATGTGTGATGTTACTACCTTAGTTACTCCCACTGTGGCTAGCCTTAGGAATGCAACTGGGATTACTTTAATTGAAGGGAAAAGAGAACAATCTTAACAAACCACCATGGCCTAAAACATGCTATATAGTAGGTTGAAGCTTTGCGTGAGCGATCGCTATCCAATGGGTAATATTGGCGTGATCCATGCACGCCCCTTAAAATGTGGCACCTTTCCGGGGAAGCTAATGGCCCATCATTCCGGTTTAACTTGGCATTAGCGCTAGCTGCTGTTAAAAACAAAGCCATAAGTTTACACATGTTGCCGGCCGCGTTGCGCTCTGCTCCCAATACCGAGGTTGGTTATACATGTGTCGCGCTGTAAGTGGAAGACCTCTCACAAGTCGCTCCTAGTACAGTAGTACAAGCTAGTAAGTAGTACTATTACCTACGCATGTTCAGTCGGGCAAGTTTTGGTTTCAGTTAACCTACATATCTTGTGTTTGGGGATGAAAAGTCCGTGTCACCCTTTGCTTGGACTCGTCCTCAGCGGCGTACATGCGACTTTTCTTTTTCGAAGAATTTGCCCAAAAATTATGTATTTTCTTGTTGTCTTTTATTTTTACCATATTTTTTTGAAACATTTTCTACTGCAGGGGAGTCCCCCACAGCCCTTTATTGCCATCACAAGAGTTTACAATATTTACAAATGTACATACAAGGATAGACTAAGATAATCTATCGCACACTAATGTAGGGTATTAAGCCATGATGATAAATCCGCAGCCAAAGAAGCACTCAACCTATGCTTAAGCATAAGGAGATCTAACATGAAGCCAACTTTCCAACATTTGAAGGAATGCCTCTCAGACTTAAAAATAACTCCATTCCTCTGTTTCCAGATGTTCCAACATGCAAGAATCATAATCTCAGTGAAACAAGGACCTTTGAAGTTCTTTTTGGCAATGGAAAGATTAATCGGAACTGTGTTATCACTCCAGGAAATTTGCAGATAGTTCCAAATCCTGGAGCTGAAAACACACTGGAAGAACAAATGTGTCCAATCCTCAAGACAAAGTTTGTTGCAAAGGACACAAAACTCAGTCCCATCAATCTTCCAATTCCTTTTTTTAATCATATCCTGTGTATTAATCCTATCATTTAGGATCAGCCAAGCCAAACATTTATGCTTTGACATGCATTTGGATTTCCAGATCCACTTAGCCGGTTTATCATCATTCAATTGAGCAAACTGTAGCTGATAAAATTTACTGGAAGTACATACCCCTTTATTAAAGTTACAGGACCATACATCCTTATTATTATTCACCTGAACATTTCCCAGTATGCCTTGAAGATCAAGAAATTCTTGAAAAACCTCATTTGAAAGAGGCAAGTGAAAAGCCTCAGAAAGATCAGTCATCATTTTCAAATCTCTCACTAAGGCCATCTGATCTTTAGCAAAAGAGAACAATCTTGGAAATTTCATTGACAGAGCATGTCCCATCCAAGAATCTTTCCAAAAAAGAACAGAATATTCATTCCCCACTGTGCAAGAAGAGAATGAACACCAAGTATCAGATAATTGCATAATACCTTTCCACCAGAAGGATCCACAAGAGGTAACTGCATGAGGAACCGACTGAAAGTAGTATGCATTCTTGATCAGAGTTACCCAAGGAATATCCACAGAGTTATAAAAAATTTCTAGGAATTTGAGCAACAGAACCCTGTTTTGAATCTGGAGATTAATGACTCCTAAACCACCTTTACATTTTGGTTTACACACCATATCCCAAGCAGCCAGAGAGTTAACTCTTTTCTTGTTTTTATCTTTCCTACAACATCTCCTCCTCGCTTTATCAATAATATCAATGACTCCTTTAGGTATCACTAGTGTGCACATATAGTATGTGGGCAAGGAGGAAAGAACTGAGTTCACAAGCACCAAGCTGTCACCATATGAGAGGAAAGAAACTGTTGCAGAAAGTCTCCTCTCAACGTTGTCAATGAGAGGAGCAAAATCCTTAGTTGATGGCTTAGTGGTGCCCATAGGCAAGCCTAGATAGGTAAATGGCATAGAAGCCACCTTACAGTCCAAGACATTAGCCAAATCAATAGTTTTCTGCTGAGATAAATTTATTGGTATCATAGATGGCTTGTTGAAATTCACCTTTAGACCTGTGATCTGAGCATAAATGTTAAGTAGATTCTTAAATACCAACAGTTGATTAAATTCAGCAGGCAAGATCACTAAAGTATCATCAGCATACTGAACAATGGGGTAATCCCCTCCAATAGGAATTGGTAAACGAAGGCTTCCCTCCCTGAGAGCCAAATTAACAATACTTTGAAGCAAATCGCCACCCAGAATATATAGAATGGGTGAGAAAGGGTCACCCTGCCTAACCCCTCTTCTGCAAACAAAAGGTTTACGAGGAACCCCATTTAAAAGAACAGAAGAGGAACCCGAAGAGAGAATTTCCTTCACCCATTCGATGACTAAAGGTGGGAACCCTTTAAAACTCAAAATCTGAAGGATGACACTGTGCTCAATAGTATCAAAAGCTTTCTCAAAATCAATCTTGAAAACCACCACTTTCTGCTTAGAATGTTTACACTGGAAAATATATTCAAAACACCATGCCAGGCAATCCTGAATAATTCTGGATTTAATGAAACCATATTGATTATCATGGATGTAGCCCAGGATTTTATCTTGGAATCTATTAGCCAGAATCTTTGTGATAAACTTCAGACAAGTGTTGGTTAGGGAGATAGGTCGAAAATCATTCACAGTCTCAGGAGAGTGTGATTTTGGAATGAGAGTAATAAAAGAGTCATTAATACTTTCCAAAGAAATCCTTGCACTATGGAATTCATTGCAAAGTTTGATAAAATCATCTTTTATAATACTCCAACAATGCTTAATGAATAAACCAGTGAAACCATCAGGACCAGGAGCACGAGCAGGTTTGAGGTGTTTAACCACACCCTCCACTTCCTCAACAGAAAAAGGATTTGCAAGATCCTCTAAGCCCTCAACCACGGGCAAGAACTGAGATAAATCAATATTAACACTGAGTGGGCAAGAAACACCCATTCTATTTTCGAAACAAGACCAAAATGCAGCAGCTTTCTCCTGGTGATCCACCAGTATATTCCCTGAAGCGTCTGAAATGGAGGGAATTGCATTTTGTCTAAGCCTCTCAGTGGCTCGGGCATGAAAATATTTAGTGTTTTCACCAGAAAGCTTAGCCCAGCGAATGGTACACCTTTGTTTCCAATATTCAGACTTCAAAGATAATAATTTCTTTATATGCTTGTAACACCCCAAATTTTGCTACAGCAGGGTGTGTGGTGTTGTTCATATCATACATGCATGAAACCACAAAATTCAAATCATGTTTTAACCAATTTAAATTTGGAATTTAAATGGTTTATGAAATCTCACAGAAAGTACTTATTTTGGTTCCCAAAACCTTGTTCTAAAAAATGTTTCAATTACACCAAATAAACACATGGTGTTGTTGGAAATTTTATAAGCTTTCCAAAGATAATTTTTGCCAAATTTTATTCTTCCAAAAAGGCCCTCAAAAGTTTGTTTCCTTTTCAGTTTTTAAATAGAAAAGGACTAGTTTGCAGTTTACAGAAATCACAGGGGGTTTTCCCGAAAATCGTCCTTTGGCTTCTTCCTCCTCACGCCAGTAGAGCTGCTGCGTGTCCTCCATGCCGCCATCATTGCCACCTCCTGCTTGTGGCTTTGCTCGAGAGAATAGACGAGGAGACGTCCGCACCAAGCACACTCGCAGAACCCCCTCCCTCGCGCTCCCTCCACTCTCTGTATTTTTTTCCTCCGAAGACCAAACCCTGGCCTCACCGGAATCCCTCGCCGACAGCCCTCTAGCCCACCCCGGAGCAAACCGAGGCCATCACCGAGCTCCCCGTCCTCCCCTCTTCCTCCCAGGCGAGCGCCGCTTCCCGGGACAACCGGAATCAACGGAATCGGGAGGTTCTTCCTCAACTCCGGCCGGCGAGCCCTTCCACGATTCCGGCACCACCGTTGCTTCCCCAGCCACCTCGAGGACTCCCTCCGGTTCCTGGTGAGTCTAGGAGCACTCCGGTGCCCTCGTCTCGTTTTTTAATGGCCGTTTGCGCCATCGCCGCCGAGTCCCGCCGCCGCCGCCGCGGTGCCTCGTCGTTGAGCTTGCTCCGGCGACCATATAGGAGCGGCGCCGCCACCTTTAGACTCGCCATCGAGTCCTCTCTCCAATGAACAAAACGAATTCGACCAATTTACAGTGAATCGCCCGATTGAATTTCATCTGAGAAGATCCTCTCCCTGGGTGATGTCACAGTGAGGTCACAGTGACCTCATAATTCCTGTTTTTCTTATTTCCAGAAAAATGATTAATTTTGGTTAATTAATATCCTTTAATCTGTTACCCAGAAAAATAAAATGAAAGCATGTAAGTGTTCAGAAAATTATCTGGAACCCAAAAATGTCACTTTCATACATGTTCGACACATTTCATTTTTGACATTATTTAATATTGTTTATTCAATTAAAAATAGAAAAATAAGTTTTTATTCAATAAAATTAGAAAATTAAAAGTTATATGCCAAATTGCTCAAAATGACAAATGCAACCTATTTATGATGTTTTTAAACCCATTTGAGCAACTAAAATGGTACCTACTTTCAGAATCGTCCGAAGTACCCCTCCGGGGTCTATTTCGGGATAATTTCACTAAAATTACATAACTGCCATCCGAACCCTAGCAACTCATCGAGCATGATTAGGGCTTTATTTCAGTGCATTAAATTGCTTATGCATACATGTTGTGCATTGCATCGATACCATGTGTTGATTGTTGTTCCTCTTTTCGGTGTTTGTCCCCCTCGGTAGAACGTGACTCCGAAGAGAAGGCCAGCAATCCAACGACGAATACTTGATCTTAACCGACAAGTCAAGCACTTATCCCAGAAGATCTTTATCTGGTTCTCTTATAACCAAGGCAAGCATAACCTCTTATTTGCTCATATATGGTTTTCGAAGTGTTTTGGAATCTCGTATATTGCATGCGGTTCTGAACTATTTGATGTCAGTAGATAGAGTTCCCCTATATACTGCATAACCTAGATATCCTGATCCACTGCTCCTAGCAGCTATAGGTTTGTTTGTGCGTGCTCCGCTAAACCTTGTGAGTCTTGCTTAGCCATGCTTAGTTGTGATCTGATCCATCCGGCTGATGAATCTGGTCAATACGTGAATCATTTATATCAGGTTGTTGTGAATTGTATTACCTTTGATAACTTGACTAAATACTGGCATGGATGTGAGGCCACAATGGTTTGTGGCGTTTTGTCCTGTTCATGCCCCTAGGAGCGAGTTCTCGCCTTCGAAGCCAAGACTGAGCGTGCAACCACACGCGGGGCCTAACAGACCGCGCTCGACCAACTAACTTGTTTGGCCACGTCCATGAGTCACGTAGTTTGATCTTTCCATCTGCGTGTGAGTCAGAAAACGATTTGGAGAAAACTTAGGGCGTGACCGGGACAAGTGATGGACGTACACGGATCTTGTTCCCGACTCACAGAACAGGTGCCGTCAGGAGGTGGCCAACTCCCTGTTGACGGGGTGGCCCTGTTTGGGTTGACTCATGGATAGGGTTGAGTAAGGTAAAGGTCGTGGCCAGCCACCCTCTGCCGCGCTCCATGGACGAGCATACATGTGGCGTTAAGAGTCGGATGGTACGTGTGGGTAAAGTGTACCCCCTGCAGGGATAAATCTCCTCGAGAAGCCGTGTCCACGGTTATGGACGACTTGGCAACGGATTCTGTGATCATAGATAACTTCAACGGAATGACTAAAACTTGTTAACCATGATTGAAGGGTGCCTCCCCGGAAATGCCGGGAGGGGTGATCCTTGTAGCATGAGATACTGTGGGAATGAGAAGGACTTGGTGGAATAAAAGAAGATGATGATCTCAGTAGTTGAGTAGCTTTCTCATCTATTTTGAAAACATTCTATGAGACGTGCTATTCTTCCTCAACTTGGAAAACAAAAATGGCTTTACGCAAAATAACCTTCATAACTCTTTCTAAAAGATAGCAGATATATAATAGGTTAACTAAGCCTTGTTGAGTACCTCCCGTACTCAGGTTTGCTTAATTTTGGTTCAGGAGAAGATCTCACATCGGTGGTGATTCAACGTGGACATCGACGAGTAGTTTGGGGTTCCCAGGTAGCAGCCTGGAATCTATGGGCTGGGACTTCGCCTTATGTTGCGGCCTCTTAGGCCTTTTTGGTTCTTGTTGATTAGCAACATAATTTGCCTTCCGTTGTCTGATGTAATGTTGGGTCGTGTGACCTCTGCTTGTAAGCTATACTCTAGTATCATCTGTTTAATACAAGCTTCATGTTTAGAGTACTGCTTTGATCGGTTGTTGGTTTCGAGCTTATTGTTATACAGTTTTGGCTATGCCTGCATAGCTGTCGCAGTCGAGGGGTTGTGGAGCCGATGATCCATGTCCGAGCCCGCCTGTCGATTTGATCGGCCTGGGGCGAGGTAACCCCAGTAACCCTCGATTGTTGTTGCACTTTCTGGACACATAGCATCTCTGTATAGCCTTGGTACCGTTTCCTTCAGTTTCATTCGATTCGTGGACGCTTTGATATGCATAGTTGGTTATGACTAGCATGGATACAAGGAGTAGTAGACTGGGGATCCGGACTACGTGCCGATGAATCCAGTCTGCCTGCCGTTGTTTGTTGCGGGCGGGGCTGGTAACCCTGAAGCCCTTGTGGGTCCATGTCTAGGAGCACATAACAGTATGTATATCTCTGGGTCCGGGGTCGTGACAATGCTCCTTAACAATCAGTCTGAAATTGACCTCTGGAACACTCAGAGATCTCTCATCTTTCAGCTGATCAAAAAATAGAATCACTTTACTACTCATCTCAATAAGTATTCTTTCTCCTCCTGTCATTAGCAATTCTACGAAAGTAAACAGTGTTTAAATCCCCCTGCAACAACCACTTCTCACTTGCCCTTCTAAACCAATATTTCTCCTCTTCTTCAAGATATGAAGGAGTTCTTTCTAAATAAAACCTTTTCTTATATATTGATCCCCAGTAAGCATATCGTCCTCTGCCAGCTGCTCTAAGATTTAAAGCTCAGTAGTTAGGGTATTCTTTTTTTTGGATGGAGTCCCCTCTGATATTTGCACCCCATCCTTTTAAGCTCCTTTTAACATTTCGCAACTTAGCTTGAATGATCCCAATGTTTTCTGTTGCATCCACAGAGGAATCCAAGCAGCAACCACCCTGCCTTGGAAATCAGGATGATTAAGCCAAGATTTCTCAAATCTAAACTCCCTAATCTTATTCTCTGGTATCCTCCCAGTATCCAGCAGCAGAGGGTTATGATCAGGCATAACTCTAGGTATTTTCTTAACCTGTGTCAAAGGAAAACAAGCTTCCCATGAGTTGTTTATAAGAACCTTATCTAGCTTCTCCAGAGTAGGAACATCTTGGCCATTAGTCCAAGTGTACTGACCTCCAGACATCTCTACCTCCCTCAAACAAAAAGAAGCAATAATCTGATTGAATCTGTGTGAAAATATAGAAATACCACCATCTTTGTTCTTCTCACTTGCAAACCTCAAAATATTAAAGTCACCCCAATAATTGAAGATAAATCTAGATTAGAGCAGATATTTGCCAACTCATCCAAAAAGGAATCCTTGTGTTCATCTTGAGCAGCACCATACACCACTACAAAGCACAAATTCATATTGAGTTTCTTATCCAAAACCTTAGCAAATACATGGTACGTCCCAACTTCAGCTGAAGTGACATTAAATCTAGAGTATTTAATGCCACAAAGAATCCCACCAGACCTTCCCATAGAGGGGGACCAGTG